>CXYZ01007946.1:896707-924878 GCA_900006705.1 Sonneratia caseolaris
TAAATAGAATAAAATACTAAAATAATTATTTATATATAACTCATAATTTTTTTTCAAAATTTTCTTTTTTTATTATAAAAATTATATTTTATACTTTGGGCCAATATAGCCATATTTATTTTCATGTCATGCTTGGGCCAAGCCCATTTTTGATAGGTCTGCTTTTTTTTTTTTGTGCAACGCTATTTTTGCCGGGTTTAATAAAGGGGAGTAAGGCCATCACTCACCAAAATTTGACCATTAATGAATAAATGTGTATATCAGATTATTCAATTCAGATGACTGTGATGACGTGAAATATTACACAACGCTTACATTACGCAAAAATATTACGGCTGCTACATAATGCGGCCATCTGGAGTGGATCGTCTGGAGCCATCCTTGACCATTGATTGGTGAAGGGACTTCAACCTTCGCTTCTGTCGCTTATCTGGTCATCTCCTCCTCGTCCTTCTGTTGGTTTCGATCGAGAGTGACGGAGAGAAGGGAATGGCGGTTGAGGTGAGCAACAAGCAGGTGATCCTCAGCGACTTCGTGGAAGGCTTCCCCAAGGAGTCCGACATGCGCGTGGCATCGGGGACGATGAGGCTGACGGTCCCTGAAGGGTCCACCGCTGTGCTGGTGAAGAATCTCTACCTGTCCTGCGATCCCTACATGAGGTCCCGCATGAGGAAGCGCCAGTTTCCGGGCAGCTATATTGAAGCCTTCGAGCCAGGCTCCGTGAGTCCACTAGCCCCTTATTTCACACTGCCATATTTCTGGGAGCATTTGGGTTCATCTTTGACTGAATACTTTGAGGAGCGGTGCGTCTTTGTGTGAGATTTTGTTGGGGAATTGAGAAGTCAGCGCCTTACCCGTTCCTCCACCGGTTAAAACATTAGCAAACAAGCGCACTGTGTTGGCCTAGTTAGGATCAATTGGCTGGGTCCTGTTTAATATCAAATCAAGGATATTTAAGGAAAGACGAAGACTAGTTGTGGAAATGATCCAGGAATTGACTCACAGGCTTGCCGGCCGATGGTTGGAATCAATGATCTCACGGGTCAAAATTTAGTATGATTTTGATGCTTAGGAATCGTTTCTGACTCCATGATAATTTGTTTAAGGCGGAAACCTTGCATGCTATTTTCTTCTTGGGGATTATGCGTATCAGTTATGTTACTCTATCCTATCCAGACTACATGAAGGCGATCAGGAGCCTTATTTCCTGTATTGGTACTGTGACAACATGAAGATTGTGCTGCTTCAGTTTCAACGGCCTTATGTGGTCGATTTATTGCAGCCTATATCTGGATTTGGGGTATGCAAAGTTATTGATTCAGGGAATCCAGGCTTCAAGAAGGGAGATTTGGTCTGGGGGATAACCGGATGGGAAGAGTACTCTCTTCTCAGTGCACCAGAGCGTTTGTTCAAGATCAAGCACATTGACATACCCCTTTCCTACTATACTGGTCTCCTTGGTATGTATTTACCAATCTTTTTGCACTACCATGAACAAAAAGAAGTATTTGTTGTGTTCTCGAATGAATGTGATCACATCAGAAGGAAGCACCTCATCGGGAATGAGACAATTGAAATCCTCTGTGCTCTAGATCTAAGCAGTAGTCCCACTTGTTCTGAATGAGCACTGCACTTCTTTGTACCATGGCCTATACATGCACTCATTTCGCAGTTTTGCGTTTAAAAGGCTGATGTACTCAAGGTGAAATTGGTTGACAGGAATGGCTGGGATGACTGCATATGCTGGGTTTTTTGAGGTGTGCTCTCCGAAGAAGGGAGAGACTGTCTTCATTTCTGCAGCATCAGGGGCAGTAGGTCAGCTTGTTGGTCAGTTTGCAAAGTTGACAGGATGCTATGTTGTTGGAAGTGCAGGTAGCAAAGAGAAGGTAATCATTTGCTCATATATATATATATATATATATATTTTTCATTCAAGATCCCATAAATACCATTTTATGATCACTGTTTCCATCAATCTTCTTGTTTTCTGCAAAAATAGGTGGACCTGCTGATAAACAAATTCAAGTTTGATGATGCTTTCAACTATAAGGAAGAGCCAGATCTGGATGCTGCCCTCAAAAGGTTTATAATTTGATCTAAAAGTTTTTGTTTTTATATAATATATTCTTAAATTTTTTTTGACGTCACTGTGTTGCTTCTCTTTAAGTTCAATGATTGAATTCATCCAAAAGAGCATGCGGGGTGCACAATAAACTTCATCTGTCGTTGTTGTCTATTTATATTGAAGGAAGATGTCCAATTTAACTGATATTCCAAGAGAATTACTTTGATATCTTACAAGTGGTAGGGTCTCCAGTCATTAAAGTTACCAGTGACAGCAGCCAATCCTGATGAGTGATGGCCCTTCAAAAGTGATCACATTTCACCATTTGCATAGGCCCAACTGATTTATTTTTTGGGGGGGTTATTATGACTGCTGCACGAACCCCCTGTTGATTGCTCTACCGCTTAAATATTGGATGATTTGTTTCTCGCAGATATTTCCCTGATGGGATCGATATCTACTTCGAGAATGTTGGGGGAAAGATGCTTGATGCTGTGCTGCTCAACATGAGGATTCATGGGCGAATTGCAGCTTGCGGGATGATCTCCCAGTACAATCTCGAGCAGCCTGAGGGGGTCCACAACCTCACTCAAATCACCTTGAAACAGATTCGCATGGTGGGTTTCCTGGTAACCGAGTATTTCCAACAGTACCCAAAGTATCTCGAGATGGTCCTGCCTCTAATCAGAGAAGGGAAGATCATCTACGTGGAAGACACAGCTGAGGGCCTCCAGAGTGCCCCAGGAGCACTAGTCGGGCTCTTCTCGGGCAAAAACATCGGGAAGCAGGTGGTTGTAGTGGCTCGTGAATAAGCAGCTCACTCTCTGCTATCTTCCTACACCAACAAATCACAGAGTCAGTTGCTTTAGGTTCCTTAGTTCTCACTGCAAATAAATGTCTCTCTTTCTAAACTTGAGACTGCAGACCGTCGCTTCTTTTCTACTGTCTGGATTAAAGTTGCGGATGCTTGAACAAATAATAATTGTCTCTTTTGCTCAGAACAGATAATACTTGTCAATAGAGTAGATTTATTGAGAAAAAGGGTTTGCTATCGAGTTTGGTTTGAAATCAAGTCTTAGATTCAATTTTGTGTCAATTGAACTCCCGATAAGTGAAAGTAGACCATAAAGCTATAGTGATGGAAGAAGGGGCAGTGGAAGTGCCAGAAAGCTTTGTTCTTTATTATTATTATTTTTATCTGTAACGGTTGAAAGCTTATTTTATATTGCACCTGGCAAAATCTGGCTTGCCTTGATAGCCCGGCACGGCCCGATAATTTTATCCGGTGAGCTGGGCTTGACGATCCCTGAGCTGGGTCGGTACAATAGTCCAATTAGAGAAATTAAATAAAAAATTTAATAAATGGTTAGAAACTATTAAATGATAAAATGAACATTTTATGAGCTTACTTGTACTTATAGATAAATCATGATTATGGAGGATTATCGTGCTATCAGATCGGGCTGAGGCTGCCCTTATCTTATCGTGTTGTGCCGGCCCGTCCAGCCTTATATTCTAAAGATTCATGTTTGGACCAGCTTTTATTGTGCTATGCCGGCACAACACGATAAGACCGGACTCGCACGATAGATAACGCACAGCCTATCATCATGTTTCATATTTTTCTTTTTCAAGTGATCTCATTGGGTAGACACATAGACGGTGAATAGAATATTTTGTACCGACTTAGTTTCAGATATTTTTCCATTAATATATATATATATATATATAATAGTCCCGGGTAGTTGGATGGATGTACGGTCGATCAGCTCGACCAATGACTGCTCGATGCCATACCTGCAACCGAAGTAATGGAAAGATGTGTGGCGAGAGCTAGATAGACAGAAAACGGACCAGGTCTTATATATGGACGGGGGTAGTTGGATCTTGTGGCAGGTGAAGGAGCGGAAGACAGTGTCTACTGAGCAATGATATGAATCACCATTTAATGGAACTACAGATCTGCATTCTAGAGTTATAACACTGGTTTGGACATGAACACATGAAGGAACCCGAGTTGTGCATCCATGGAGGCACTCATTTGGGACTGCCCCAAATCGGATTGATGTGTCCACGAATTGGATCAGAAGCTACATGGGCTTTCATAGGAGTAACAGTTTCATGACATTCGAACTTGTATTATCGATGGAGGCACTGTGACATTGTTGGTAAAATGGACGCGGTAGGTGGCAGTTAGGCATACGATGCTTCTCTGTGGCTCCACAAATCCTGTTGCCGATTCGTAATAATCTGCGTACTAATGGGTTGAAAACAGCAAAGCTCATGTGTCACGTTTTCATAGGACACCTGATATTCGAACTATCTTGCAGGTAAAGATCTGGCACGCCAGTTGTACTGTTCCAGACAGTGGTACCTCAACACGAGCTCTATCTCCACTTGACCTATTGCCCGAGCGAGACTGATATCAGCTCACGCTTGGCTTGCCCCTAATTACTCGGTTGTTGAAGCATATTTCATTGTTGACAGTTTCTTCAAGCAGATTTCAGACTGTGTGATACATGACTGCAGTAAAGGTCTCCCGTAGTTTAGCTATTTACCCATTTTGTTTCTTCTTCCTTGTGTGATGAAGCGGTTCGGGTCACAAGAATGGACATTAACTACAAGCTGCTACCTAACGAGGATTCATCTTTGCTCCCCAGTATAAATGTGGCCCACTGCAATTGTCTGGTCCTGTCTCGACTCCTCGACAGAAAGACTAATCAGCTCTCTCTTCCACTTCTTGTTGGGCCATCTCCTTCTGGTCACTCTTCGGGGTTTTTCGTCTAGAGTGACTGAGGAGGGAAGGATAACGATCATCAATGGCGGGTGTGGTGATCAACAAGCAGGTGATCCTCAGAGACTACGTGAGAGGCTTCCCCAAGGAGTCTGACATGGATGTGACATCGGCGACGATGAGGCTGAAGGTCCCGGAAGGGTCCAATGCTGTGCTGGTGAAGAATCTCTACCTGTCCTGTGATCCCTTCATGGTGACCCTCATGAGAAAGCACTTACCACCGGGAGCCTATAGCGAAGGCTTCAAGCCTGGCTCCGTGAGTCCACAAGCCCCCTATTTCAACATTTTTTTTATCTTACTTTATTTTCGGAAGCCATTTTGGTACGTAGTAGATGAAGAAGAATAAAAACAGGGAGAGAAAGAGAGGAACCCCAGAGAGAAATCAAGAAGAAGAAGTAGATGAGAAGAAGGAAGGTCAGAGGGATATCGTCACTTCGTTCATTCATGCCAAATCAATCAGATTACAGATCTTGTATCTGCCTCTTGGACCTTTAACGACTTAACTTACTTCTTGACAACTAATTATGGACTTCTCCTCATTCTCCTAGTCGTGTCACAATCATGCCCCTTCAACTTTCAAACTCTTAACATTCAGTTACCTCTTTCTTAGCACTTTTCAGTTATCGGCTCCTTCCCAGTTCCTTCACAGGGTGAAACAATACCAAGAACACCGTCTTGGCCTAGTTAGCTTCAATTGGCATAGTCCTGCTTAGTATCGAGGGTAACTGGGGAAAGACACAGACTAGTAGTGGGAATGATTTAGCAAAGGCTAATGGAGCTTGTCATCCAATCATTGGAATTCATGATCTTGAAGGTCAAATTCTGTGATCAACCTGGTGCATACGAAGCAAATGTTGATGTTTTTTTCCTTTTTAATGTTTGCTGGATGTAATATATGTTTAAGAATGTGTTGGTTGTCTGATTCTCTCGTCAACGACTTTTGGTCTTAGCCTATGAAGTATTAGTTAGGATTCGTCTCCTTAAGGAAGTCCTCGCTTTTGTTGGACAGTGACCCTGAATCACCAGTTACCAAACAAAAGCTATATGAAAGTTGCCTGACTGCCATATCGAGCAGACTTGAGCTGGAGTACATTGACAATTTAGTGCCAGGCAACAGATAGTCAATTCCGGCTCCCAATAGTTTGTTTAAGTCGGGAACCTATTTTAATGTTGTTTTCTTGTTGGAAATTATATATATATATATATATATCAATCATACTACCTCTGTTCTACCTAGCATCAGTGGAAGGCGATTAGAAACTTCTTTTCTTGTATTGGTGTTATGATAATGTGGAGATGAAGTATGCTCGTTCGTACTTGTCTTGCTTTAGTTTCAACTGTCATTACATGGTTGATTGATTGCAGCCCATGCATGGTTTTGGGGTGTCCAAAGTTATTGATTCGGGGAATCCAAACTTCAAGAGGGGAGATTTGGTTTGGGGGGTTACTGGATGGGAAGAGTACTCCCTCATCACTGCACCAAAGTTTTTGTTCAAGATCAAGCACACTGATATCCCCCTCTCATACTACACCGGTCTCCTCGGTATGTATACTTCAATCTTCTTCCATTACTATAGAAGGAAAGAAGTATTAGCTATGTTCTCGAAGGAATGCAATCATGTCAAAAGAAAGTACCAAAAAGGAATAAGGCAAACTCTTCATCTAACAAGTCGTCCAGTCTTTTTCTGAATGTTCTGCTGCATATCTCTGTTCCACGGTCCCAATACGCACTCATTTTGCAATTTCCGGTTAAAAAAAGTCTGATCTTCTCGAGGTTTTGACAGGACTCGCCGGGATTACTGCATATGCTGGGTTTTTCGAGCTATGCTCCCCAAAGAAGGGAGAGACCGTCTTCGTTTCTGCTGCATCAGGGGCAGTGGGTCAACTTGTTGGTCAGTTTGCGAAGTTGACAGGATGCTATGTCGTTGGAAGTGCAGGTAGCAAAGAGAAGGTAACCAATCAGTCTATATACATCTGTTTATCATTTATGCTCATCGGACATCACGTAATTGTTATAATACGATCATTGTTTCCATGTGCCTTCTTATTTTCTGCATTAAAAAAAACACAAAAAACAAAAAAGGTGGACCTGCTGAAGAACAAGTTCGGGTTTGATGACGCTTTCAACTACAGGGAAGAGACAGACTTGGTTGCTGCTCTCAAAAGGTTTCTAACTTTGTATCAAAATATTTAGTCTTTTATTTAGTATGATCTTCAAATTTCTTTGACATCGAAATGCTGCTGTGTCTTAAGTTCTCCGACCTATAAAATTCATCCGAGAGAGCATTGGTTATATAGCACTTGCAATGGTTTCTCACAGATACTTCCCTGACGGGATCGATATCTACTTTGAGAATGTTGGGGGAAAGATGCTCGATGCGGTGCTGCTCAACATGAAGATGTACGGACGAATTGCATTGTGTGGGATGATCTCTCAGTACAATCTCAAGCAGCCCGAGGGGGTTCACCAACTCAGCGCTCTCATCTTGAAACAGGTCAAGATGGTGGGTTTCCTGGGCGATGAGTATTTCCCGCAGCAGTCGAAGTACCACGAGATGGTGCTGCCTCTAATCAAAGAAGGGAAGATGGTCTATCTGGAAGACATGGTTGAGGGCCTCGAGAATGGCCCGGGAGCACTTGTTGGGCTCTTCTTGGGCAAAAACGTCGGGAAGCAGGTGGTCGTGGTGGCTCGTGAATAAGCAGCCTGGTTTCTGCTATTATCCAGCTCCCACAAATCAGTTTAAGTCAGTTGTTTTCCTTTTCTTAGTTCTTACTAAAAATAAATATCCTCTGGATAACTAGAGGAAGTGTAGACTTTGTCACCTTCTTTTCTGTTGTCTGATTGAAACTAGCAGATACTTCAACAAGTAAGAATTTTCGATTGAGAAAGAGGGATCAGTGAAATGGCATCCTCGCCTGGTACCAAGAGATCTATGTTCAATTCTTATCAGTGGACTGTCCATGCCTTTATTGTGACTCTGTGACTGGGGAAAAAAATTCTTTACCGATAGAGAAGGTTTCATCGACTACAAATAGAAACTTCAGATCCACCTTGTATGTGGTGTCTTTGCATTATCTGTTTGCCCTATAGTTATCCAGTACCCTGGAATGAAAACGGATAGTTGAATTATGGCTTTTCATATTATGTTGCAACCATTTGCAACAACTTTTCTGACCCATTGCAGGCTTTTGGTCAAAGATGCAGGAAAGAGAGTAGCGACCCACTGCGAGGCCCTCAGAATTTACTCGGTTAACTATGTTTAGCTTCCTATAAACCTAGTCGTTCGAGTCAGATACAGTGCGGTTCCTCGACACTTCAACCAGCTAAGTAGAAATCACTTTGGGTAACAAAGACAGAATTCAAGTCAGAACCGTCCAGTCTTTAAATGCTACCCCTGTCTCAGTCGAATCTCGCAGATGTGTTCAACTATAAGCACATTAAAGGCCTAGCTTCTTCCTGGTGTTGGAATCATTTTGCTTCTGAAGTATCCATGAACACAGAGGAAATAAGTCTTGAAAACCGAATCAAATGAAACGGTGAGCAACGAGCAGGTGATTCTACAGGACTTCGCCCTGCCAGATTCCCCGAATGAATAGAACATATTCCTGAAGGTAGCAACCATGAAACTGAAGGTCCCATAAAGATTAGGGAATGCTGTTCTGATGAAGAATCTCAACTTTTCCTGCACCCACGAGCTGATGAGAAACATGAGGGTTCATGGTTCCACTCTTTTCTTTGAACCTGATTTGTTGAGTGATGGAAATTTGGGTTTGCAACGCTGACATTTTCAATGGATAATGCCATTCTTCTATTTTCATTTTTTCCAATTATATCGGTAAATTATGTTTGACGTGATCATATGAACTAAGAAGCGGTCATGGATGCTATAGACAATGCTTCGCCAAGCAATGCCTGACCAGACACGACACTAGCAGTTGCTTTCTCGTAACAAGTTCCGTCAGCTCTACATATTCTATTGCATGTACCAAACATCTGATGTCACTGGAGCAGTTTCATACCAAGACACAGAAAAGAGAGCAAAAAAGGAAGAAAGAAAGCATGGAGGCTGGAGTCATCAAAGAAGTGGCGAATAAGCCAGTGATTCTGAAAGACTACTCATCAGATTTCCCGAAAGAATCAGATTTACAGGTGAATAGCAGAAGAATCAGACTGAGGGTCCTGAAAGAGCCGAAAAATGCAGTGGTTTTGACAAAGAATCTGTACTTGTCCTGTGATCCTGCCATGGGATTCACTATGAGGGGTGTCCCGGTCCCATGTTATATCTATCCTTGCAAGCCCGCCTCTGTGGGTTTGTAATTTCCATTTCGCTGAATTCTAAAAAAACCGATGAACCTACAACAAGGTTAATTTTTTTTTTCCTGATACTCTGTCAAGTACAGCCCATATATGGATTTGGAGTGTCCTAGGTTATTGATTCAGGGCACCGGAACTTCAAGAAGGGAGACTTGGTTTGGGGAGTAACGGGATAGGAAGAATACACACTCATTCCTGAACTCGAGAGCCTGTTCAAAATCGAGCACACTGATGTCCCACTCTCCAACTACACCGGTCTACTTGGTACATTGTGTTGTATACTTGATTTTATGTCTAAGTGACCTTGAATATGATCACTGTGTCACTTCAAAATGGAAACATCACTGCTGGGGATGGGACTTCTGGCATTTTCTGATGTGAAATCCATCTAATTCCACAGGTATAGCAGGACTGACTGCATATGCTGGATTTTCTGAGGTAAGCTCTCCAAAAATGGGTGATCGGGTTTTTGTCTTGGCAGCTGCCGGAGCGGTTGGCCAGATCGTTGGGCAGCTTCCAAAGTTGCTCAGGTACTATGTTGTTGGAAGTGCTGCTAGCAAAGAAAAGGTGATGAACCGAGTAGTTCGAATATCAATTGCTTACAACTAACCAAGAATTTGCAGTTGATGTTATTCCTCCTCATCGTTATTGTTCTGTAGCAAGTCGATCTGCTGAAGAACCAGCTCGGGTTTGATGAGGCTTTCAGCTATAAAGAGGAGCCAGATCTAGACGCAGCCCTGAAAAGATCAGAAATCAACTATTTAAAGAAAGAAAAATAGATTCACATTGATGCTCATTTGCTTCAACCGTTATTCCACAGAGATTACTACTGACTGATCTGAAAGTTCTGGCCTGTGAATGAAGCCGTTTCACTTGTTTTGGTCTACCATTGTGAGTAATTGAAATAATTCTAATGCAATTTATGTCTTTCAGGTGCTTCCCTGAAGGGATCGATGTCTATTTTCATAATGTTGGAGGAAAGATGCTTGATGCTGTGCTGCTCAACATGAGGTTCCAAGGTAGGATCACACTGTGCAGGATGATTTCACAGTAGAGTCTCAAACAACCTGAAGGTGTCCACAACCTCATGAAGATTATCATGAGACAGATCAGAATGGAGGGCTTCACAGTTAAAAATCTGTTCCGTCTCTACCCAATGTTCTTTGACAAAGTCCTGCCCCATGTTAGGAAAGGGGAGATCAGCTACATCGAGCATGCTACCCAAGGCCTGGAGGGCGGTCCAGCAGCTCTGATGGGGCTCTTCTCAGGCAGAAATGGCAGGAAACAACTAGTTGTAGTTGCCCACGAATAAGCAGCCACTTCAAGGATTTTTCAACCCAAAAGATCGGAGTCCCTTCTTTTCCCCTTCTCGGAGATATGTCATCTTGAGTAAAGGTTCTTGGTCGATATTTTCTCACAATAACACGGCGAGAGACTGAGCCTTAGGTTCTCCATGTTAGCTTCATCTTATCGATTTTCTGGTTTTGGACTCTGTGAAGCAGTCCACTGCAGGATCTGCTATTATATCAGTACTAGATTTCAGATCCTATGTTCTGTCTTGTGTGTGTTTCCTTAGATTTGCAACTTGTTTAGATGATGTAGATTTGCTACTCCAAGCAATTATCATGGATACTTCTTATTGTTGCCAAGAAACAGAATAAACCAAGTCATTTGAGTTGGGTTTAGTCAAGCTCCTGTCAATGGCTAGTTGTTCCGTACTACTGTGACATATGACCTGCCTATACAGCATGGCACATAGACCAGCACAGAGAATGAAGGCAGCCAGAGACTTAGAGTACATGATGGCCAACTTGAAACTCGTAAACTTGTCTATCATGCTGAATTGGGCTGTTAAACCGGCATATATAGGCTTAGCAGTTCCACGTTGACATTTCCCGGCACTTCAACCACGGATTATGGTACAAGACGAGGTCGTGATAAAGTAGAAACCTTTTTATATGCCGGTAAAGGAAAAGTTGAAGTCATTATTGGTAATAGATGCTGAGAGAGAGAGAGAGAAAGAGAGAGAGAGAGAGATCAAATCAAAACCGTCTCTTATGAATCATCGGACATTGTCAAAATGCTGCCAGACGATGTCGAAGATGGCAACTCTAATTCCTGCTCATGAGCTCACTGCTAACTTCTGCAACTTACGAATTTTCTTCTCTCGTAAATGGGGTCTCGGAAATGCGTTCAATTGTAATTACATGAACGTAACTGCTTCTTCCAGGCCTTGGAATCTCATCTCTTACACAAATGATCAGTCTCCCGAGCTTTCTCATACTGAAAGACGAAAATCATCATGGGAAGTGAACCAAACGAAATGGTGAGCAATAAGCAGGTGATTCAGTGTGACTTTGTCGTAACGGGCTCCCTGAAGGTATCAGACATGTTACTGAAGATGCGAAGTGCGAAGCTGAAGGTCCCAGAAGGCTTAGGCAAAGCTGTCCTGCAATCCCACGTTGGGCATCCGGATGAGGAACACGAAGGTCCCCGGTTCCCCTCTCTTCTTCGAGCCCGGTTCAGTGGGTTCCTCTTTCGTGCAGCCTAATTCATGAAGTCACGCGTGCTATCAACAAATGCTTGCCAGAGTTACGGATACCTAATGGTCTGAAATCTGTTGCAGCTGATAAAGGGATACGGAGTGGCCACAGTTTGGATTTGAGAAACCTGAACTTCAGGGAAGGCAACCTTATCTGGGGACTGACAACATGGGAGGAGTACAGTCTCATCACTGAACCAGAGATTCTGTTGAGAGTCGAACATACTGATGTCCCTCCTTCGTACTATACTGGTCTACTCAGTACACCTGCTCTTCGATCATCTTCTAGCAATAACAGTTTCATTCTTATTCTCGTATAAGTTCATAACCGGCTCTCATTATTTGAGAGCTTTTACCTGCGCATGTGTTCATTGGGATGGGTTCTTATGTTCTTGCATAGGTATGCTGGGACTGACCGCTTACATCGGATTTTTCAAGATATGCTCTGCAAAGAAAGGGGAGACTATCTTCGTTTCAGCAGCTTCAGGGGCAGTCAGACAGCTGGTCCGTCAGTTCGCAAAGTCGCTTGGTTGCTACGTCATCGAGACTGCCAGAAGCCAAGAGAAGGTGAAGTGTCAGGAGCCCTGCTCGACATTTTGTATGATCTCTTCATCAACTCTCTTGAAGATATAATATCATGAGTAGCTCTTTCTAATCTATTGACACTGCTCGACACTGAGGTAGGTCGATCTGCTGAAGAGCAAATTTGGCTTCGACGAGGCTTTCAACTATAAAGACGAACCCGATCTTGATGCAGCCCTCAAGAGGTCAATCTCTTTTACACGCAGAAAATAGCTTCTCGCGCCCACTTCTCTCTTCTGCGCTTCAGAATCAAATTGATTGTTTATCGCGTGATTTTTGTGTTTTAGATGCTTCCCTGAAGGGATTAACATGTACTTTGACAATGTCGGAGGGAAGATGATCTATGCCAGGCTACTCAACATGAAGACGCAGGGCAGGATAGCAGCATGCAGGATGATCTCACAGTACAATCTCGACCGGCCTGATGCTGTCCACAACCCGATGAACATCGTCCTCAGACAGATCCGAGTGGAAGGTTTCCTGACTTCTGATCGCTTCTATCTCTACCTGAAGTTTCTCGAGCTAGTCTTGCCTCTGATAAGAGAAGGAAAAATTGGTTACGTTGAAGATATCATCTTCAGGCCCAAGAGTGGCCCCAGCACTCATAGTTGGGCTCTTCTCAGGTCGGAATGTTGGGAAGCAGGTGGTGGGAGTGGCGTGTAGATGACTTCCTCTTTTATCAAAGCAAACTATGCTATTTTGTTGTAGTAAACCCAATATTTTAGCAGGTCAGAAATGGTAATGTTACACTTCTTGCTATTTATTTTCAAACAGACCCAAGTGACTAAGGTAGCAGGGTAGATGAAACAAAAGGCTAACAGATGCAGTAAACTTCTGATTTCGATCTTTGGCTGACAGAATAATGAAATCACGACAGAGTGGAGGATAATTTCATCTGCCAATCAAGACTTCTATGAGCTGTTGAGGATAATTTCAGCAGCAGCATTTGCTGCAATTTTTATCAACATCAATGCACGCTCCACAAATGTAGTGTGTGTAACGTCATGAACCTGGAATTATGGAACCTCAGTTGGCTGCCAGGTCATTTCATGAACAGAATAATGTAGGGCCTTGATCAAATTATGATCACTGGGAGGCAAATAGCAAAAAGTGTTCAGGAAACCAGTTCAACATCACATCTTAGAACAATTAGAATCTCAATCAGTATGATAGATAGGAGGAGAAAGGTAACATGTGGAGAAGATCTTCGACTTTTCTCCACCAAGCATGTTCAAGACATTCGATAATGCTAAACAATAAAGAGGGAAGACGGATCTCTATGCTTTACTCCTATGCGAGCTCTTTTTTACTTATTTTCTCATTTGATGCTTCAACCACAACTGATCTACTAGTGAGCTAAAGTTGGATCTCTATTGCTTAACTCCTATGCGAACTCTTTTACACAACCCACCCTCCCATAAACTTCGAAGAGACAAACTGGCTCAACCATAATGTCAACCATTTCAATTGTCAATACTGAATGCAACATTTGCCATATACATACATTACTATGGTGCCTCGAAGACGAACCAAGCAAAGGGTCACTTATATCTTTGTCATTGAGGACAACCCAGTGTGCATCAAGGACATGATTGACAGCAGAACCATCGTATGATTCCACAGGATAAACATCTCCCTTCATGAACAAACAGAACAATGAATAATATACATCATAACAATGAAGCAATTGACGAATTTAGTCCAGTAAATTCCACACAAACTTAACTCTTTCCCAGGTAAGATTGCTAAATTAAAGATAGAGACAGTGAATTTTACTGTAGCTTTCCAAACTTGCATCCACCAAAATATTTGAAAATAAAATAGTCCTTAAATTATTATGCTGGATTCTACATGACAGATTCAAAAAGCAGAAAGCCTAAGCACAAACCTTGTGCAATATACCATAAAAAAATGGTAAAACACACACCTTGTGTAAATAACGTGAACAAGGAGACTTGTTAGCCAGTCTTTCGCAGGGAAAAAAAAATGGAATTCTGAGAAATTCATACCCCAACATAATCACTTTCACTGTTAACAGTTCTATCCCTAGCAACTGCCAGCATAGAATCAACTGGTTGAGGCCCTTATAGATCTGGATATGAAGATGCTGAAAATCGCCAGAATGGAGCAGATGCACCATTTTCTCTCTTCTCAAGGCAGTCTATAACAAATAGAAACATACATTAAAAGGTTCCACGAAGGGATGTGTATTATCAACATCTATGCAGAATAACCAATCATTAAGAGCTAGAAACTAACAAATTTATCTACTAAGCTTACAACCTTCCCAGTGTGAGCAATTTCCCTGACGCCAAATACGCTTAAGTTTCTCTGAACAGTGGCCATCTTTCCTGGTTCCTCAGTTACCTAGAGAGATGAACAACAATCAGACTCACCAAGCTATCATGGAAGTTCTAAGTTTTTTTTTTGGAGGCAAACAATACTATTATCTTAGACCCAAACTCTGTGCTAGAGGTCTCAATAGACAAGATATCACCTTGTCTAAACCCTGTCACTACCACTATTTCAACTTCTTAAGCAGGTGATAAAAAGGACATAGCAATAAGGAAGGTCCACATTCTCCACATAACCATAGGCAACTGAGTAAAATCTTAAGTGAGAGGATTGGCCAAAAAAGCATCAAGCTGATGGCGCCTCTCATTCTATTGCTACAGCAAGGGAACATGCCAATATCATAATCCATGCTTATAAGAATAGCTCAATGAAAAGAAACAACCATAGATTGCACTCTCGAGTTGATTCTACTGTTTCAAAGCTACCAGACAACAGATGCAAGAATTCTTAAAATGAGCAGTTCACTTGAAATACTATCTCTCGACCATTGCTTAGATCCGTCACTCTTTTTGAGCATTACTGGGATTAGGAGCACCTTGGATCAAGCATTGATATTTCAAACTCCCGAGACATTTTATTTTAATTGAGCAATTCCAAATACTTAACAAAGCATTTGCGAAACTGTAAAAAAAAAGTTTGAAATTGCTAGAGATATGGGTATTTACATATTATAAAGTTTGTTATTTAGAATATGATCATATCAATAAAAAAAAGTTAGTTTATAATCTTATGATTTCATATGGTCAAGTTGATATCAATTGCATGGAAAGTACAAATGGTCATGACTCTCTTGATCTTAGCCACATAAAACACAAATACCCATAACATTATGGTCCCATCTCATAGCTCAGCTTGTTGTTCAACATTAGCCATGCAATGTAGCAATGTCTTGGGATAGTTGGCTGAGCCCACACTAGCTTTAGCCCAGGGAACCATTTCTGCACTCAACCGTGGAGAATGCCATGCACCGGCGACAGTTAAGAATCCTTTCTCATGAGGAAGCCCATACAGCTCGATCTCTCTAACTTGCAAGAGTTAGTTGACACCTCGCCCCTTGTTGCAGACGCTGCATTTCATGTAATTTGTAGGCTTGCTCACGGTTCAACTCGGTTCGATTTAGTTAAGATACTATATCTCTGAATCATAATCATTACATAACTATCAAACCGAATTATCTTAAACCAGTTCTATGGTTTATTAACTAATTTGAACCGGTTTTAAGAAATAATAATAAATTAACACATTGAATATAAATCGAATAGAACTGCATCGAAACATAAGAAAATATTAAAAAATAAAAACATTAAAATCATAAAAATTCAATTAAAAATAAATTAAATATATAATATTAAGACAAGTAAACTTATTTATAATAAAATTTAATATGAAATTGTAGAAAATATACTATATAAGGGTAAAGAGCTTATAACTAACTATTTTTTTAACTTTTAAAGTATATTTTTAATATATTTATATTTTATTGTAATATGCTTTCAATATTTTACATATATTTTTTTAAAAATATGGTTCACCAATTCAAATGGTTAATGGAACCATATAAACTTAGTAACTAACTGTACTGCTTCATTATAAAAAATCATACCATATGATAATTGATTTTTTATATTCGATTCATTGTTTGATCTGGTTATTTAATTCTCTTTGTGCAGCCCTAGTAATAAGCAAAGTCTCATATTTTTTAAAAAATTATAAAATGTTTATATAATTTTTTTATTTTTTTCAAGATTTTAAAAACTGTGAATTTTTTCTTTTTATACTTTATAACAACTTGACAATTTGGTCGAGGAATTCACACTAAAAGAAGAATTTTCTTGCAAACGGACTGGTCGAGAGCCCGGCCGAAAAATTGAAGAGTCCGCGTGCAAAACGCTGCGTTCGAGATGTAAGATCTTTGTTCGTCCTCCCGCCGGCCGCCGTGGCTTACCTTGGCTTCAACGACGCAGTTCTGGAGGATCAATGACACAGTCAGTGTCACTGTCTGGCTTCTACATGCCGAAACCCTAATCGCCAGAACCGTCTTCGTCTTCAGGCACTACAGGACGTTGATCCAAATCAAGATGGCGCTGTGGAGATGTGGCAGAGCTTCAACGAATTTACTGAGCAAGGTTATCAATGGATCCTGCAGTAGTCATCAAGCGTTTCGTAGTCTGTCCACTGGTAATTTATTCTTCCGTGCAGCTTACAAAGTTACATCAAGTCCCTTTTCATTTGATTGATGGGATAATCACAGCCTTGAATGACAAGTGTGGACAATCCTTTGCGGGGTCAGGCAGGCGGCTTCTCTGCTCTTGAAAGACAAAGTAATGAACGGAATAGAAGTGCAGTATTTTCACCATAATTCTGCCGTGGAAAAACTTGATAGGTGTCCATCATTAATGAATACTCGTGCTGCACCTATTTTTTCCCTTGAATGTGGATCAGTTTCTCTCTTAAACTTGACAATGCCTCACTGGGTGTCGGACCTGTGGGTGTGGTTTTAGGACGTTGGTTGGCCATTTTGTATGTTTGAAGGCTCAGGGTTTTTCTGCTGTGCTAATGACTGTATACATCTTGATCTTTCAGAGCCTGAACCTGTTTCAGTACATTGGGTGTTTCAAAGTGGTTTACCTGATAGTTAGGAGTGAGAAGAATAAGGGAGAATGGAGGAAGACTGCAGTCTAGGAGATAGCTAAAGATCCAATTACGTGATAGTCTGCTAAATTCATTAAACTGGTCGAAACTGACTTCATGAGCTAGGCATTTGTTTGGCCGAATTCGTGCTCCAAACCTTTGTTGAGCTATTCGCCACTCTTTCTTCTTCAATTAAATATTTACTTACTTTAACGATTAATTTCTGAAGCTTTATTGAGCAAACTGGGTTTATGATTATAAATGTTTAAACTCAGCAATCCAGCTCCCATGGTATCCTAATTCAAATATACTCTCTTTTCTCCTGGAAAAATGCAGCTGCAGCTGATGGATATACTGATTATCAATCCTTGCACGACACTATGATGAAACAGATGCTTCACCTCGACATAAATTCCCAAATTGGCAGCTGCATGCCTCTTGCTGCGGTGCGGATCGGAACCATGATCCACAACATCGAGCTTAAGCCAGATCAGGGTGGGAAGCTTGTTCGAGCTGCTGGTACCTCCGGTAAGATCCTGAAGGAGGAGCCCACATCGAGATACGTCCTAGTGTGGCTGCCTTCTGGGAACGAGAAGCTGATCAATACCAGGTGCCGGGCAACAATTGATCAGGTCTCCAGCCCAAGCGATGGGACCCAGAAGCTCGGGAAGGCGGGACAGAGCCGGTGGCTGGGTCGAAGGCCGGTAGTTAGGGGTGTCGCAATGAATCCTATCGATCATCCTCATGGAGGAGGTGAAGGGAAGGGCAAAAGTAGCGGCAGCTATGGGCATTCTTCTCGCACACCCTGGGGGAAGCCTACCGAATCGGGGTATAGGACTGGACCTCTTAAGCGTAGGAAATAGGTCTCTTCGTTTCAGTTCTTGATCCCATGTTTAGTGTTTGTTTTCTGCCATCTTCCCTCTCAGTCAAATTCTGCCTGTTAACATGTCTTTAGGGCGTCTGTTACAATCACAGCATATTAATCACTCTGTTTTGAAAAAGTATTGGGAAAGCTGTTGTTTCGATCCTGTCAACTGTCAAGCATCTATGATTGTCTAGTGGCGGGTTAAAAATGATACTTCACTGCACAACGAATGACATTTTGACCCGACGGCTGTCTGCGATTGTCCCATATGAATCACGTAATATATCTTCATGGGCCAAGGCCCGTGCCCACGACCACCACCACACCCTCCCCCTCCAAACCAAAATTTCCGAATCTGATGTTGTTACATGAGATCTGAAATTCTGCTATTCTTTGGTGTATTTTTATGTATCTGAGTACTAATTATTGAATAGTATCTAGGGCCCGGTTAAATTCGTTGTAAGCCTATAAGAGATCGGACCCGTTTTCACTTAAAAGTTCAAGCTGATAAGTGACGGTACCCAACATTCTTATAAGTCCACAATGTTTTCTTCATTTAATCGATGTGGGATCGTATATTTCAATGCACGTCCTCACGTGACAACGTGGCTTACTTTACCACGTGCCATTAAACACCCGTCCTTAAAAATTGTTTACGAGCCAGGTACACTTCTTCTGTTCTCAAACGGGGGGAATAACTGGTCACGAGTCCGGCAATTTTCTTCCGTACTCGGACTTATATCAACTAACAACAAGTCAGGGTTCTGGACTCGGGTCGGGTAAGGTGCGAGCCCACTGATTCCGATACCATGTTAAATTCGTTGTGAGCGCATGAAAGATCGGACCCGTCTTCACTTAATCTTGGTTCTTGCTCTATGACTGATAACTCTCGCTCTACTGTCGCGAGGGTAAACCTGCCATTCCAAGGGAAGAATCTTCCTGTTGCCCGGTCCTCTTCGACTCGGGTGGTTTGGGAAATATTGCACTGTGTCACGTGTGGCTTCCTATTGACAGCATGAAACGGACGGCTTCGTGATGAAGCTCTTAGAGAATCCAGCCGCTCGATAAAGGTGGCAAGCTGCTATCGAATAGTAAGTGTATACGGGATAAGGATTCCGGGGAAGCACTGGCCGACGCGGAGCTTGGACGAAGTCTTCGCGATTTACTGCCCACCACCACTCCATTAGTCCATTAGTCGAGGCGAGCACATAAAACAGAGGCGAGGTGGGTGGACATCCACCTCACGGGTCCCCCAGTTTTTTTTATCAAACATTGAATGTGTCTTCAATGCTGCCGTCAAGGACAACAAGTGATATAAACAAATAGCTATATGGTACAATTGGTAAGGTCGTGTAGTATATTTTGTCATATTATGCATATATCCCATTAAATTTAGGTGGAATGGTCTCATAATGGTTGGGTTCATACCCCCCATCTAAAAACTTTTATCTTTCTCCTGACGCCTTTAATCTTTTTTCCATTAATGGCAGGTGTGGTGGGGGTAACTTGCCACATTTTTCATACGCAAACACTTATTATAGGTAATCGTTATTTGTACTCAAGTTATTTCCTGATCAAACCGTTACACGTTATGTTCAAATATATGAATAATAGAACTCATATATATATATATATATTTAATAGAGTTGAAAAATGTAATGATTTTTTATATAATTTTTTAAATTTTTTGATATGATATTATAATTTTTAATGATTATTGTAGCATGTGCAATAATAGAATAAGTGAACTATAGAAAGGTTACCATTTGAAATATCAATTTGGCCAGTCACAATGTAATAGAGGCTTGTTTTTTTCTTTTTGTATAAATTGTCGGTATTCGTCCCGCTGACTAATCCGAACCGTCCCGAGTTGGCCCATTTAAGGGGTTAAGAGTCCCCCGCCGCAGGTGTGACTCGAACTCTATTCCTCCCATTGGGATGATGAGTGCCGAACCACTCGACCACGCCTACGGTGGGTTAATAGAGGCTTGTGGAAGATAGATTCGTTTATTGCCCAAATTGGTACAAAGACAAAGCGACGGCCTCAGTTCGTGCATCTGACCGCAATTAAAAAAAATGGGTGGAGAAGCAAGAGGTCGTTGCGCCCATCTAACACGAAAACCCTTGCGTCACAACACGCGCCAATTGACCCCTTCTTGTTGATTTCCCATACCCCACTCACTCCCGCCGACATCGACTCCCGATCCCGACACAGACAGTTTGAAAATGTTTTTTCTTTTTTTTTTAAAAATCTCAACCGAACTTCCACCATCTTCTCGCCGTACGGGACTGTCGAGAGGCTCGAGGTATCCTCCCAGACTCGGAGTCGACCCAGGGGCCCTTGCCGGCAGGATGCACATAGAGAACTCAAGGTCAACGGTAAATCCAACCAAGATTATTCAATTATTATACAGTACGATATTTTTAAAATAAAATAGTATAGTTAATTATTAAATATAAATGATGGGCTAGTTGGTTTAAAATATTCGGTCATATTTTTAAAAAGTATTTAAAATATGTAAATATATAAATGTATTATAAAGTTTTTTAAAAGATATAGATAAATATTATTTTACCATTTTATAGAATATTTTTTACTACTTCATACTCTATGTTGTTCTAAATAAGTTTATTAGTATTACTTTTTTTATACTTAATTTATCATTAATTAAAATTTTATGATTTAAATATTTTTCTACGTTTCCTTTTATTATATTTTGATATAATTTTAGTTCAATTTTAGTTCAATTTATTAATTTATTATTATTTTTTTAAAAGCATGAATTAACTTAATAATATAATCAATTCAAAATAATTTAATTTAATAATTATAATATAAGAGAGTAGTTTCTAGATTAAATCAAATCACTTGAACCAAGCCCGATCATGAGCATCCCTACTTGCATGCGCGCCCACTCTCGCACCCTTGTGTAGTGGGGGCCTCCTGACTCACTCAAGGTCGACGTTGAGTTTTATAGATTAAAAAAAAGTCATAATTACTATTGACATCGCACGGATATTAAATAGGCGGAGTTCATAGTCCGAGTCAGCAATCCACTCGCGGTTACAGTGCCGGTGGAAGTAAGCCCCGATCCAGTGAGACAGAAGCCATTGCCGCGTGCCTCCTCCTTCCTCCCTTCTTCTTCCTTCCTTCCTTCTCTGATAATTGCAAGCTCTGAGCTTCTCTCTCTCTCTCTCTCTCTCTCTCTCTGTGTAAATTGCGATGCTGCCCAGCAGTATATAAATAGCTGACTGCTGCAGCTTTCTCTCTCAGTTTTGTGGAGACAATCGGTTCCCTCGCTTATAACGACCTTCGCATTTTACTTCTCCACCCCCCCTCTCTCTCTCTCTCTAGATTCCGAATTCGCTCGACATCTTGCCTTTTTCCTTCTTCTTCTTCTTCTTCTTCTTCTTCAGTCAACGATTCCTTTGCTCGGGCCTCAATCTGCAATCTTGACTTAATTCCATCCTCTTCATCTTAATGCCTCCCTCCTGCTCGACCTTCGGAGCTATCTTCTAGCAATCGATTCAAACGATCCCTCCTCGCTCTCCTTCCACAAATGCACGCCATTTGTCGACTGTTTTCTGGCCTCTCATTTTTTTTTCTCATGTCAACTCTATCTTCTCCAGCTGCTTGACTTTGATTTAAATGTGCAATTTTTCTTTTTTGTGATCGGTTTATGATCAGAATATTGGCATTCGTACATTCAGTGTTTGAATCGTCCAATGACCACTATTCGATTGTCTTAAGTAATAGGGGGCCCACTTCGGTTTCAAGTTCAATCGTCCTCTCCTGTTTTTCTTTATGGGTTTTACTTACGTTATGATAGAGCTTTTGAAATGGAATTTCAATTAGCTAAGTTGCTCTTCGATGTTTGGCAGTAAGATTACTTCTTTTTCCCTTAATGGTCTGCTCGAATGAAGTTCTAGTTGACACCAATTTTTAAGTGGAAAGCAATAATTTCCTGAGATTAACTCGTCCATCGCTGACTGTAACTCAAGATCGTGCCTTTCCACCCCTAAGTCTGAACTGGTCCTCCCAAGACTCTTGAAATGAACGTAGTTGCACAGTTGAGGCGAGGGATATCGCGCCAATTCTCGACTGTCTCGATAAAGCGAACCCTCAGCAGGCAATTCACGAAACAGACGTCCCTAGATCCACGGCGACACAATTTGAGGTTCAGCTTTGGGAGGCAGTCCTCTCTTGACCCGATAAGGAGGAATCCTCAGCAGGATGATGGGCTCACGGTTCCAGAGAACTTGGACTCGACCATGCAATTGCTTTTTATGGCCTGTAGAGGTGACGTGAGGGGAGTTGAGGAATTATTGAATCAAGGCGTTGATGTGAATAGCATTGATTTGGATGATAGGACTGCTTTGCATATTGCTGCATGCGAGGGGCATGTAGAGGTTGTAGAGTTGCTGTTAATTTGGAAGGCCAATATCGATGCTCGTGATCGTTGGGGGAGTACGGTAATCCTGTTTTCCCTCTTACTCTATTATG
The DNA here is from genome assembly GCA_900006705.1 of Sonneratia caseolaris. Taxonomy (NCBI): domain Eukaryota; kingdom Viridiplantae; phylum Streptophyta; class Magnoliopsida; order Myrtales; family Lythraceae; genus Sonneratia; species Sonneratia caseolaris. Next base: position 919,361 of record CXYZ01007946.1, read on the forward strand.
TTCACACCCTTCATATCCATCAGTAGTTTTCTTTTCCCCCTGCCAAACATACCCAATAGTTGGTTCGATCTGTATCCCGATTAAGCTTGCTGTTCTCACCTCTGTTTCTTGAAGTACCATCTGGAGCTCATTTTTTGTGTATTCTGATTGTCTGTTCTTCTATGCTCAGCAGTTTCTGATTTAATGTGAAGTCGAGAGTTCCATCTTTCATACTAGCAACAACTAAGCAAATCAGTTGAGGTGTTTCTCTGGTGCAACTTCTACTAGGGCATCGTTTACTCTGAAGTTCTACTGTTTCTGGCCATTGTGCTATGGAACAGACTTCGAGAACTAAATTCCTTTTAACTCTGAATGCTTCAGTTTCAGTTCTTTTAATAAATGTTTTCCGCTAAGTTACAGCATTTTCTCCATACTAAATTGTACAAGCCATATGGCCATAAAACATCTGTAGGTTGATTTTCACAGAATAGCTGTTGGTGATTATTCAGTTATGAAAATACGTTAGTAAACAGGAAGAAAGGTGCAGGGGAAGATAAAGAATGAAGGCTAGGGTCTTTTATAAATGTAACTATGTCATTGATCTAATGATGGAGGAATATACGCATGCAGGCAATGGCAGATGCAAAGTACTATGGGAATGAAGAGGTGTACAACATTCTAAAATCTCGTGGTGCAAGACTGCCCGTATGATAAGATTTTCTCCTTCAGCATTTATCCTTAGTTACTCACCAAAACTGGCCTGATTTATTTCTGTATGTACAGAAAATGAGAAAGACACCTATGGCTGTAGCAAATCCTCAGGAAGTTCCAGAATATGAGCTTAATCCTTTGGAGCTTCATGTTCGGAGGGCAGATGGTATTACAAAGGCATGTCACCATCAGTATATATTATGTATATTTAAGCAATTTCATTGATTCCTTATGAATTGTCTTTGCTTAAACAAAAACATTGTTGTGGAGGCGTGTTGTTGCAAACCTTTTTGGAACACACATGTGACTGATTATCTGAGGAATGCTTTCCTTTCTTACACCTAGCACTCTCTTGCCATAAGTTTACTCCTCTTCGGCTTTCTGAACTTTAAATTAATTTGAATTGATCCTTTGTATTGCTCTGGGATGCAATTTTTATCGTTAGTCTTTGATTTTATATTTTGTTTTCCTTTGATGAGCACCTTTCCTCTCTTCTCAGAGATCTTTTGCTCAGAACCTTCAACCTGTCTTTCTATTTCTGACAGGGGACCTATCAAGTGGCTAAATGGAATGGCACAAAGGTTTCTGTTAAGATACTGGATAAGGAAAGTTGTTCACAACCCGATACTGTGTAGGTTTTCTCTCATTTTGCAGGCATTTATGAGAAAAGGACAATGCATGCCATTTTTCTATTTACCTCTTTAAGACCTTTGCATCATTTGCTGAAATTCCATTGAGTTCTTTTAGTTAAAACATGCATATCCTTTTTTGTATATTCTCCACACTTCTCAGCTTCTTCTTCTTCTCTTTTCCCTTTATTCATCGTCTCCCATGTTCTATTTGAATTTGCTTCTTTTAGAAGGAGATATTTATAATATTTATCACTTAATTATCACTTTCCATTGTCCTTTCTCTTCCTTGGGTTGGAATATAGCTTCCCATAGTAGTTAAGTGCCTCCATTGTGTTAGCCAAACAATCGCACGAATTCCAGTGCAATAATTCAGGACAGTTTTCAAGCACCTCGTTTGTAACAATTCAAGACAGCATGCTAATAGTTCCTAGCAATGTCCACATGCACTTATTTTCCATTTTGCCTCTCTCTTTTTCATTTCAAGGATGAAGAGTTTCCTCCTTTCCCGTCAGAAATTGTTTTGTCTAATCATGATAAGCCACATTGATTGTGTCATACTGATCATACGTTTATTACCACAGAAATGCCTTCAAGAATGAGTTAGAGTTGCTAGAAAAGGCACGGCATCCTAATGTGATTCAGTTTGTTGGAGCTGTTACCCAGAACACCCCAATGATGATTGTTTTAGAGTATCCTTCCAAGGTATTCTTACTTGTTTCTTAGCCCATTTCTCATGCCTTCTGGACTTGGTTTTCTATCCCTTCTCATTGTCCTCTTCTTTATTGCTTCTTAGTGAGGTTTTGTGATTAAAGACAGGAACCAGGCTAATAAAAACAGAAAAGATAGAAACTGAAGCCAGTTAGAATAAAAAATGGCCATAGGCTGTCATTCTGATCCAAAAGTCAAAATGTGCTAAGTCATAAGTATTAATCTTATGGAGCAGGCCAATTGAGTTAGACAGAGAATACAGTAATGTAGATTTATTTTAGCTAGGCCCTATTATTGCTAATTGGAAAAGATTCCAAAGGCAATTAATTTGAATTAAATGTATCCTAAGCTGACAGGATTGTCCTTTTTCCATGTATATTTATGTGACTTTTACTGGTATTTTAGGGTGACCTTGAAAGCTATCTTCAAGTTAAAGGACGCCTTTCCCCAGCTAAAGTTTTAACATTTGCTCTTTATATTGCCAGGTAAACTAGATGGCTTTTTTCCAAGCTTTCGCAATGTTTGGCTCATGTAATTACACTGTTCAGTGCGTTTCTTATCTACAGGGGCATGAATTATCTTCACACATTTAAACCTGATCCGATCATCCATTGTGACTTAAAGCCAAAGTAAGATGACTAAATGCAACAGTCTGCCCTTTGCATTATCGTACATATTACTGAGGTTAATCATGCAAGACGTGCTTTTCTTTAATATCTAAAATTTGGTAAGGTGCCAGAAATATTTTGCTGGATACTAGTGGTCGCCTAAAGGTAGCTGGATTCGGTATAGTGAGGTTGACAAAAGTCTCTCCTGATAAAGCAAAGGTTGCAAATCCAGAAGCCCAAGCTGAACTTCTCAGTAAGTTAGAATTATGATCCATAATCATCTATGAAGTTAGAACCTTTCTTCAGATGTACTAATACTCGTTAAATTGATGAAGTGCTTTGCTTTTTAACCGCTGACATCACTGGTTTCTAGGGAATGAGAATGAATTTTTTCCTTAAAACTTTGTACAGTTGTAACTAATGAGTGTCAAATTTGGGAATATGTAGATCCATACACTGCACCCGAGGTCTATAGGAATGAAATATTTGACAAAAGTGTTGATGCATTCTCCTTCGGCCTCATAGTTTACAAGGTAAATATGGTCCATAGAATCATCTTCTCTCTTTTCAGGGACAGAATGTTCCTCCATTATTTATGTTCAATGGCTTGCCTTAATTTCTCGGTATTCTGCAGATGATGGAAGGAGTGCAGCCTTTCCATCCCAAGTCCCAAGAAGAAGCAGCAAGAATGATATGCTCAGAAGGGTTGCGGCCTCCTTTTAGGATCAAATCAAAAAATTACAATCCCGGCTTAAAAGAGTAAGAAATTCAGTATCAGATATCATGCTTTTTCTAGAGCTCAGGCTTTTTAAATCAGCCCACAATTTCATTGCCATCAGGCAAATTGTACTGGCTTTTCCTTGGTGATATCAAGAAGAGTTTTTGACAATCGCCTGCCCAAGACCTGTAATTCATTTCGTCTCGCGCTCAGACCCTGCAGATTTTTCAAACCGCTTTCTTGTTCCAGTATTCTTTTTATGTGGGCATTAACGTGTCTCTTCTTTCGGGGTACCCGATTAGGTTGATCGAGGAATGCTGGGATCCGCAGCCTGCTGTGAGGCCTACATTTTCTGAGATTATTGTGAGGCTGGACAAGATTGCTGCAAACTGTTCAAAGCAGGGATGGTGGAAAGACACGTTCAAGCTTCCCTGGTAGGCCTCAATTCTCTTCATACATCTCATACGAAGGACACATCAGTGCATCCTATGTAACAGTACTTACATGTCTGTATGAGATTGAGAGGTTGGATTCGTGAAGTTTTTTCATTTCCCTGCAAAACTCCACCATTAAATTGTGTTTTCCCCACCCTCCCTTCTGTGTAGGAAATAAGTTGGAGACACACACAATGCAGCAGCTAAAGGAAGAGAAGCTCGGGCTATGCCGGTGGAAGTGGGGTTGGAGAACAGAACCCTTTAGCATCAATTCTGCCGTGCACCATGCGTTGCTGTCCTTGTTTATACTTTGGAGGTGAAGAATATAGTAAACTGAGTCCGAGCTATTAGCACCTATGCTCGTCTTCTTACTGAAGGGCCTGGAGCAGTTCCTTTCAGGTTCTGTTTGATGTGTGCACTCCGCACGTTTGATCAGATGTTTCCCCCTGTGATCGAAAGACAGTCTGGACTCATACTTAATTATCCTTTCTGTAATTGTAGATCCAAAAAGGGAAATCCCCGTGTTTTAACTCTGCCTTTTCACCCGATGGACAATGGAACATCTCTGATGCAGAAAGTAAACTTTGATCGAGTTACGTTACATTTGCGGATTTGAATAAATTATGGTATTAAGTAGGCCCCGCTGTGGGCTGCCGACGAGGCTCCGATCACCTCCCAGCCTATCGCTTGGAAAATCAAGTTATTGGTGTGTTAACATTGTCATTTATGCAAGGCAGGTCCTGACAAGGACGTTCATCTGTTCGGTGAGAATGGCTGCACCAGAATGCTTGCAGAGAGTGCAAGTGGCCAGACTGAAAGAAATTCTCCTCTCCTTCTATATCCTTTGACATCCGTGATTTTAATTCATTCTGTTTTGTGATCCGCCATGTACTTCCACTCAACAGCACCATCAGGGATCATTATGTGGAGCTATACTGTCTTTATAATCTGCGAAAGGAAAGAACTATGACCCTTTACTCTGATGTGCAACCTGATTTGTTCTCCCTTTTTTAAGTAGGATTAATCAGTCTTTTGATGAACATTTGACCTTTTTCTGCTGCTGTTAAGTCGTCCAATGACCAAGAGCCCCACTTATAACAATCAATATAATTTTGATGAGGAAACTGTGCAGATTTTTTTTGGATGCGAGCAGGAGAGAGCCGAGTTCACGGCTGTCGGGTGTGGCCAGCAGCAGAGGAAACTGCATAAATTCTTGGATCAAAAAGGAGGACTCATATTCAGCATCACATGCAGAAAGCTTGTGCCCTTGTTTTGATGGAGAAAGAAGTGGTCTTCTTCACCGATTCAAAGGATACCACTTATGCTGTGAGGAAGCATCATCCTGCACCTCGGTTTTCTGGATCAATTGCTGTTGAGTTTCTCTATAATGCCTCCTCTTTTGTAAATTGGGATGTGGTCTGGATTTCTCGAGTGCAAAACTCTCCTGCTCACATTCTATGTAAATTAGGTGAGACAATCAAATATTCACTATCTATACACATAGCTATCAAAATTTGGCACAGCCTAGGCGCGGTTAACTATATATATAGAGCTGTCAAAAATTGGCAAGATCCAAGTACGACACGAGAAAACCGTTTTTGGGCCAATGCTTTTGAGTCACATGAAATATCGGGCGTATCAACATGTCACAAAAATAAATTAGTTAAAAAATATGAAAATAATTTTTATAATAAAGAAGAAAATTATGAGAAAAAATTAAAAATAATT
>CXYZ01007946.1:925293-959518 GCA_900006705.1 Sonneratia caseolaris
ATTGTAAAATAAAAACTTATTCAAATTTATTTTTTTAAAAAAGAATTATTTATATAATTTAAACCATGAGACGTTCGAAATTTTTGGATTGCCCAAAATAATGGGCCATACCGACATGGTCCGAATTTGTTGAGCCGGCCCGAATTCGCAAGTCCACCTGCGCACTTTTTAAGGCTATTCTGGTCTAGCTCCCTCAGCTTATTAAAGATGAATTTATTTATTAAAAAAAGGTCATTGGTGGTAACTGTTTAACTCCCGACTCTTTCCGTCCATCGAGGGGGCCCGTTGCGTCGTCCTGTAGCCGCCCGACTTCATTTTCATCATCCGTGCCACGTGGCGGTCCGTTATTCACTCATAGAGGTCCTCGGTGTGATGCCAATGTGGGCCCAACCGTAGACTGCCCACCACCACCGCCCCGGTCGTGTCGCCGTCCGACTCTGGTCGGCTGGCTTGTCTCACGATGAGTTTTAAGTACCATTTCTAATCCATAGTAAAGACATCGTACACACTTAATTATTATTTATCAGATTAACTTCCTTTCCTCTTTCTTTTTTTTCCACCGCACCGTATTTCACATCAATTAAAATATAATTAGTAAGTGAACGTTTTATTAATTTTTTCTACCTGAAATTTAATTTTTCAATCATCTATTTGAGACATAATAAGGAAACTATTAATTCAACAATGAATTCATCACATAGTAATTAATAATTAATGTAGTAAATTACCTGAATTTACCAAATTTGGACAACTTTTGGTCTGGATTTATAAATTCGTAAAATAGAGAAGAACATGGAAATTCAGGTAGAAATTATGGTGGGAGTGAACAAGGGAAAAAAAAAAAAGAAAAACGAAAAATTGGAATTTTATTTATTAATATTTATTTTGGAAATAAAATTATAGACTTACATGCACGCCGGCCAGCGCTGCAGCCTGCCGCCACCACCACCCACCCCTTCTTCCTTGCTCTGGAAGCTCCCTCCATCTCTCTTCCACATTCAATTGTTCTTATTCTCTCTGTTTCTCTTTCTGTGAAGCCGCACGAATTTTCGGCTCATCGCCATCGCCCCCTCGCGAGCGACTTCTGTTGCGGAGCTCTGGCAGTTCATGCCACCTGTCCCGTGGCATCTCCGGCAAGGTTTTTACCTCCTGTAGATTCATCCTTTGCATGCTCAACAATTGGATGGAATATTCTCTGCCTCTCGTCCTCCGGCGGAAGGATATTCAGCTTTATGACCGCTCTCCTTGTATTCCAATGCTAATGATCATCTCATTAAGCTAATTGACGGCATTTTCAAGATTGCAGTTGTTTCTATCTTGTGCTTGTGGTGTGTGATTCTGAGCTGAAGACTGTAGGATCGATGAATTATATCTTATTGTAGCTTTCTGAGTCGACAAGTTTGCTTTCTGCGTTTTTGATCATTCGGTCTCCTTTTGTCACAGTGGAACGATAAGCAAGGCGAACCTGCGGCTTTTTGTGAAGATTCGCATCCTTTTAAAGGTATGCTCGCTGCTTCTCTTCTTCTGTTCCCCTGTTGATGATGAAATAATAGCTTACTTGGAACTGCCTGTCCCTTTTTTCCCACCCCTATAGCTCTTTAATCCTTTAGAAGCCTTAACCACTCATACGTTTCAGTCTGCTGTAAGAGAGCAATCTTCCAGCTCGTGTAGTGATAAAGTAAAGTTGTTGGATGTTTCCATTACATCTATTACTCATCAAGATTGCACAATCAGTTAATTGTTTCTGTGATTGAGTATTGGTTTTTATCTTGACGTAATGGCGATTCTACACATATAGTCGGTCATTTAATGAATTCTCCTTGTTCTTGTCCCACATATAGCGGTTCTTATAAAATCCACCCATCACAAGTTCTTCTCGATTCTCTTCTGCTTGTTAATTCTTTGTTTTTGTTTAAATCTTTAGTATTCTCTTGCCTTCTCATGCTTTTCTTCTGGATTACATTCTTGGATGTAATTTTTTTTCCCTCTCTTATTTTGTATACATCTATGCATGATGGCAAACAACCTCCTGGTGGAGATGGGAAAAACAATTGAAGAAATGTCACATCATGGTGGCAGTGCAACCTAACTAAATTTCTAAATGAAGCAAGTCTTCAATATTGTAATTGCTACAAATTTAATAAAAGTGTTCTGTTTCCTCACCGTTATCAGCAAATGAGTTTCAAGCTTCATTCTACTTTTCTTGTATACATTCCTCTTGCAGATATTTAACTAGGTCTCATTTTGATTTGGCAAATAACTACCAACCAATGGCTGCAGCAGAGCTTTATTCTACCTCACCATCATCAATAGGTGAAACATTCTGCGGTTATATTGATGTTCACATTGAGGATGATTATTCAGCTGAGATATCAATGATGGAAACTCCGAACGCATCACTCCATCATTGTTATATCCCTAGGCCACCTCCTCTCCCAAGAAATGTCTGTAAAGGAACTCTCCATCTGAAATTTCAAAATTTTGCCTCTGTCCTGCTTGAAACAAAGCATGTGTGGGATCAAATTTTCAAGGATGGACATGGTGCTGATGTTTGTATCATAACAGAGGAGAACTCATGCATTCCTGCTCATTACTGTGTTCTGGTGAGCTCAAAACTTTTATTCTTCCCATTACTGTGAGCTAACCTGATTAAGACTTGAGCAATGCCCATAATTTAGATGGTTTCCCTTGGGAAACAATTTTCTGAAATGACCGGATTGCACTTAGTAGCTAGTCTCTGCCTCTTTGATTCAATTAATATAGTGAAATTGTCTATTAGGAATCAGATCTGTAAGAACCATCATGTTGTAGTTTTATTCCATTCTCTCTTGTTTATTTTGTAAATGCATGAATAAAATATATCAGGGAAGGACATAACGAAGAATGGAGGTGGTCTTTTGGGATGCAATTCTGTGAAATCTGTTAACTGAAATGATGAAATGCTGCTGGATTTGGATTGCATAACAATCTGAGTCTTAATGAGCAGAGTGTAGCATCGTCGGTGCTTGGCACCTTTTTGCTGCAAGCAAAAGTTGAGAACGGTATGAGGTACATCAAGGTTCCAGGGATGCCCCATGGAGCTGTTCATGCTTTCATTCGTTTTCTTTACTCATCATGGTATGCATTAAAATCTTTGTTGGAATGCCAACAGCATTTACTATATTTGATGTCGATTGGTTCAGTTTTTTGATTCTCTAAACTTTGGTGCAGCTATGACAAAGAAGCAATGGACAAATTTGTTCTCCATTTGCTCTTACTGTCACATTGCTATCTAGTTCCCTCACTGAAAAGCGTCTGTTCTTCCTATCTGGAATATGGCTGGCTTACTGAAGAAAACGTAATAGATGTGCTTCAGTTGGCTAGGGATTGTGATGCACCACGGCTCTCTTTCATCTGTTTCCGTATGGTTTTGAAGAATTTCAAGAGCATCTCTTCAACCGAAGGTTGGAAAGTAATGAGGCAAGCCAATCCTGATCTTGAACAAGAGCTTCTAGAGGCTGTTGTTGAGACAGATTCTGTAAGTCCAAAACTTCCTTTCCAGATTTTGTAGGTTCACATTCCTCGGAGATTGAGATCTTACATAAGATTTTGTTCCAGAGGAAACAAGAGAGGTTGAGGAAACGGGAAGAGAGAAAGGTGTATTTGCAACTTTATGAGGCGATGGAAGCTCTTCTCCACATATGCAAGGATGGGTGTCGGACAATTGGGCCTCGTGACAAAGTCCTTAAAGGATCTCAGGGCACCTGCAGTTTCCCTGCTTGCAAAGGGCTTGAGTATTTAGTCCGCCACTTCTCCAGTTGCAAGGTTAGAGTTCCTGGTGGATGTGTACACTGCAAGAGAATGTGGCAGCTTCTTGAACTGCATTCACGCACATGCGATGAGCCTGACATGTGCAAAGTCCCCCTCTGTAGGTATGCATTTCTTGGAACCTCTTGCATTATCATTTGCTTGTGACCAAAAGGGTGAGCAATGCAAGGGGAGAGCTTGTCTGGTTGATTATAAGGTTGAAGAGGAGATGACGTCAGATAAGATTTTTGTTTTTACCAAAGATAAATCTCTAGATCCAGTCGAGTCCCCACTGGCTGATGAGCTCGTGTTAAAGTCTTTCATGTTGAACATTGACTGCTGAGTTTTGCATTGATACGAGAATCTCTTTTGCAATCAGCCAATCGATTATCCTTGGTTGAAGTGTTCATTTGCATCAATTCTGAAGAATGCGCCATTGCGCTCTATTTGTCATGTCCACCATAATGTCATTTGATAACCAGAGCTTGACAACACGGACTGATTTCTCCTGTTACCAGGCATTTTAAGCTAAAAATGCTGGAGCACAGCAGGAAAGACGAGGCTCGGTGGAGGACATTGGCCAGCAAGGTGATGGCAGCGAGGATTTCATTAGGGCCGTTTGCAACCAAACACACAGGTTTCCAATGACGTGCTCTCCCGTCTTCTGATCATCATTTTTTTGCTAGTCAGAAGATGCAAGCATGCATCCCCATTACATACCATAGTTTTGAGCTACACGGGACATGTAAATTATATATAGTTATGAGATGTATCAGACTATGCTGACTTCTCTGGTAAACAGGATTTAAGGATTTGCCAATAAAAGTCTAATCGTTGTCAGGAATTACATATTTGCCAAATCCCAATGCATCAACTATATCAATGCAGCTCTCTGGACAACTGGGTCGATCTTCCTCGCAATAATTAAGTTGATAGTTAATTGTTTTTCCTTTATGGCTGAGTAAGAAGAGTTGACAGTTCTAATACTTGGTCTATATAAGTCTATTTTATGGTGTCACTAACCCGCATACTGAGCGCCAGTTTTCCGAGCAGAATGTCATATGACTACAAGAATATGCTCAATACCAATTGACACAAATTAGTGAAACAAAGTCGCAACATTCACACAATATGTTCCGATTCTACTAAAAACCATGAACAGGATCTTGACAGAAAATGCTAGGCCCCATCCGCGAGAGTCCTCTTCGAGGTGCTAATGTACAGCACTGCATCACATTATGGGTATTTCCAATCAGTAACATAACTGATATGAAAAAAAACATGGTGAAATATATAAATCATTACCATTGTTCCCACGGATGAAAGCATCACCGTACTTATTCTTCAGCTGCCCGTTCACATATTCTTCGGTTTGTTCCATTGCTATGTTCATATAACCATCTAGACAGGCCAAAATACCTGTATGGATGAAGGGGTTAACTCCATGATCTCGACGTGCTTAGCATTTGCAGTATACGCAAGGTTGTGTTTCAGATAAAAGGACCGTGTTAGTGATCTCTCCTGCCACCAATTACCCTAAAAAACCATCTTTCAAACATAAACTAAGGGGCCGAATGAAAAGCAGTGTGTTCTAAGCAGATAGGCTACACAAATACTGAGTTATGGACATCGGACCGTTGTAAAAAGATACTATGAACCAACATACACAAAAAAGGCATTTCTCTTGTCATGCTATTAGGATCAGAATTTTCTTAGATTACTCTTCATAAACGTAGAAAATGTGCAATCTATTATCTGATGGAAGAGAAATCAGCCTGACACATAAAAAAAGCAGTGAAGAATAATGGCTAAGAAGAAGAGAGCGAGTGACCACATGCCTCGGTAATCAACACCGGAGTTAAGCTTGACGACGACGGGTCTCCCACGAATAGATTTCAGGAAATCCGCAGGAGTTTTTGTGGTGGTTGATCCTTTCTCTCCTCCTCCACTCATGTTCCTTGCCTCCAAATCCTAGCTGCAAAGCTGAAATCTGCAATTTCACTTTAAAAAAAAAAAGAACAGTTCTTTCCTATCCAGAACACAGGACTTTCTCGCTAATACTCCTTCAAACTCGTAAAATCAGTTCGAGGCAGCTAATACTTGGTGAACGATGCCTAATTTTTAATAGAGCGACTGAATCAGAAACCTCAATCAAGCTGCATAGAAGCTTTATAACTTGCTTCAACAGATCGATATTTCCCCAACTAACAGTAAATAGGGTCTCATATCATAATAAATACAACCCTTGGAGCGGAAGCAGCAACAGTGAAGGTAAAATACGTGGCTCTGAAGTAAAAAGGGAGGATTTGAAGACTTTCAAGAGAAACAGAAACAGAAGAGCATTCATGCTCACCCTTCGACAGAGATTCGCCAATGGATCTTCAGTTGCAGCTCGGCCGAGTCTCCCCACAGTGAATTGGAGAGAAGTCGAGAATCAGAAAGGGAAGGTGAGTGCAGTAGGAGAAGCCCTAGAGCCCTTTTGTAGTTCGACGTTGGCGGCACCATTTTATGTTTGTGCCCTTAACTTTACAAAGTTTCTTTTATGGGACCTCAGTATTTCCATCTTCTGCATTTAGTCCTTGAATTTGTGCAATAATTTCATTAGGCCCCCTAGAGTTTATCGATGACTTGTCTCCTCAGAATCCTCAACATAATGCGGATTGAACATTTGTCGGATAATCATCGATGAGCCCCGGATCCGCCATCATCCTCTCCGAGGAGCCGTCCGTGCGCAAGCCGCCATGATCCGTTTTCGGAGGGGATTCCCCGGTAGACTTTTCAGATTCAGACGAATCCGGTCCTTCTCTGCCTCCAAGACCGATCTGACAGGACCAATCGCCGTGGTCTCCACCGTGGCGTCACCCCATGAGAGGTCTCAACACATCGATGCTGGCTCTTCCATCCGAAAACCCATCAGCCTATGGCCCGGAATGTACCACTCCCCCGTCACCAACGCCCTGTGGGAGGCGAGGTCGAGGATATTCGCGAAACCTGGGGATTCTGCAGCTCCATCGCAGAGCGGTGGTGGTGACGAACTCATTGCTTGGCCTCCGTCGATGAGCAGGACGAGTGTCCTGTACAAGTTCTCCGAGGATTACATACTGAGGGAACAGTACAGGAATCCTTGGGATGAAATAAGGATGGGGAAGCTGGTGGAGGATCTGGATGCTCTGGCTGGAACCATCAGCTTCAAGGTACGATTCTGAAGTGTTTTTCTGGAATGTTTGAGTCCTTGTATTCTTCGTGCTGAACCTTTAGAGTAGAAACTGAAAGAATGGAAAGCAAATGAGCGAATGTAATTCACCATTTTATTGTTTCCTTCGAGTCGATCTGATTGGTGCTTCGGAGAATGTGTTCACAGTGAGAGAAAAGTGGAAACTCGTGCTGAAAATTCTCAGTTGATGGGGATATTGTTTTGAATATTATGTGGTGCTAATCTTGAACTTTATCAAGTTATATGGTCCCTTTAATCGGGCAATGTATGAAAAAGTTCATTTTACATGCTCGAGCAGGATAATATATGCTGTTGGTTGTTGTCGTCTACTGTAAATTTGATTCTGTTACCATGTTGCAGCATTGCTGCAATGATGATGGCACCACAAGGCCTCTTCTACTGGTAACTGCTGCTGTGGATAGGATGGTTCTCAAGAAACCAATCCTTCTTGACACTAATTTGAAGATAGTGGGTGCTGTGACATGGGTAGGGAGGTCTTCCATGGAGATTCAGCTCGAAGTTATTCAGTCCATGGAAGGTACTCTTCTTACCAATAACTAATGCATTCATGAGTCTGCAGGTTTGTACAGTAAATCCCTGTGCAAAAGTGAAAGTGATCGATCCCTTGGAGAACAAAGAACTAAAGCCTGGTATGAATGATGGTTGGAATGAAATTCCCTGAAAAATAGTAATTATCAGAAGGCTTGATTTACATGTAATGTGATGATTGTGAAGAACGTGCAAGTATTCATTTGATTGAAGATTCTTTTATGTGCATCACCTGCAATAGGAATTCTCGATAGATAATGTGTCTTATTCTTGCAAGTTCAGGTAGAAAGGTGTGATCTTGTCAGATTCCTATCTAAAATGGGCAGCGGATTAGTCCACTTATCTAAGAATTTCTCATACCTTTTATGAATTTGCATGTCCATTTGTGTGCTCAATGAATTTGTGGCTAATTGCCACTTTTCTCCTCTGTCACAGTTTCTATACTATTGTTTCTACTGGTAGCAGTACAGTATTCCTTGTGGCTTCTCTATTTTCCTTGACTAATATATCACTGCCAAGTTCTTTCTACTGGAGGCCTTCCTTAGTAATGACACTTTATTTGCAGAGGCTTACAACTGCTCGGACTCACTTGCTCTTTCTGCCAAATTCACATTTGTGGCTCGTGATCCAAAGACTGGGAAATCAGCTCCTATTAACCAAATCTCAGTTGAAACAGAACGAGAAAAACTGCTATGGGAAGAGGCTGAAGAGAGGAACAAACTGAGGAAAAAGATGAAAGCACTCAAAGGGGGCAGTGAGAAGAGTGAGGAATATTCAAGCAGGCTCCAGACGTTGCTCTCTGGAGGTCGGGTCTTCTGTGATATGCCAGCTTTAGCAGATCGAGACAGCATTCTATTAAGGGATACATGCTTTGAGAACTCATTTATATGCCAGCCCCAGCAGAGAAACATCCACGGTCGGATCTTTGGAGGGTTTCTTATGCGAAAAGCCTTCGAATTGGCCTTCTCAACTACTTACGCCTTTGCTGGTGCTGCTCCTCGATTTGTGGAAGTTGATCATGTCGATTTCTTGAAGCCCGTGAGTATTACTTAATAGAATTACTAGCTTCTCATATCTTCTATTTTTTGTGGAAAAGAGTCTGATCATGACCTCTTCTGGATTTACTGTGCTGGTGTGGTGCATCAAATGAACCTAGCGAGTTTTCCTATGCCTTGATCCAATCTTTTGACTGCTCTGACCAACCTGTGAGATCTATTTGATCCTCAAATGACCTGCCATTGCTCATAAGGCCAGAGAAACTGTCTCATGGGTTTGATAATAGTGGCAAACTGACAGTTTGAACCTTCAAATAATCTTCTTTTGGTGAATAACAATGGTGTTGAGAATATTCTTAACATGATGCAGGTGGACGTTGGCAACTTTCTGAGACTCAAATCATGTGTTTTGTATACAGAGCTTGATAACCCAGATGAACCACTAATAAATCTGGAAGTTGTGGCCCATGTCATGCGACCCGAGCAGAGATCAAGCGAGGTGAGAACCTAGAGGACACCCTCTGTATTTGAGGTTGAACTCATGAGAAAGTAGGAGAATCATAGAACTTTGGTTCAGAATGATAGCTCGAACAGGAAATCTTGATGGCTGCGAACTATGCTTGCATTCTTGATCTCTGACACTTCATAATTTTATTCTGATGCTTGTTTTGCTTGATCTTGCATTAAGTATGGCAGCTGCTTGTGTAATGTTTGTTAATATCGTCTTACAGGTGTCCAACAAATTCTACTTCACATTCACAATCCGCTCTGAAGCCTTGAGCGATGGATTGAGAATTCGTAAAGTTGTCCCCGCCACAGAGGAAGAAGCTCAGCGGATCCTCGAACGCATGGATGCTGAAAGCTCTCAGTAAAGTAACTCACATGTACTGTAATCAACCGATTTGAGAGCAATGAGTTCATTATGCAAATCCAAGTCCAGGTGATCTGACCTGGAAGTACAAAAAGCATTCTTCTCTACATTTCTGTAGTCACCTTCTTCTCCAGCAGATCTGCCTATTTTTTGGGTGAACTTGTTAGGTGTAATCCTTTGTTGCTGGTGCTCTTTATCGGGGAAATTGTGTCATTAGCTCCGAACGGTATGGTGGAGAATGTAGTGAAAGGCCGAGTAATGATGTAATGGGATGAACTCAGCTCAAGGTTTGTTTGCTGAGATTTGTATTGAAAATCAATGGGATAACTGAAGGAATATATCCCTAAGACAAGATGATGTCTTGGCATCGAGATGCATTGCGTGCTGCATAAGATTGATCTGCCGGAGTCCCCAGGACTGACCAAGAACAGGCTGACTGTAAGATCTGAGCTATTATTAGTATACGATTACCAAATTCTAGTGAAACGGGAAAAATCCGCGAAATCTTGCACATGGGGACTGTAAGCTCGAATGCCATAATTTAATGGTAGTTTCTCTCTATTCATAGGTGCCTGTAAGTAACCCAATGTTTTCTCAGAAAATCGGAGGAGACAAAAGCAAATCGTTCTTAATTTTATTTTGTGATTATAAAAAAAATATTAAAATCATTTGAAAAATTTTAGTTATATTAAAATTTTCTTAAGTTTGAGACTCATTTCTCTTCAAGAGATTGTTAATCTGTTCCCAAAAAACAAAAATTCACGTCAAGTTGACTTTAATTTACTCAAAGCTCAGAGGCAAGCAAAGAGTCAGTTTAATTTATTAAGATGGGATCCAGATGCCAAGCGTTCTGTTAGCTCCAAGATTAATTTTTACCAGAAATTATTTCCTTTTTTCTTGTGGTGTTTGGGTGTAATGGGAAGATGAAATGAGAAAGGGGGAAGTGGACGCAGATACAGATCGAATGATGAGAGAGTACAGAGCACAACTTGATGCTGAAAGAGTCCGCAAGCTTGCTCAGGTCAGGGAAGATACCACTCCAGTGCTGAAGTGAAGTGTTTAAAAGGGTACGCTACGAACCATTCGAAGCATTTGCAGATCGGAAGGAGAAAGATTCAAGGTGTCGCAGCGGCAAAAGGAAGGTACTTTGGTTTTCTTTTGAATTTACCGTTAGGTTATTCGTATATTCTGCTTCTTCTACTCAGTGTGCATACAAAGCAAAAGCTGAAACAATTAGAGAAATGCCTATATTTTGAAGAAAAGGTAGTTCAAGCCATAGATCCTGTCCATTATGCCTGAAATAGAATTCCAAGTCTCCTGTTGAAGAAATGGGCATCGAGTCTACACCCCCATGAAAGGTTCAGCTGCTATTTCTGCACAAATTCTGGAACTTCATGTTTTTATTTTCCCTATCCCCGGTTCTGTCCAAGCATTTTTCTCTTTTTCAAGTATGGAGCCGGTAGTGTTCATGCACTCAAAAGGGTAGAGATAACAGAATGTTCGCATCCACGATCTGCTCAAAGACCAATCACAACATGTGCAATGATAGTGCTCTTCCTACTTGTCTCCCGTTCCCCTAAAGAGACTAATCTTCATCAGTGTCCACTTGACTAAGGCCTTCTCCCTTTGATGAGCTGCTCTGGCATCAAGTGAGAGGGAAGTCTGCTTCTCTTCGGTTCATGATATGATACCTTAAAAGCTTACTTCCAATGAAGTATGCGACCCAGGTTTCAGCCCCGACGTTTTAGGCCTTAAAAACAGCAGTTACACTCACCTTATTTTAGCTGCTTGTTCCAAAATAATGCGACTCTGAAGATTTTCCTGTACAAGTCTCGAGTGCAAGGTCATAAATGTAGGGAGATCTTAATTTTGGATTTTGCACGAGATTTCTATTTTCGCTCTTTAGGGTTGTGAGAAGTGTTGCCGTCACCACATCGAAAGTCTATGTCTCTCACCCTTTTCAATGCATAATAAGCATTTTAAATAACATTATTTTCGTCCCACTTCAGTATATGGCAAAACTGCTAATTTCAATTACGTTCTACAGGTTTTTAGCTCAGAGGGGACTTGTCGTCGTCTAGCTCCCCTTGGTTGGTTCATCCTCTGATTCTTCGAGTTCCAGTTAAGATGACATGGAAAGGAAGAGGTCAACCATTTGGTTCTTCGACCCGGTTTCTCAGGGAGGAGTCTCGTCCCTCATTTGGTTCTGGTCCGTAAGTAGACCGTGTTTCATTTCGGCTAAGTCGGCCTCATTATGGCTCTGACTTAAACACGAGCATAGAGGAAAACTCCGGCCGAGGAAATTGCATGAAGAGGGGGCTCAAATGTTATTCATCACGTTCACATCAAGAGATCGGTCTAATAGGAAAGTAAAAGTCTCGAAATTATGGATTTTCTTCATTCACATTATTCGAATCTCATACGCAACTCAAGAGAGCAGAGGAGAGGTACAAGATACCTCCACCAACCATGTCCATTATTGTTTCAATTTTAAAATACTTAGAAAGATCAAAGATACCTTAGCAGATTGGGCCCCCGAGGAGTGGAGACTCTTGAAATCGAGTTTACAGGAAGAAACGTTATCCACAGAGTGGAAATGTTTCTACGAGCAACGGACAAAGTGCTTAGGATGTCATCATCACGGAAGATAATTCTTCATGGTCATCCCAAGAGAAACATTGGTTGTGCTGTAGCCCCCATCCACCACCAAGTTCATCCCGCTCACGTATTTGGACTCGTCGCTAGCAAGGTAGAGGGCCGCCTCCGCCACATCGTCGGCCTTCAGCACGGCATTTTTCAGATTCGCCGCCTCCGAGGCTATCTCCTCAGCCTTCTCCACGTCTACGCTGCCAAAAAATCTCCTGAGCATAGGCGTGGCCAGACAGAAAGGAGATATGCAATTAACTCTTATCCCATGTTGCCCCAATTCAACCCCGAGATTCTTAGCCAGTCCGACGACAGCGTGTTTTGTTGCTGCGTACGTGTGAGGAACAACACCAGAGGTCACGGAAGCTGTACTCGCCGTGAAGAGGATGCTTCCCCTCTTCGCCGGAATCATGACCCTAGCAGCATGCTCGGCCACCAAGAATGCACCGTACACATTAACATCGAAAATCCTCTTGAAGTTCTCGTAATCAGCCATGGTAGCATCGAAAGTGCCCGAGATGCCCGCGTTGCTGAACACCACGTCGAGCTTACCATGATTCCTCACGGCGCCGTCCACCGCACTCCGTACGTCTGCCTCGCTGGTGACATCGCAGTGGACGTAGGAAACTATCTCGCCGGCCTGGTCGGAACTGACATCCTCGCACACGGACTGGCCCAGCTCATCTTGAACGTCAGCGAGCAAGACCTTCGCCCCGTGCCTCGCGAACAGCCTCACCGTGCTCTCTCCGATCCCGCTGGCTCCGCCAGTTACAAGAGCCACCTTGCCCTGCAACCTTCTGGCAATGGGAGCTAGTAGAGGAGAAGCACCTTTCATCTCGGAGCTTAGTAGAAATGTCCAACTGAGATGCAGCGGCTGCTTCAAGTATAATGAATTACATTCATGAACACACACACACACATATATATAGAAAATAGTTGGAAGAATTTCGTAAGTATCTTAAACAATATAATAATTACTAATTTTTTTGTCAAAAAGAATTAAAATAAAAAAAGAACTCCAAAACATAATCGATCTGAATTATCTAAAGTTATGGAGGTTGCTTTCGTACAAAAAAAAAATGCCCATAAAATTAGAATATAATACATAATATTATAGAGTTATACTGAGGAAAATAGGAGCAAGATATGTCGGTCTTCAAATGGGGAATGCACCCCATATTTTCTACACGTGTCTTGGTGGATGCGTCAGGGCTGGTTGGCGGTCTCCCATCTTCACATGGGTCCGACATCGTCGTCCAGTCTCGTCGTCCCAGGTTCTTCACGTGGTGCCAGATTTATTAAGAGATTAAATAGGTACGTACTTCTTTTTTTTATTATATAGTGATTCTATAAGCATAAATTAAAATAAAAGAATAGAAAAAATAAAATGATATAAAATATTTTATAATAGTAATTAAATTTATAATTTTTTTATGGTTATACTATACGAATGGTTTCTTCCCTTGAAAATTTGAACTAAGAACGGTCGTCACGGCCTTCATCTATCGAGCATTTGGTGCATTCATACCACATGTGATTCCTCTTTCACATTGGCAGCATTTGTTGTCTCTTGACCGAACTAGTGACATGACATGTGATGTGATCGAGAGGTCAACTCAATCAGCTCAGTCCCATAATAAAAGCATGGGTTTTGATATGTATCACATTGCGCTCGTGGAAAGCGTTGAAAAGAACATATGATGTCTAGATTCTTAGGAATTTGGTAGAGAAATATTTGGGATAAACTAATATATATCTTCATTTGTTAATAATTTTTTCTCAATAATAATATTTTGAAAAAAATTATTAAATGTGAGAGATTTAGCTATTCNGTTAGATAACACATAATTAGAAAAAAAAAAAGAGAGAAAAGTTTGGCAGTATACAAATTTGTAGGAAGTCTCATGTTATGAGTGTATGTAAATGAATATGAAGTAATAAAAGAGAGGTTTAAAATGATAGTTTTTAAAATACAACGGTTTCGGGAACCGGTATAGACATAAGTTTATTGGTTTATGGGTCAGACCGGGAGTTTAATGGGTTGGATCGCATGTTTAATAATATAATAATAATAATAAATTTACATAATATCATAATTTGAATATGATTTATAACAAAAATTATTCATATAACCATTATATTAAACTTTTGTTTAATATAAAATATAAATATAAGTCTAATAAAATAAAATAGGTACATTATAATAAGTTTTTTATTTTTTAAAATTTTAAGTTGACCGGTTTTCTCACGGTTCAATTAGGTTTACCAGTCGGACCAGGAACCGGCCGGTTCAATCGGAGTTTTTATCTTTGAATGTGCAATTGGATTTTTTTATAGGAACCGGACTTGGTGAGTGGCTGGTTCCCGATTGAACCGGTCGAACCGGCCGGCCCGGTCCGGTTTTTAAAACTATGTTTAAAACACAATTGATCTTGAAAACAGCGCATGATGAGTGATAATCAATACCGCAAGTATCTCTTCAAGATCAATCCATGAGAAGCATTATAGCCGTGCTGTTGTCCCCCGTCCCACCCACCGACAGGTTTGATCCCGCTCACATACCTGAACTCGTCGCTCGTGAGGCAGAGAGCCGCCGCCGTCGCAGTTGTAGGAGAAGAACATACGCGTGAGAGTCAGGCTCTAGATTCATGTACACATGCTGGGTGTGTGTATATACCAAGATGAGCAGCTCTCGGCAATGGGCTGCTCCATCTCGTTGATAGCTGCTGGCTGGTCGATCGATCGATCAGGGTTTTCTCAGATGGAGGTGCTACTGAGGGATGGCTAGGCGAGGGAATCTTGTGGAACTATGTTACCCCACAACATGCTAGTACAATGACCCCCATTAGATATTCCTAATGGGTTTCCAATTAATTAGTTAATTAATTAACTATTCTATTTGTCGGTCTGCATGTCCTTATCTGGTAAGGGTGAGTTGTTAATTATCTTGTTAAGGGTAATATAATTTGTTTAGAATGTTGGATGGCGACGTGTTAAGAAAAGGGATTCCTTCGTTTTATGGCATGTGCTTTTTTACGATAGTTTTTAAAATCGGGCTGAAATAGGAATTGATTAAGGTATAAGTTTATAGATCATATCGGAGTTTAATGAGTGGAAGATTAATAAATAATATTAATTGATCAAATCACCTTAGTGCACTCAAGAGAGATCGAATTTATCTTAAAGGTATTGTGACTACTACAAACCTTGATTTCGATTACCTTTTGATTTATATTAATTTTTTTCACTGTTTTTACGATTTCATATCATAAGTTTAATCTTGTTCTATTTTACATATTGTCATCAAAGTTTAGTTTGTGATTGTGATATTGTTCACAACAAATAGATCCAACGGTTATTTTAAAATAAGAGACCAAATTATCTCTTGCCAATTGCTATATGCATCCGGTTGGTACAGAGTCATGATATATATATATATATATATATATATCATCTTATTTTATGGTTAATTATACAAATGATATATCAGATTTTTTAAAAAAGTATAAAAAAGAATTTTTGTGCTATTTTGATATAAAAGATTATAAATGTGTTCTCAATTAACATAAACCGTCAAAATTATAGTAATGTTATTATAATGTTGTTAGTGTTTGATTGCATCGATGGTATAATAGAAAATTTGAAAATATTTTAAATTAATACAAAAAAATTGTAAAATTTTCCCTAGACTCACTTTCGCTTGGTTGGCGGATTGGAGGGCTAGGAAAGGAGAGGATGATTGAGAACTTTTGGTTTGCCTTTTTCCTTGCGCCGAATGGCAATGGAGGTCAGAAGCTGTACAGGTTGGGTGTTGTGACGGCCTTATTCTATACATCCAATAAAATACGGTGATAATATATCATGAAACCAAACATCACATTAATAAAAATGCATATTATATAGAAATTAAGAAATATTTATATAATATTTCCTTTTTTTATTTAGTGAATATTACCTAAAAATAAATTTAGATAACACTATATTACATATAAGATGGATGATCATAATTAATTCTAACCAATCAGAGGATTGACATATCACCTCCTTTTTCCTATAAAAGGAGGGCTCCATTACATTTAGAAGATGAGAGAACATAGGGAGGAGAGGAGGATGAATAACGAGAAGAGAAGGATAGAATGGAGACACGAAGATCTAAGGAAACCTTGCAAATATCAAGATTCTTTAAGAGCTCTACCAATCGAAGAACGGAAGAAATCCACTTTGGAGTCATTGGATCAACCCCACATGCCCCAATGGTTCAATATTGATCGAGACCACGCTACTGTAACCCTTATTCAAGACCACTAATAGATTTGGCGGATCAAACCCAAAGGCCCCAATGATTCACTGCCTTGGCCCTCGTTCAAGACAAACAGCAAATTCAATGGATCAAGCACAAAGGTCCCGATGTTCTTCTCCTTGATTGAGAATACGCTGCTCCAGCCCTTGTTCGAGACCTCCAACGGATTAAGCCCAAGAGCCTTGACGATCTTTCCCTCGACAAGAACACGCTACTCTAGCCCTTGTTCAAGATCATCAGCAGATTCGGCAGATGATGCCCAAAGGCCCTGACGTTCTTCATCTTAATCGAGAACACCTTGTCCCAACCCTTGTTGAAGAATACCAATGGATTCATTGGATCATATCCAAAGACCCCGATGACTCCAAAACCAATCCATGAACTAGAACATGGTACCTCAACCCTCATTCAAGACCACTAGTGGATTTGGTGAATCAAGCCCAAAGGCCTTGACAATTCCATCTTAATGGAGAGCACGCTGCCTGAACCTTCGTTCAAGACCACCAACAAATTCAACGGATTAAGACCAAAAGCCCCGATGACCTTCCCCTCGATGGGAACATGCTGCTCTAGCCCTCATTTGAGTCCACTAGCTGATTTGGCAGATCAAGCCCAATGGCCTCGACAATCTCCCCCTTGATCGAGAACACCTTGCTCCAGCCCTCATTTGAGACCTCCAGTGGATTTGACGAATCAAGCGTAAATACCCTAACGACTCTACAACTGGTACACGAACAAGAACAAGCTGTGAAGCCCTCATTTAGGATAATGTTCAAACTCATTGGATCAAGCTCGCAAGCCTCGGTGGTTCTATCTCGATTAAGAACACGCTATCCAAACTCTTGATCAAGACTCAAATTGTGAAGGAGAATCAAATAATTTTTCTTGTATTTTTATACAAAATATTTTATTAAGAATTGTTCCCCAATTAAATTAATACACAAAATTATTTATTGCTATATTTTCTTGTATCAATTTTTACACTTGAAATTTGTTGTATACAATTACGAACCAGAAATTTTTGCATAGTTTATTTGAATGATTTATATTATATATATACACATATTAAGCAACATAAACATGTTAACATGTAGGGTCGTGACAATTTTGATATTAGAATATTCTATAAACTTTATTCAATCCCGAAAATTTTGGAGAGTACGAGAATCTTAGGCAATAGCCCGCAATATTGTTTTGCCAAATAGGTAAAACATTTGTTATGCACGTATTGCCATGGTATTGTTCTATAATTGCTCTTATGAATAGGTATACATACATACATATATATATCTTTATAATTGGGAGATGATCTGCATTTTATATAATCTACAGAAGTTGCGTTATGCAATTGAGAAACGACACTGTGGTCGTTAGATTGGCCATAAGTATGACTGCGAAGAGAACTCTTGTGATGATAATAGAAGTGATCATCAACGGTGGTGATGCGAATGTGTTCTCTATGAGTGTGAATGGTGTTATGAACAGAATAAACTCGGATGGCACAACAAAGAATTGATAGAGACGAAAACTTACTACACGGAGAAATTACGAAAATTATTTCGTTAAAGGAAAAAAAAAATTGAGTTTATCAAGCTAGGGCAGATATTCTTAATCTGTCTCCAATTAATTAATTATTCTATTTTGTTGGTCTGCATGTCCTTATTTGGTAAGGGTGAATTGTTAATTATTTTATTAAGGGTAATATTTTGTTTAGATTATTGGATGGCGACGTGTTAAGAAATGGAATTCCTCCGTTTTACTGCTTGTGCTTTTTGCCGGTGGATTTAGTTAGCCTCCACAATTTAACATGTAACCCGGATGGATTTAGCTACAATCGATATTCCCAAAGTAATTATATATATACACATATACATATGCTTAGTATATATGACAGTAGGCAAGTTTGAGTGAAATTAATGGGTGGGTCATCAAGATGCTTTAGAAAGTGATTGAGCTACTTGTGCTTGTATTGATGTTAATCATCTTATTAATGCGTATTGTTAATTCATTTTGCTGCAGGTAGATACTATGTTGAAAGATATATATTGCAGTTTATGGTGTATCGTACGTATCTTGCTCGAACTTACTGAACCGTATAATGAATGAATAGCTTCTTGAGATGTTGTGTGGCATAATTCGAATTTGTCTTTCTGCTACTGTGATGTTTACTAGTGAATGATTACGAGAGACTTCAAGAGTTTATCATAGGAGATGATATAGCAGCCTGTTCCTCGCACACAAGTGATTAATTCCGAGGACGAAATTTCGACAGTATAGGGGGAGAATTTCGACAATAGCTACTTAGTCAATTCCTTTCATAGTTTGCATATGGAAAGAAAAAAATTATTTGGGGGGCTAGACATAAATTATAAGATTAATAAGGCCAAGAGCCCAAAACCCATAAAGACCAAGCCCGTGAGCCCCCATAATTCTACTCGTTATCTCCACCGATTGCCTAAACCCTTTTGGTGTGCTCTCGGGCGGGTTGGCTGCTGTATCTGAGCAAGAGGAAGGGAGAGCGACAGGTGGAGGAAGGAGGAGAGGGAGAGGGAGAGGGAGAGGGCGAGAGAGAGACGTCGGTTCTTTGCTGAAACTCGTTAGAAATTGGGAAATAAGAGAACTTGCATGATAGGGGAAAGAAAGCTAGGGAGAAGAAGTTCGAGGGCAAGCGGAGGATAGTTTTTAAAATCGGATCGGACCAAAAATTGGTTAAGGTATGGGTTCATGGGTTCGTGGATTGAATCGGAAGTTTAATAGATCGGACCGTATACTTAATAAATAATATTAATAGTATAATATCACCAATAAATTAACATAATTTCGACAATAATCTATGATAAAATATAAATATAAGTTTATTAAAATAAAATAAAAATATTATAATATATTTATATATTTTTTAAATTTAAGTTAATTAATTTTTCCACCGGTTTAATTGAGTTCGCCGGTCCAATAGGAAATTGGTCGACTCAATCGAGAAATAAGATGTAATTGGGTTAATTTTGGGAACTAGGCCGAGTGAATGACCAGTTTTCCATTGAATCAACCGGCTCGGTCCAATTTTTAAAACTAGGAGCGAGAGCTATGAGAAAAAAAGGAAAGAAATAAAGAAAGAAGGAAGAAAAACGCCAGGAAGACGAGGATTGATGTGCAATTGGCTCGACGAGGCAAGCTAGGAAGGCGAGCAAACGAATCAATTTCTTATCAAATATTGAGTTTCGTCTGGATTCTAGGGTAGAATCTGTCAGTTGCACTGTGGAACTAGATCGTGACATCTTTATGGTAGTAGTAGCTCGAGTAGTGGTTGATTTCCTTTCCTTGACTTGCTAGTTATAATTGGGAGATGGGACACCATTATAGAGAGATATAGGTTAGGAGGCTCCTTGATTGAAGGGAATTTTTTTGCATTTTCATTTAGAAGAATAAATAGCTGATGACATCTTCAACGGATGTTATTTTATTGCGCGCATGCATTTGTGGTAGAATCGTTCCTGCATGTTTACGGGTTGAGGAGGTTCAACTCTTGCATCCCCCAAGAAGGCTGGTCCTCCCTCTTACACTAGCAGCAGGATATGTGAGATGGCTAACATTAGGACCTCACAAGAAAACAAAGATAAAAAAAGGGAGGGGATGATATCATTTTTATTTTTGTTTAAATTTTAAAATTAAATAAGGGAAATATGATAAGAGTTATTGACCCAAAAAAATAAAATAAAATAAAAGTGATAAAGTGTGTAAAATGAAAGGTAAGGGAGTTTATTATTAATCATTAAGGAAACCCCATGGGAACTACATAGACGAACCCTTCATCCATAGGCCAAAGTCGACTTCAACGGAGGCGGCTCCGCCCCTACTTAAAACACAGCCATTGCGGTACCACCGGAAAGGGAAATTAAGCCCTAGTTTCATCTGAACTCTACTCTCAATTGAGCCCAAGAGAATAACGGATTATTAGGCTCCTTATTTTCCCAGTAGCTAAGCTAGGGTCATAATATTATTGCAGATTCCATGTCCGAGTACGACCATTCTGCTGGGAATACAACCCTCTCATACCATAGGATGCAATCGATATGTGCCGTTTACGAAAGAAATCTCTTGATCGTCATCCCAAGGGCAACATTGGTGTTGCAGTAGCCCCCGTCCACCAGCAAGTTCACCCCACTCACGTACTTGGAATCATCACTAGCAAGGTAGAGAGCTGCCTCGGCCACATCTTCAGTCTTCAGCACGGCATGTTTCAAATTCGCTGCCTCCGACAATATCTCCTCGAACTTCCCCGCGTCTACGCCGCCCAAAAGATTCCTGGCCAGAGGTGTTGCTACGCCGAAAGGAGATATGCAGTTGACTCTTATCCCATGTTGCCCCAGTTCAACCCCGAGATTCTTTGCCAGTCCAACAACTGCGTGTTTCGATGCCACGTACGCGTGAGGAACGTCACCATAGGTCACGGAAGATGTGCTCGCCGTGAAGAGAATGCTTCCTCTCTTCGCCGGAGTCATGACCCTGGCAGCATGTTTGGCCATCAAGAATGCACCATACACATTAACGTCAATGACTCTCTTGAAGTTCTCGTAGTCGTACACAGTTGCATCAACATTGCCCAAGATGCCCGCATTGCTGTACACCACGTCGAGCTTACCATGATTCCTCACCGCACTGTCCACCGCACTCCGAACGTCTGCCTCGCTGGTGACATCGCAGTGGACGTAGGAAACCGTCTCGCTGGTCTGGTCGGAGCTGACATCCTCGCACACAGACCGGCCCAGCTCATCTTGAACATCGGCGAGCAAGACCTTCGCGCCGTGCCTCGCGAACAGCCTCACTGTGCTCTCTCCGATCCCGCTGGCCCCTCCGGTTACCAGAGCCACCTTGCCCTGCAACCTTCTGGCGATGGGAGCTAACAGAGGAGAAGCTCCTTTCATCTCGGAGCTTAATATACAGAAATGTCCAACTGATGTGCGGCTTCTAAGTAATGAATTATATACACGCACACGCGCACATACATGAAATAGTCGGAAGAATTTTGAAAATATCTTAAGCAATGTAATAATCAGTAGTTATTTAGAGAAAAAATATAAATTGGAAAAAGAAAATCAGTAAGATGTGAATCATTTCAGATTATAGATTTTTTTTTTTAGTTTATAAAATTACCCACAGATCTAAAATATGATATTAGGTAGCTATAAAGAATTTTAAACTCACAGGAATAGGATGAAGATAAGTGGAAAATGGACAACATACCACTGCAGCCGATATTTTCTCTGACGGTCTGGTGGGATAGATACATCAAAGGCGGTCGGTGGTCCATGGGACAGCTGTCCCATCTAGTGGTCCACGGCTCTTCACGTGGTGCCACCTTACCTTCTCAAATCAATTATTGGAGAGCATCAACATCTACATATTTGAAATTTTACTATTACATGAAAATTTATTGAAGGTTTCCTCTTTTTTTTTTCAATTTCAATTTATCCCTCTTATGCATAGCGGAAATTACTGGTAATAATATTCCTACTATTATTGCACAATCCTAATTTTACTTTTAAATAAAAGAGTAAAATATCAAAAAAAATTATATTGAACAATCATATTTCTAAGCCTGATTTTTCTCTAAAATGAAAAGATATAAATGGAAGCCAATAAAATACATACAGTGTGAAATTTTAATTGTTATGTTTTAATTTCAATCTTCCTCCTTATATCATCTATACCATAAAACTAACATGTTATTTCATGTATATGTATATTTCGATTATTTTATCCAATATAAGCGTGTTAATATATTTACTATTGTCAATTACACTTGACATTACTTAGCGTGCATAAACATTTCTTAATATGAACTATATTATATCTAAAAATTCATTGAATATCTACTCATCTATATTCAACCTGAATCAATTCATTTATAGGATAAAGTACTCCTATTATAGATTTGTATCATTCATAAGATTCAATCATAATATCTTATTTAAAGAGAATGCGTGCCGAACCATTTCAATTATTTTACATCGATTTACATTATCTCTTTTTTCTTAGATTTTAATATAATACCTTCACAACTCCCACCGATAATTTTCGTAGTTTCTTTCCTTCCCATGAAGAATTGACCAAGTACAGTGCTTACGGCCTATTTTCTTCATACTAATCTTTCGGCGCGCTCATACCGAATGCATTCTCTTTCGCATTGGTGGCTCGGGGTCTTCCTGCCTCATGATGAATGCAGCCAATAGCATGAAATGTCTCATCAAGAGGACAACTTTAATCAACCCTAGTGCATTCCCCATTCCGCATGGAATCATCGGGTTTTAATCATGTTCAGCCGTCATATGTGAAAAGTGTCGGAGAGGGTATATGATATCTAGATAATCAGGTGTTTGATCTTATGTGGGAAATTTCGGGAGGAATTAAACTACTCCTATACTCGTCACCTGCGAGGTAGAAAGTATCTTCCAATCTAATGTATGTCAGTATATCCTCACTCTATATAAATAAAAGCATTCTCCACAAGATTCGGTGTCAGTCGAGGCAGCCAGTGCTGTACCAGGTCGGAGGGGTCGCATGTGCCTATGGTCCTCCTCCAGTAGGGGGCCGCCTTGCTTCGGCTAAGGTCCAACGGGGGTTGGGCCTACCAGGGATTCGACGTGATCTTGAAATGCGTATCTGTTATTATACTATACTACATATTATATTATATGAAATCAATGCATATTACATAGCAAACCCTTAGTTTCATATCAATATTTGTTGTGATCTTCATCTGTAAGTAGAACATTCCATTCAATTATCAAATGCGAGGGAATTTTCCAACGATTTCCTAGAATTATGAAAAATTATGCGAACTTTCCTGCAGTTTTGCAAAGTGATTAAGGTATTATTAGTACATCACAACCCGATCAGATGTGCAGCTCTGTTCTAGCCATGAGAAACAGAGCAAGGTACAGACGAGAGAATTGAGACAACTTCACAGAGCCGTAGCTCGTCGAGCTAGTAATGAATATTAGAGTCATGCCCCTCTCTCTCGGTGTGACTGTCATAACTGTTCACACGCCTCTCTTCTCTTCTGCTAAGCTCACCCCGCGCAAGCTCCTGGCTGTATTCTCCTCTTCATATCTGATATAATGCATTGTTTGTCCGACCCGCAATTTTATACAGTATTTTTAGTGGAGGACATGACTATGGGAAAAAATATATATTAAATTCAACTAAATAATTGAAAAGAGCTCAGTGGAAAAAAGAATACAATATGTATGTGTCTCTCTGTGTGCACATATTTTTATATATAAACTCGTTAGCTTGGATAATTGTTGCGGATATGATTTGAGATATAGACGAAAATTTAATTAGATGGACAGTGAATAGACCCAAAACACTGAAGAATTAGAGGCCAATCGCTGCAAGACCGATTTGCATGAATTTAATTAAGATGGTCCGAATAAGCCATATTTGCCATCAAATTCGTCCGACTTAGACTCATTAAGACCCGTGCATAATACCCACAAAATAGTCAAAAGCAAGAGCTAGATAGGGAAGAAAAGTGGTGACGTGATGGAGTAAAAAGCTAATAATCAATCCATTTTGTCAAAAACGTTGGACGCAATCAAGAGAAAATTCAGGTGGACCTGCCGTCGCAGTTTTATATATATTAACAAGTAAAATTATAAATATAAAAAATATATTTGTGTAACTATTCCTTTTTATTATAAATGAGAAATAAAGTATAGAAAAAGGGTTGACAGTAACAATAGGAAAGAAATAAAGGGGGTGAAAATGTCTCACAGATAAGAAGTCAAATTATTGATTCGTCATCAAAGGAAACGACGCAGGTGCACCACATGGCAGTGGAGGTCAGTAGCTGAACAGGTTGGGTGTCGTGCCGGCCCTATTCTATACTCATTGTGTACACAAGGAGAAAATTTTCGTGTATATATATATATATATGTATATGTGTGTGTAAGGTATGATGTTACGAATTTATTATCTTATAAATGGTATTAGAGATAATGATTCATTCCAGTTTGCAACGGTCTTGTGGGGTAGTTTACCCTTGGAGGAAGGTACTCCATCAACCCATAAATTGTTTGGTAATTATCTAGTTAATTAAGGAGATATAAGAAATTCTATTAAGATAAATGATATATCTTATCATTTAGTCATTTTAGGATTATTTAAGAGTTCAACAAGTGTTATTCAGAACAAAATTTTTATTGTGCTATTTATCGTGCGACATAGAAGATAAAATGATACATATAATAATTAAAACATAAATTTTCTCTTGGTAAATTAATCATCATCACCATCAAATCTGTGATCCCCTCGCTCTCAATATGGATAAAGCTCCTTGAGATACATCCCAAAAGTTGTATTAGTGGTGCTGTAACCTCCGTCCACCACCAAGTTCAACCCACTGACGTATTTGGACTCATCGCTGGCAAGGTAGAGAGCTGCCTCTGCTACATCTTCGGCCTTCAGCACAGCCCCTCTTAGATTTGACATACTGCGGAGCCTTTCCTCGGCCGCTTCGACCCCCACACCACCATAATCGCGTAGCAACATCGGTGTGGCCACGCCAAAAGGAGATAAACAGTTAACCCTTATCCCATACTGCCCCATCTCAACCCCGAGGTTCTTGGTCAGTCCGACAAGAGCGTGCTTCGATGCACAGTATGTATGTGGTACAGTACCATGGATCACAGAGGTAACGCTCGATGAGAACAAGATGACACCTCTCTTGGCTGGGATCATGACCCTAGCTGCATGTCTGGCCATCAGGAATGCACTGTATACATTTATTTGTATCGAAAACCTTTCTGAAATTCTCGTAGTCCGTGTCTGAAATTCTCAGATCGAAATTGCCCGTGATCCCTGCATCGCTGAACATCACATCAAGCTTACCGTAGTCCTTGATGACACTATCCACCGCGTTCTGGGCATCCACGTCACTAGTGACATCACAGTGAATGTAGGAAGCCGTCTGGTTCGGGTCCGCTTCAATATCCTTGCAAATGGAAAGTCCAAGCTCGTCTTGAATATCAAGGATCACGACCTTTGCTCCTTGTTTGGCAAACAGTCTGGCGGAGGCCTCGCCGATGCCACTAGCTCCACCAGTTATTATAACCACCTTACCCTCCAACCTGCACAAACGGGGTCCAGTTTGCCTTTGTTGGAAGCCCTTTGTTTGTAATACTTTTCTTTTTCTGTAATTTCATATATACATACATATATAATAATCTGTACTTTGGCCCCATATTAATTCCACCCGAAGTAACTATCCGGCTAGATACACAGGCAAATGCGGATATGGAATTTTGTGGTCCGAGAAAGAGATAAAACACCCCACAGAAATTGGACTTATTTTCTTATATATGTAGAATAAATTAGGAAAATGCACATGTCATATATGTGAGAACATAGGTATATGCATGTACCTCCTGGCAATGGGCGTTTGTGAAGAGATAGCTGAAGCCATGTGGTCTACTCTGTTAGCTGGTGCTGGCCTGCTAGCTAATTAGGGTTTTCAGATGTGAGAGAAGGACTTGTGCTTCTTCATTTTCTGAGCTCGATGGCGCTCTCCTTTTTATGGAGTAACGAGATGGCTGCGGGAAGAGGAGAGTTTCGATTCGAAAACTTACCATTGAGTTAAAAAACAATGGATGGTTATTCCAGAATAGACTTTTTTTTTGGTTTCTTTTGCCCACGGAGTTTGTGAAGGCATGGATGGATTCCATTTGTATTATTACTTTTAAGCCTCCAATCGAAGGATCACGAGTTTAGTTCTTATCAAGTCTGTTCTTCTTGTACCCACCTGCAGGTCATGCACAACAATAATTACATTGATATTAACATAGATTTATTGAAACCATTCATCATTTTTTTTCCTTTTAAATAGTATATTGGAATCGAATTTAATAAAAATGGAAAAAATTTGTGATCATGGAAATTTTATGATACTAAGCATCTGATCAGTATACCGTGAATTATTAATCAAAACTTGTTTTACTCCTATATATGTATATACATATATATATATATATATATATATATATATAAGGCCGTGAAATGAAACAATTAGCTAAGACCAACTGAGATGATGCAATTGGTAATTTTAGAAGACGTCAAGCTAGATAATGCTTTGTTGGACCGACCAAACATATTAATTATCCAAAATCTATTTTATTGTTGTGGCTGCCCATGTGTTACGAAAAGTTTGTTAATTAATCCATAATGACCAAGTCATTAGGTTAATTCAAGTTAATATGATAAATTACATAAAAGTTAAGTGGTTTTCGAAATTTTTTCCCAAAAAAGGGAAAAAATGTTTCAAATTTGCCACTTCTCACTTTACAACCGATAACCACTTCACATCATATTTGCCCGACAAAGGAAAAAATACACATAAATCATCATTATAAACAAATACTCGATTGTTTTATTATATATTGAATTTATTAAGAAATTATAAAAAACTTTAAATATATTTTCAGCTAAAAGTTTAAATTATTAAGTAATGGTGCGGGATTATACACCTCAATACCAAGCAAGTAGATAAAAGGGGGAATAATCTCACATGACTTGTAGGAGGATTCAAGGTAAACTCCTGGTAGCTGCATATCGTGAAAGTTATCCGGCTTGAACATATCAATAGTGATCCATCCCCAACTAAGGAAGAAAACGTCCAATCCGTCATCATCGATAAATTCAGCATATTTAAAAGATAACTATAGATACTCGAGAATTATCATTAATAATCCCGAGTGAAAAAAAGAAGGAAAGAAAATGACATCATCAGGGTACGAAGATATTCCTCCGCTCCTGGACACTTGTTAGACGGATCATATTTAAAGATATAAAATAAGAATAAATAGTAATATCAGGTGAAAATGAATATTAAAAGTTAAATTTAAATTATTTGGACTATGTACGGTCAAAGAGCATTAACATAAGAGTTTGACGTGGAAGATGCCGAGAGACACATGGATTGCTGCCACATTATCTCGACATTTGACATATATGGCCATGATTTTGACCAAACATTTCACTTGTGGCACATAGTAAACTCATATTCATATGGACGTTGATGCGTTTTTTTTGGAGAAAAAAATACTCTACATTACCCTTGACATCGGTGTACGTGGGCATGCTGCGCTACTTTGGCGGCTACCTAATCGATGGAGAAGAAATCAAGATAGAATTGACATGTCCAAACTAGGGTAAGTGTGTTTCATGTCAAACTATGGTACGTGTGTTTGTAGAAATATTGATCTCCCATATCGACTTGGTTCAACGTTGCTTACGATTTCTATTATGCGTTTAAATTCTATGGGATAGCCTTGGTCCAATATGCATTGTCCAAGAAATATCATCATCAACTCACATATCCGAACCCGCTGGTCGAGAGCCTCTCGAACCGCCCTGGCATTTAGCTTCTTCATCCCTCTAATTTTCGCGGGTTATTCGAGAACTACTTCTACCACTTTCTCGAGGTCAAGATTCGCCCCAGCATCGCTGTCCCACCATGGAACCATCCCATGTCGACACCCAATCGAGTTGCTGGGCAAACCACAAACAGCGGTGCTTTGAGCTCCTAAAAATTTACCTAAGAGACATAGAGAAAGTTAAGAAAAAGGAAAAAAAAACGAGAGTATAATTAAAGGGATGGAATCATATAATGTAATAAAAATTAGATAAAATTTATGAAATATTTCTCAGATTCTTTTTTAAACAAATCAAAGGTCTCCTACCCTTCCTCAGTCTAATTGAATACAATTTGAAAAGGTCAAGTGAAGCAAAACCGAAGGAATGGAAGATGTTGGCTGGTAAATAATATATATATTGGGTGAAGCTAACGTAATTATTTTTTTTTCAAAATTCTTTTCCTAGGCGAATTTGTACAAGAAATCATATGATTAGATTTTTCTCACGATCAGTATCATATTTGATGACGAATGATAGCCATAATCTTGTTGTTTTCATAGGGCCCTGCTATAGTGCTCCCCATATATATATATATATATATCAAAGAAGGGGTTAAGTGGAATGGAGGGAGGGAATAGGAGAAGCATGGCTAAACTTTATTATATTATTCCTTCTCAGGCAGCATACAAGACAACCCAGTACAATATATATATATATATATATATATGTGATCGACGATCATCCTTATTCTAAAACACCATTAAACCACTCTTAGATTCACAATAAGCTAATAACTTGCGTAAATAATCTCAATATGGATAGAGCTCTTTTAGAAACATCCCGAAAGTTGTATTGGTGGTGCTGTAGCCTCCATCAATCACCATGTTCAACCCGCTCACATACTTGGACTCCTCGCTGGCCAGGTAGAGAGCAGCCTCCGCTACATCTTCCGCCTTCAGCACAGCTCCTTTCAGATTCGACATACTGCGGAGCTTTTCCTCTGCCACTTCGACACCTACACCACCATAATCACGAAGTAGCATCGGCGTGGCCAAGCCAAAAGGTGACATACAGTTAACTCTGATCCCATACTGCCCCATCTCAACCCCGAGGTTCTTGGTCAGTCCGACAAGAGCGTGCTTCGTTGCACAGTACGTATGTGGCACAGTACCGTGGATCACCGAAGTACAGCTCGATGTGAACAAGATGACACCACTCTTGGCCGGGATCATGACCCTGGCTGCATGCCTAGCCATCAGGAAGGCGCTGTACACATTAGTGTCGAAAACCTTTCTGAAATTCTCGTAGTTCGTGTCCGAGATTCTCAGATCGTAATTGCCTGTGATCCCTACGTTGCTAAACATCACATCAAGCCTACCGTAATCCTTAACGACACTATCCACCGCGTTCTGGGCGTCCACATCACTAGTGACATCACAGTGAATGTAGGAAGCCGTCTGGTTCGGGTCTGATTCAATATCCTTGCAGATGGATAGACCAAGCTCGTCTTGAATATCAAAGATCACGACCTTTGCTCCATGTTTGGCAAACAGTCTAGCCGAGGCCTCGCCGATGCCACTAGCTCCGCCAGTTATGATAACAACCTTACCCTCCAACCTGCACATAAGGGATCGAGTTGATCAATTTTCCATTTTGCTGTCATGTGTCAAACAGTCCGTGCTTTGGTCCAGTATTCTACCCAAGAAAATTACTGGCTAGACACAGATCAAAACGACATGCGAATGCGGAAATGAAATTACGTGGCAGTAGGGTAAAAAAAGCTTTCCACATATATTCAATCTATTCAACGATTAACAAGTGAATATCACACACACATATATATATATATATATATATAAGAAAGTGAATATACATATATATATATATAAAAGTATATACACGTATATATGTAAATGTATTTACCTCCTGGCTATGGGTGCTTGTGAAGAATTGGCTCCTGGCATGGTCTCTTCTGTTATAGCTGAAGACAGGAAATGAGGGTTTTCTGACACGAGAGAGAGAGATGTTCTGCTAGCTGCGTGATTTTGTTAGCCATGGGAGTCTCCTATTTATAGTTGCGAGGTTGGAGAGAGTAAGGGGGAGATGTTTTTTTAATTAGAAAATGTAATGAAAAAAATCATTATTTTATTGATAAACTTTTGAAACTCTGTGTAGTCAAGAGTTTGACCTTAGAATGAATGCAATGGATGGTGCAGGCCTAGCTAGAACGCGAATTCGGATGGATGGGATCGATGAGTGTCAATTCTAGAGACCTCCGCTGTCACGATGGAAAATGTCAACTGGATACAAGAAAATGATGAAGTTCTGCCCATCAGAGCTAATTTCTCAAGTATTTATGTTCCGTTCCAATCTCTTAATTGCAACTCATAAATTTAGGGCAACTCAGTATGTTGCGAATGGAGTAACAGAGTTACGGATTTCAATTTGGTCGTCAGTGGAAATGAGACAAAAAAAATAAGAAAAAAGAGAATAGTGATGATTAAATATTCAATATATAATGCACAAAGAGACATTCTTATGCATAAAAGGAGTTCAGAGAATATTGTAAGTATATTTTTATTTTTTTTATAATTTTTAAGATTTTTAAAATCTCAAATATATACGTATGACATAATCAAATTATTCTAAAGGTGTATAGGTTTTTTTAAGAATAAATTACTGTATTTAAATACCAAAACGGGCTAAATTTCTCCTATAAAGTTGCATCTCCATATACAAAAGTTAGCTCAATATGTAGTATAGGTCAGTAATTTGACCGCTATGTTCATGGTCATAGAAATGAAACTCTGCGCGTGTGTGAAAAGTTGAACATTGAAAAAGTCATATTTTGAAGAAGTCGTTTTGTCGTGGCATACGTATTGGGCCATTGTCATAATGTCTCTCTCTATAGGACGGGACAAATCATCCTCATCCTAAATTACGATACGGCCATTTTCTGATCGAGAAATGTTTTTTTTTTCCTAAATAGGTTGAAACTCGAGTATAAATTAATGGACGAATTTTTATATAATATTTAATAAAAACATTTCCAAATTCATATGACCTACTCTCCCTATCGCTCTCCCTTTCTCTTCTTTTCTCGACCTCACTCCTCGGGTCGTTCACATTTCATGTCCTCCTCTTCATCATCAACCGATTCATATGCTCGAGCTGAACATGCTCTAATTGAATATCTCAATCTCTTTACTCCCATCATCTTCAAAAGCTTATTATTCCAACAAAAAAAAAGAGAAAAATAAATATCTATAATTAATTATTCCATCATGTATAAGTTGATATCTCTGATATCATATGTATATATGAGTTTAACATCTAGTATGTACTTTATATATGCTATGGGCATGATCAATTTTCTCATTTGATGACAAATAAATGTCAGAATCCATCAAAATATAAAAAGAAAAAGTGGAGGTGGGGAAATAAAGGTAGCTTAAACGTAATCAAAATGTTGAACGCGTCAAGGGTTGAAAGTCAACGGAGTGGTACTCGTAATTGCTACCGAAAATTGAGCATCATTTGTGATTGATAATTTCAATAATGGAAATTATGAGACTAACAGGAATAGCTCCTCGCATGCATGTGGCAGTATAAACAAAAATAGTATGTGGCTTAGTTTAGCATGTGCCCTAGGATGATAATCAACAGTAAATTACTAAAATATATTCCGATTAGCATCTAATTAACTGATTATTAATCATTTTAACAGCACAAATAACCATTTCTTTAATTTTAAAAACAAGTTCTTACCACACTAATGGCGAAGGTAACCACGCCAACATCCAATTATGAAATATATATATATATATATATATATCAACCGAATTCCAGAAAACCCTAAAAATATATATGTTAAGCCCAAAAAAAACTTAAAATGAATTTTAAATTATAAGAAACCCCTAAAAATTCGTAAGTTCCAAACCTTAAGAATCCTAAAAACTCTGAAAATCCCTAAGCATAATTGTCTAAAACACCAATCACTCAACTTTTTTCATAGATAGCATTTTCCGATCATTGATATTTTGCATTTTAAAAGCATTATCACAGTTACGTAAGCGTTTAGATCTTTATATTTGATATAAAAGAATTTATTAGATGAGAAATATTGTTTTCAGAAAAATTAAATGAATGATAGAAAAATATGTATGATATATAATAATAATTTTTTGATTAAATATACAATAATATTTCCCTATATGTTTGGGCACGATTTTTTTTGTTTGACGCCCAAGTAACTTATTTTTTTAATGGGATAATCAAAGTAGGAATCATATATATATATATATTTACTATTTTTGTTATTTAAATTTTATATATTTTAAAATAATTATTTTACTTTCATATATTTAATTTTATAATATATTTCATTTCTAATTCTAACGATTCGCTAATATGGCAAAATATTACTGGTATATCATGTTGATATGTCAATAAGCGGCTGACGTGATACAATGATGTGACAAAAAAGTAGCCGATGTGTTAGGATATAACAATCATATGTTGACATTAAATTACATGTTGGCATGCCGTTAAAAATAAATTTTATATATAACATAGAACTAAATATATACGATTGAAAAAATTTTGTTGAAATATATAGTTGCAAAAATTTAAATATGTAAGAATTCTCCAGTAATTTTGTACTTTTTTTAAAAAAATTGATAACTTAAAGAGGTGGATAGAAAATATATGCACATATACATCCATACATATGTGCACAGATATATATGTATACACGAAAAACAAAAAACTAATGAGACTGAACAGGTGCGCCAGCACTTGGCAGAAGTTAATTACTCCAGCTACACGGTTTAAGATCCATTGCAAACGCTTCATGTCCTACTCAAGCAGATAAAATTTAGATAGATCAATGTCAGTAAATAGATCCAAAGCACATATGAATTCAAAGTCAATTGCCACGAGACCAATTCACCCACGATCACGAACGTATTTACCCTTAATCAAAGTTGACCGACTTTGACACGTTAAAACCCGTATATCACACGGACAAAATAGCTTACTAAAAAAAAAGGATAGATGGGGAAGAACGAGATGACAGAATGGATTGAAAAGATAATAATAAACTTGACCCAGTTTTTAGGACAATTTTTAACGGCGATTCATGTTGACCTGCCGGCCGCTGTCAAAGATGGAGACAATTTAGAATTTGGTCTCTGTTTACATGCATGACTTTTTCCATTGTAAATGAGAAGCATCAGAAGCCTACTTGAATGATTATAAGGAGAGAAAAATAAAGAATACTGACAAGCTCTTAGTTCTAATCGGAAGGCAATACAACTCTATTAAACCGCTTTACCTTCTGGAAGCAGATAGTGACCTGAAATATCCGTGGGAGGATACTATTTGATTGCTCCAAGTTGATAAGATATTGCAAGAGGGTAGAACAGATGAAGTTAGCAACGGAGCAGTCCAAACCCTGGGTAGGTTGGATCGATCTTCCTTGTTCCTACTGGTGGCTTATTCTACCGTGAACATGCGGGTCGATATGGTGAACCGATCCTATGAAGCTTCCTTAGACTTGGGGCATGGTGGAAGTTATCCTATAAATTAATGACTTTTCTGGGAATTTGTCCGCATTATCTTCGACATTGGTGTATCATACGGGCGTGATCGTCAAGTTCGGTGGCTACCTAATCTCATATCAATAGAAGTGTCAAAAGTTGACCGTCGATTTATCTAGTGGAATCGTAAATAGGAAAACTCAAGTCAGACTTAACATACTCAAAATACGATTATCTACGTGCTTCTAGTAAATTGAAATATGATGGTTTGGCCTTGCTTATTTTTATTACATGTTCACATTCCACGTTGACATTTACTTAGACGCGCATTGTCCAAGAAATAACACAGTGATCTCACGTGACAGCTTTTTAGAAACCCTACTATAACATCTAAATATTCGGCCTTTAGTACATAATGAGATTACTGCGGTGTAAAATTGGTTCAAGAGATGGCCATAGACATGTGATCTCTAGCATTCCTAGAATTTTTTAGAATTTGTAATGTTTCAATATATAGTTTGTCACCCCCTCTTGATGAATTTTATACAACAAATTCAGTAAGTATTATAACGTAATATTCCCTCCACCAATAACGTTTCCACTGGTCATTATGATCCAAGGTCGTGTAATTTTTTTTTCCCGACAAGAGAGATGTGTTGCTCATGCACATCGACCCTCAGGTTCACCAACTCAAGTAGGCAGACCCATTACTAGTCCAGAATTTCTCGAACCGACACCACGATATGTCTGGTATCATCAGCTTCTTAACCCTTCTCGAATTTATCGAAAGGAGATTGAAAGTCAGATGAAATTAGTCAAAGGGCAACAGTAAGAGCACAAGAGGGATGGAAATACATGAAATTTAAATAATATTTTCTGGCTTGTTGACTCAAAGTATAATAGCTCAACACC
>CXYZ01007946.1:961763-984922 GCA_900006705.1 Sonneratia caseolaris
CCCCCCCCCGGGCTACCTTAAATCTATTCTTGGTTCAATACGCTTTGCTAGGCAGTTTCCTACGCCGGCGAAGTTACGTAATGAAGGAATGCAAGATGACCGTTTGATAAATAGTATAATATATATATCATATTAGTGAAAGTAAGGTAATTGAATTTCAAGGATTGAGACCAAAATTCTTTGCCGGGGCGAAGTTGCGCAAGAAATCATATAATTAGATTTTTTTTGGGTTACAATCCTATATTAGTTATATTATCGTAGGATGACGGGTGATCTTGTTCTCTTCACAGGGCCCGGGTGAGGTGTTCTCACTGTCAGATAGATAGATAGGTATAAAAAGACAGAAAAGGGGAAAATGGTCCGACTGGAGAATTCCATCGAATAATGATCTTAGTTTTAATAAATTGAAGACAAATTTATTACTTTATTACTCATTATGCGGCAAACAAAGATACAAAATACATATGATTGATGATATTGGTAACTCGATCCTCCACATTCTAAACAACCATTATAGGTCGTTTACAAATTCATAATAATTAAGCTACTTCTCGTTATCCTAATATGGATAGAGCTCTTTCAGAAACATCCCGAAAGTTGTATTAGTGGTGCTGTAGCCTCCATCAATCACCATGTTCAACCCGCTCACGTACTTGGACTCCTCGCTGGCCAGGTAGAGAGCCGCCTCCGCTACATCTTCCGCCTTCAGCACAGCTCCTTTCAGATTCGACATACTGCGGAGCTTTTCCTCGGCCACTTCGACACCTACACCACCATAATCACGAAGTAGCATCGGCGTGGCCAAGCCAAAAGGTGACATACAGTTAACTCTGATCCCATACTGCCCCATCTCAACCCCGAGGTTCTTGGTCAGTCCGACAAGAGCGTGCTTCGTTGCACAGTACGTATGTGGCACAGTACCGTGGATCACCGAAGTACAGCTCGATGTGAACAAGATGACACCACTCTTGGCCGGGATCATGACCCTGGCTGCATGCCTAGCCATCAGGAAGGCGCTGTACACATTAGTGTCGAAAACCTTTCTGAAATTCTCGTAGTTCGTGTCCGAGATTCTCAGATCGTAATTGCCTGTGATCCCTACGTTGCTAAACATCACATCAAGCCTACCATATTCCTTCACTACGCTATCCACCGCGTTCTGGGCGTCCACATCACTGGTGACATCACAGTGAATGTAGGAAGCCATCTGGTTCGGGTCTGATTCAATATCCTTGCAAATGGATAGACCAAGCTCGTCTTGAATATCAAAGATCACGACCTTTGCTCCATGTTTGGCAAACAGTCTGGCGGAGGCCTCGCCGATGCCACTGGCTCCGCCAGTTATGATAACAACCTTACCCTCCATCCTGCACGTATAAGTATGGAAGTGAGAAAACGTGGCAAGGGATAACCCGCATATTCATTATTAGATATGGTTTGATAATTAGCAAAATGCACTCGTCATATATGTAAGAAAGTTGAAATGCAGGCAGATAAGTACATATATTTGTATGTGTATGTACCTCCTGGCAGTGGGTGTTTGTGAAGAATCAGCTCCCGGCATGGTCTTTTCTGTTAGCTGATGATAGCCGATTAGGGTTTTCAGATAAGAGAGTGAAAGAGAGAGATGTTTTGCTGGCTGTGTGATTGTCTGAGCTTGGTGAGGCTCCTATTTATAGTCATAACCGGCGGAGGCAAAGGGCGATTTTTTTTTATTAGAATATAAGAATATAGATGAAAATCATTAATTTCATTGCGAAAACTTTGAAATCTTGTGTAGTCAAGTCAAGGGTTTGACTTTATGGGCACTCCGATGCTTGATTAATTGCTGGAAAAGTCCACGCGAAATTTTGCCACGTGGAAATATTACATAAAACCTTACATATATTTGTCGAGAATGGGGTTGGTGCAGTTGGAATTTCCCCGTGTCCTTAGCTCCATTTTTTTAAAATTTCTCTTTACCACTCAATTGAATTCCAAGGCCATATATAACAGCACAAATGTTTGATTTACTAAAAACCAACTTGCGAGAACGAGGATTTGATACAGCATTACCGTTCTCAGTATAAAAATTAAGTTATTATATATTTGATTCTCGTTCTTATAATCTAAGTTGGAAAGAGCAAAAATAAGAGAATGATGTGCATTGAGTAAGAAGGAGAAAGTTGGTAAGAAAATTTGACAAGTAGACGGTCGTACAAATTTATCAAATTTCCTATTAAACACCTCATTGGAGATCAATCTAAGGTGCTACTGAAATTTAGCGTACTAGAAATGGAGTGCGTGTGGAAGTTGAACGTTGAAAAGGTCATAATGTGCCGTACGTTTGAGTTCCGTGATCACAGCAGCACGTATGCCATGGCGTAATGGGATATAGGCAACAAAGCTCAGTCCTGATTAATTCTCGTGCATTCTCCGGTCAGTCCTTCGGCACTGCATGTGCTCTCTGAGGCCACTCGCGAGTGCACTTTATAGTAGTTTAGATTATATTTTGGTGGGGCGGGGTGAAGATTTGTCAATGGCATAGAAATGTGAACGCGTTGAAAGTATAAAAAAAAAAAGGAAAAAAAAAGGGAAGGATGCAAGATTAATGAACTTCGAATCCGACAAGCTCAACAAACAACTGCCAATGCAACGCTACGTATTTAATTGTATTCCAATGAGATGGCCTTAATTAATTCGACACAGTTGCCCAGCTAAGAGATGACATCGTAGGGTTCATATTCGACATGGATGACCTAGTCAACCCCCAACTCTAAGAATTCTGAATCCATCTACAACCGAAAATAGAAAAATATGAAAACTAATTACTCTTATTTTTATAATGTTTTAAGGTTTTAATGTTATTTCAGGTTTCCCCTTCTTATTATTTTATGTAATTGTGCTTGCAATTAGAATTATAATTTTTGAAACCGGACTTGGCTGGCTGGTCGGACCGGTTCAAGTGGGAATTGGGCAGCCATCGGGTCTGTTTTACATAATTAATCCAAATTCACTTTAAATCCGACTAGCTTCATTTAAATCGGCCGGTTTCCGATTCGATCATGGTTAAACCCAATTGAATCGACGGTTGAACTGGGTGAATTAAAAATTATTTTAAAGAAGAAAAAAATCCTCACAATATTTATTTTAAAAAAAGAATATTAATATTAAAATTTATTTTTATTAAACTTAAATTTATATTATTTTACTAAATTTAGATATTATGATAAATATTTTAACCTTTAAAATTATAAATTATAAATTGTATTTTAATTTATAACAATTAATAATATATTATTATCATTATTTATTAAATATACGATTTAACTTATAAACTCATACTTTAACCAGTTTTTAATTCGGTCTGATTTTAGAAACTATGTTTGCAACCTTTCATACATACTTAATAATAAGAGAATATTAATTTTGTTGTGAGAATTAATTTTAAAATCAAATGTAGAATACCTTAGACATTTGAACTTTTGAATTAGTTATTAAATAGTAGTAAATATATATGTGTGTATGTATATATATAAAAACCCAAAAAATTAATAAGCCTAAGACGGGACACAGATGCCGCACTTGCACTTGGTATAAAGGACCGTTCATGAACAATTAATCACCGTCGCAGTATGGATTTGAGGTTCACCGGAATCTGGACACACTTCGGGTCCAATTCGACCAGTTAATTTAGATGGATGGATGGATGGATGGATTTCTGGAAATAGACCCAAACAGAAACCAAAAAATAATAAAAAATAAATAAATAATGGAAATCAATTACGGGGATACCTTTGGTCAAAGCCGAAGTTACGAACCGTCGGATATGCGTTGACTGCGATTCATATTGACCTGCCTTCGGAAATCGAGACCATTTGGATTTGGTCTATACACATGTATGTGAGTACATATATCATACATGTACGAGAATCATCTGTCTATAATTAAATATGGGAAAGGAAAAACTAAAAATACATATATATATATATATATATATATTAAAGGAATCTTATTAACAAAAATATAAGTTAAGGTGTACTCTTAAATTTAATTCAAAATGAGAAAATTAACTCACACTTTTTTTTTCAAGCCGGCAGCTGTCATTTTCGAGGAAGGATACTGCTTGATCGCTCTGCGTCAATAATGTACTTGCAAGTGGCAGAACGAATTAATGAAGTTAGGGATGGAAATTTTCGAACTTCAACAGTTCAACTAGAGAGCTTGTTCCATAGGCAAACTGGCAGTGAGTCACTAAGGTCTCTGGTTGAGTTGGATCGCTGTCGCTTATTCCCACGGACCGATCATAAACATGGTTACATCTAATCACACACGAGGGAAACGCGAGATCTTGCCTGCGATCATATCCGGAATTCTTAGTTTAAGCTTCTAAACATCAATTTTATACCGACCGAAATATATAACAGTTTAAAAAATTCGTAAGTCACAAGACGGAACATTAAATTTTCTACGTCAGCCAGCGAAGGTAATCGAAGGAACGGGAGATGTTGGTTGTTGAAGAATTCAA
The DNA here is from genome assembly GCA_900006705.1 of Sonneratia caseolaris. NCBI lineage: Eukaryota > Viridiplantae > Streptophyta > Magnoliopsida > Myrtales > Lythraceae > Sonneratia > Sonneratia caseolaris. The sequence continues at coordinate 966,271 of CXYZ01007946.1, forward strand.
TTTGAGGGGTTGGAGACAAAATTGTTCGCCTAGGCCAACTTGGTCAAGAAATTAAATCATAAAATTAGACTTTTTTTGTCACGGTCATTATCATAATTATTAGATGACGAGTGAGGGTCATCATCTTGGCTCCTGTCACGGGCCAAGCCTCAGTGCTTCCATCTAAACAAGAGGATAGATAGAGGAGGGTAAAAGGAAGTAACTGGAAAGTTGCAACCATAATCAAATATATAATCGGTTAATTTTAGGTTCAGTACAGTACCCATCGTATTAAATACTCTTTATCCGACCATACCATTAAATTTACAAAGAAGTGAAACAAGGCCAACTTTATGGTCTTATTTACTTATGAGACAACATGCAAGAAAAACCAGTGCAAATGATGGATGATATTGGTAATGGATCATCATTATTCTAAGATAGCATTAAAGCACATTAAGCTTCATAATTAGCCGGCTCTCTTGGTTCATATCAATATGGATAGCGCTCTTTCAGAAACATCCCACAAGTTGTATTAGTGGTGCCATAGCCTCCATCAATCACCATGTTCAACCCACTCACATACTTGGACTCCTCGCCAGTGAGGTAGAGAGCCGCCTCCGCTACATCTTCAGCCTTTAGCATGACCCCTTTCAGATTCGACATACTGCAGAGCTTTTCCTCGGCCACTTCGACACCTACACCACCATAATCACGTACTAGCATCGGCGTGGCCATACCGAAAAGAGGCAAACAGTTAACCCTTATCCCGTACTGCCCATCTCCACCCTATGGTTCATGGTCAGTCCCACAAGAGCGTGCTTCGATGCACAGTATGTATGTGGTACGGTACCGTGGATCACGGAAGTGCAGCTCGATGTGAACAAGATGACACCTCTCTTGGTCGGGATCATGACCCTAGCTGCACGTCTAGCCATCAGGAAGGTGCTGTACACATTAGTGTCGAAAACCTTTCGGAAATTCTCCTAGTCCTAGTCCGTGTCCTAGATTCTTAGATCATAATTGCCCGTGATCCCTACATTGCTGAACATCACGTCAAGCTTACCATAATCCTTGAAGGCACTATCCACCGCGTTATGGGCATCCACATCACTAGCTAGCGAAATCACAGTGAATATAGGAAGCCGCCTTGTTGGGGTAGGATTCAATGTCCTTGCAAATGGAGGATCACGACCTTTGCTCCATGTTTGGCAAACGGCCTGGCTGAGGCCTCACCAATGCCGCTGACTCCACCGGTTATGATAATCACCTCGCCTTCCAACCTGCACAAATAGTGTCGACTTTGCCTTTGTTAACTAGTTGTCCTTCTTTGTAATAGTTTTTCTTATTTGTCTTCATATATAAGACAATCCGTGCTTTGTCCTCGTATCTCAACCGAAGTAATTAACCGGCAAGATGCTGTGTACGCGAGGGATATCCGGGTAACAGACCTGGGGTGCTTTCGGGCTTGCCATTATGAATGTAATATAATCCTCATCTCTACCAAAGAAAACCGGCAAGAAAGGTATGGAAACCAGAAATGCACATGCAAATAGGGAATCATAGTTACCTGTGCGGGAATTAAATCCTCATTTCCCACCATGGGATTGTAAGGCTCTAAATCTTGATATTATAACTGCTATATTTTCTTTTGTTAGTTTTGACTGTGTATGGATTCCTAGAAGATTGCAATCAAACTACGCATGAACTTTGTCCAAGCGAGAAAGTTTCCCAGGTAAATGGGTTGTATTGTTCTTCATGTTTCTGCCCAAGAAAGGTAGCTCTCAGTTTGCTTAGAATTACTGAGCGATAATAATAATAATAATAATAATAATAATAGCAATAGCAATAATAAATGGGATATTGACCGAACCATAGAGCGACAAAGTCAGTTGTGGCATGTTCCTCATCTCTTTGCCATGTCCTAAGTCAATCCCCTCCACACTTCATTGGACAATCGCTACTGTCCGTACATTGTAATCTTGTCAATTTTCCGGCCTGGCCCGATAGCGTGGTCTTGGCCCGGCAAGATGAACGTCGTACTAGGACTAAGGATTACGGGGCCAGTCGCTTCTTGGGCCGGCCTGGAACTCCCAGAAGATTTTGTTGGGCGTACCGGGCCACGAAGTTACGAGGCCGTGCTGCCTGATGGCCCGATTAATATTTTTTTTAATAAAAACAATGTACTTAAATGGACTTGGGCTATATTAATGGGTTTTGGATGGAGGAAGAGGAAAGATATGGTAATGGACTTGGGTCGGATACGTAATAGTAATTTTAAGTTACACTTCGTTTTTCACCCCCACCCCCACAAAAAAAAGAGTAATTTTAAGTTTCCGTGGGCCGGCTGCCAGATAATGTTTCGGGCCGCTCTAGAGCCTAGTCTTACTGGGACCATGTCTTATCGGGCTGCATCGGCCCGAATGATGACATTACCGGGTCCTGCTGGCACCGTCCCATACGACCAGATCGATCCGAATTGCCAGCTCCAAATTGCGTGGCACCTGTCATCTGACGTAAATTCTGATGTGGGCACACACGGGACCCACCAAGACCAACGGGTATCAATATTTGGAAGCATCAATCAAGACATAGGCGGCCGCCATGTTATCTTGACTTTGATATTTCATCGCGATCATCCCTTCTAAATTTGCTGGCAGGAGCGGTGATTAGTTATAGTATCCATCCAGCAGAGAGAGATGTGCGACGATGTCGCTTCGCAAACTCACGTGCATACTAAGTCACGACATGATGCTGGCTGGACATACCCGAAAATCGTTTGGTCCTTCATGACTAATTTGAGATCCGGCAATTTAGTCCAAGATCGTTTGCCCCTCTAGCTTGTGCTAATGTATAGGGAAAAATATCAGCTCGATTAATATTGTATTGTGATAGTTCTGTGCATTTTCTACTTGAGTAAGATATTTTATTATTATTATTGAAATATACATAAAGATAAAATTCATAACTGACAAACTTTTTACAATTTAATACAAATATGGCTAAATCTGAGTTAACTATATTGAATTTTCATATTCCTCACCGTCAAGACATTGCGGAAAAAAAAAAAAAAACTTTCCAGGAGCACGAGGTGCCCTCATTTTCCTTTTAATGCACCCGCTACATACATCAATGGTCAATTTCGTGACTGGAGGTATGACCAATGGGTAGTCTATACATGCATACATACATATATACATACATACATATGCATATATATGTACATATGTCGTCATGACTTTTCTTGCATTGACGGCTAGTAAATGCCATTAAATTGGAATAATGTGCGTCAAAAAGTTGGCAACTTGATCGAGCCCGACGATGTTCATCCACAACTCCCATTAAGACCGGGATCCATAATCAAGCAAATCTTCTTCATCTCAGTATAAATAGAGTCCTATAGCTAAAGTACTCGGTCGCTGGCATGGAAGGGAGCCGTCTCGTTTAGGCCATGATCGAGATTCTTAGATCGTAATTGCCTGTGATCGGCCAAGTAAATTGTCCGGAACGTGCTGGACAATGCAGTTAAGGATTATGGCGATCGAACTCAATGCACGTGATGGACAACAGTGTCGGGATCACAGGCAATCACGATCCAAGAATCACGGGCAATCGTCCTAATAACCTTCGCCTTCCTCCTCCTCCTCCTCCTCCTGCTGCTGCTGCTGCTGCTGCTGCTGCTGCTTCTTCTTTACATGTTGCTTCTGTCTTTGTATGAATTTCTCAGCTCCACCTTTACTAATATCCCATCAAAAAAAATGCTCCCCGTATGGACAACTGTGATTTTTGCGATTTCGATGAATTTTGGTACTTTTCTGGGGTTTTTCATGGTGCAGGAGAGCATCGTGAGGCCGAGACGGGACTTGAAAGCAGAGGATTCTGCGGAGGATTGCCAGTCACCACTGCCTGACAACCAGAAATTCGACATTGAACCGTAGTTTTCGTCCCCCAACATTTGACAGTTTCGACCGTCAGGAATCAGAGAAGAGGTGCACCAATCAAGAACAACAGACGATATGAAAGGCAGTTCACGGGACCGTTGGGAGTTTGGACTTCGATTATCGCCTAGAATAATTTTCGATTACCATCCTTCACTTTATGATCATAATTGATTGTATATTCTACTTTGATTCTAGTGTTCATTTATAGTATGAATCAGTTTCCTAGTATCCAAGGATCAATCGAACTTAATTCTGTTTCCTATATTTGCGTCATAAATCGCATGTTCATTGGCCGAGCTGAGTTACTTCTGCCATAAAGCTAGATGTTTTCTAAATGCTTGGTCACAATTACAATGAAAAGGAGATTTCAATAAACTCAGGAGGGGATAACTTACATCCAGAGGTTCAATTATTCATAAGAAAGTAAAAGAAAATAATCTATCACTATACGGTGAATCGAACGATTGGCCCTAAAGGTTCGAGTCATGACAATCACACAGACCCAAATACATGCACGACATAAGCAGCCTTGTTGGAGATGAGGAGACTGTAAAGGAAGGCAATCGCGAGAATAAGAATTGTGTCAATACGTGTATTGATGTGCATTCGATCGCTTGACTGGTTCACCAATGAATTGAACAAGGAGGGGCTCAAATATTGCTAACATCCGAAAGGAAAAACGTACCGAAATCGATTGTTGGATCTCTTTAAGGTTGCAATGTCACGACAAAGGTTTTAGTTAAGGCCGCAAAAGTTTGTCGAAATTTATGGCCATTAAATGTCCTCTGACCTAATCATCGCCTTCTCAACTTTATTGCTCTGGCGATTTCGAGTATCGGGCATTTGAGGTTACAAGAGTGTGTGCCTCTCTGCACCAACTACTCTTTCTCCAAGCGCATGATTTCAGTTTACGCAGAAGTGAGCTCTGGCCGACATTATTACATTACTTAATAAGCGGCATACATGGGCAACACAACACATACAAAAATATCGATGAGCGCAACTGTTATTTAAAGTATTTATTCTCTTGGCACCAAAATCACCCTTATTCTAAAACACCATTTGAAAACGAGAAGCACGGTAAGCACACCCTCTTCCTCCTAGTATGGGTAAAGCTCTTTCAGGTACATCCCAAAGGTTGTATTGGTGGTGCTGTAGCCTCCGTCTACCAGCAAGTTCACCCCGCTCACGTACTTAGAGTCGTCGCTGACAAGGTAGAGGGCCGCCTCTGCTACATCTTCCGCCTTCAGCATGACCCCTTTCAGATTTGCCATATAGGAGACCATTTCCTCGGCCTTTTCAACGCTCACATCACCGTATCCACTCGTCAGAAATTGTGTGGCCACACCGAAAGGAGCCACACAGTTAACCCTGATCCCATGCCGCCCCAGCTCAACACAGAGGTTCTTAGTGAGCCCGACGATAGCGTGCTTTGTCGCACAGTACGTGTGGGGGACAGCACCGTGGACCTCAGAAGTACAGCTCGAGGCCAACAGGATGACACCTCTCTTATTTGGTATCATGACCCTCGCTGCATGCTTGGCTGCTGCGAATGCACTGAACACGTTAGTATCGAAAACATTCCTGAAATTCTCGTAGCTGCTGTCAAGGATTCTGAGATCATGGTCGCCTGTGATCCCGACATTGCTGTACATGATATCGAGCCTGCCATAATCCTTGACTACACGATCCACTGCATCCTGGATTTCTGTTTCCTTGGTGGCATCACAATGAATGTACGAAGCACTCTGGTTGGGGTTGGATTCGATATCCTTGCAGACAGACAGACCACGCTTGTCATCAATATCGAGTATCACAACCTTGGCACCATGTTGGGCAAACAGCCTGGCGGTCGCCTCCCCAATGCCGTTGGCTGCACCGGTTATCATAACCACCTTGCCTTCCAACCTGCAATATTGCCTTTTGTTAGGTATTCTTATTTTTCTTATTTGTTGTCATATATCGAACAAACCATGCTTTGGCGCCATCCCACATTTCACCCGAACAAAGAAATTAACTGGGTACAAAAAGATCGAAATAGTACAGAAATGAAATTACATGGGCAGAAGAGAAAGAAAAATTCCGCATAGGATTTTGACTGATTTTCATAGTTATACATGTTCAACAATTAGCAAATTGCACACGTCATATATATATATATATATATATGTAAGAAAGTTGATATGCATACAGATAAGTGTACAAATATGAATAAGTGCATATACCTCCTGGCAATGGGTGTTTGTGAAGAATTAGCTGCAGCCATGATCTTCTTTGTTAGCTGATGATGGCTAGCTAATAATTAAGGCTTTCAGATGTGGGGGAGAGAGAGAGATGTGAGCTTCTTGTTTTTCTGAGCTTGGTGGAGCTCCTATTTATAGATTGGTGGATGGCCAATGGTGGAGGCAGAGGGAAAATCTTTTTCATTAGAAAATTTGATGATCACTGAATAAATGAAGAGCAAGGTCAGTCGCCGCCGCCACCCCGATTTCCCATCTCTTTCCTATGTCCTATTCTCTTTCCCATCCCTACTGGACAATCGTGAAGTGATACATTGAATTCCAATTAATGCCATGAAATAGAAGGTACATCCCATCTTTCCCAATTCGTGATGTGGGCAATTTACCCACCGATCGAGACCCTGAGTGTCAAAATTTGGACCCATCACCAACCCGATTCTCCTTCATATTCGTCAATGATGTTTTTGTCCTAGTGGCTCATCATTGATGAGCTTGTTATTTGTTATTAGAGTGACCAAAACACATACTCTATGTATAATTATTATGAACTAATTGAGAAGTTTTAATATTTTTTTACTTTTTTTTGGATAAATAATGTGTCAGACATTAGGTATTATTCAAAATATACGTATTTGAATAGGTTCCCTTCTTCCAACTTTTGCCAAATGGTGAGCCTATTTATTTTTAGTTCTAGAAATCCAACACAATTTCCATTGATTAACTGAGGAATTCATAAGGAATGCAAAGGCCACGTAAGGTATTCATACAATTTTAGGAATAAGCACGATTCTTATGAACCATATAAAAAAATATCAAGAGTATGTAAAGAAGGTAGAGTGCATCAAGTGATTCTATTTTGCAATTGTAGATGCCAAGAGAACGGCATGAGCTTCTGCACGGCTAGGAGGTTCGGCTCTACACTTCTGATGCCATGACAAAATTTGGAATAATTGGTTTTAATATTTTTGTGGTCAAATTTTTAGGGTTTTACGGATCATTAGGGTTTATTAAGTTTTTCGGGTTTTTTTTTTGGAATTTAGTATTTTTAGAGTTTGTTAAATTCAAAATTTTGAGTTGATTTTTAAAGATTTTTTAGAATGTCAAATTTTAGAATTTGTACTATTTAATTTGTTTAATTTCAAAATTGTAATATTGATATGGTTTTTAATTAGATTGTCTTGCAATGTGTACAGAGATAATTTGTCTCTAACTCGGGACAAAGTGATATTTTTGGTATCGTGATTGTGATTATCTCTTAATTAATGATAGTATATATCTAAAGTTAGATCAGTTTATCCTGCAATCTTAGGGTATAGAATAGATACACCCATATATTGAATAAAATTAGATGTTATATAGCTCATTATAAAAAAAATTCATATATAATTTTTATTTTAAAGTAACATTTTATATAACAATCTACGACGTTAAATGTGCGTCAAAAGTTGAAAGTTATCTTTTGCTTTATTTTTTTTCTGATTAGAGTGGAAATTTGATCAGCCCAAGGAAGTAGAACGAAGTCAGAAAACCTAGAAGTTCAAACTACGACCGTCCCACTTTCAACAAAATGACGCCTTGTATGGACTTGGATCGATCTTACTCATTCAAATAATCTGTCTACGAAGACTATTTATAGCCATACTTATGGTGATTTTCACATACATAAACGTATAACCTAATTCAAAATGAAAACCCTTCTTAACAAATAATCTACCATTCAGCTGATTGTTGAGTTGCTACTAAGGATATGGCATGTTTGTGTGTGTGTGTGTATGTGTATGATGATGATGATGATGATGATGATGATTTTGGATGCGCATGTATATTCATGATGACCACTGTATCAATAAGAACGGTGATTAATCGTTTTATCCGCTGTGATATGAAGCAGGAAGGATCGACCGGTAACATCAGTTGGATTGCAAAATGGAAACTCGACCATTAATTACACTCGTCAGACCTAATTTAAATGCAAATTTCGACTGTTGCTGCAAGAGAATAGTAACCCCACGTCTGTGTAATTGATTGTTAGAGTTGATTCGGATAATTATGAGTTCTTTCTCGTGGAAATATTATCCACTGAATCGTTTATGCTACGAGGTATGCGAGTTTATACTTTCGGTGGGTAACATGGACTATGTTACCGCCATGAGTTCACTTGACGATAGACACTAAGAGTCGGAAGACTGTCGTTGATAAGATTCATACTCACATCCTTGAACCCGTGATTGGTGGATGAGATGAAGATCCACAGATAGATTGGTGTAGTAGACCCTGTCCCGCCACAAAGTTCAACTTACTCTCATCCTTGAACCCGTGATTAGCAAGGTAAAAGAGTGGCCTCTGCTGCATCTTCAATGGCATCTAACATGCACGAGATGATGTCATTCGAAAGAAAATGAGAGAATTCGATACGGTAATATCGTATTTAATTAATAATTAAAATTATTTAAATTTTAATTTTTACCGAAAAAATTCATTATCCTCTCCTTTTCTTTTATTTAAGCATATGTATCTTTTATAATTAAAAAAAATTATTTTAAAGAAACTCTTTAAAGGGAAGTCTACCATGGTACTGACATATGACTCACTTTTTCCATAATTTAGGGAGTTAATTTTGACTATTTACATTTAAATAATCCTTTTTTATTATCAAAGTTTCGAATTTAACAGCAATTTAATCTCATTTTAAAGCAATTACGGAAGTCGAATAACCTCATCGGCTGACCAACAAATTTCCATTTTTCCTCGTTTGAGGGTCAAGTCGTTGGGTGGTTTAAAATGTAGAGTACGTCGTTGTATTCCTTCTTTCTTTTTTTTAATTAAATGTGCCCCTGATTATAAATCCTATTATTAAACTATTGAATATGATTCGACGGATTGACAGGATAGGTTTTCCACGTTTGTCTCACACTTTTATACAGTGAAATGAATGATTATAGAGGTGAAAATGAGAAAAAAAAATATGATAAAAATATTTAAATCTGATAGAAATTTTATATATTTGTAATTTTTAGTAGATGATTACGGTATGTTTCGAAACGATTCTTTTATCTATATATATTTTTTTCATAATACAATTAAATTATCAACCTGTCACTTAGAATTTATGTTATAAAAGGAAATAAGTGGGTTTTTTTTTCAACCTTTTTTCCTTCGTCCTCCTAACGGAGAACAACGTGCAAAGATGGTTAGACCGGGCAATGCCTTCAATTCCACGGTCAAGATAAGCACAAACCTGTGACCTGATGCTGCTGTACATTGCGGTATGCGATACATTCGATTCGACTGTCTTGACAATTAACTATTATATAAATGGGGAATGATGTCCTTTTTGTCCTTCTAAATTATAACCTTTGGACCGACCGACCACCATAAGTCTATATCCATATAATTCGGGCTCGGGTATTGAGATATGCATGGATTGCTGACTCATTTTTCTTGACTCTGATGTCCACATAATTCGGGCTCCGGCATGATTTTTCCGAGATTGATGGCTAACAAAATTCAGGTAAGTCAAGAGTTTGGAAAGTCGATTAAGAGGAGTCGCATATGTACTGCAAGAAGTAGAATGAATTTAATTATATACATATATGTATGTATGTATGTATGTATTGATGCAAAGTTGAACACTCCTCTGAACGAGAAGCCATCTTGTATGGTTGGTGGGTATGCTGTTAAAGGACAAGGGTCGATGAGATTGTTGAATGTCCTGACCCTATTTTGTTGTTATGTAGAGTGGCTGAATATATATTCATGATGATCACTCAAAACTGACAAGATACCTATAAAATATGGGAAGCTCCACTTTCATGACTCTTATTGATAATACATTATATTATATCATACGAGGAGAATGGTTTTCCTCATTTTGTCGGCCTGTAAATGGCATGGAAGTGGAAGAATAGTACGCGTCAAAAGTAGAAAGTTGATCGGTCCATTGACGATGGAATTGGAATGAAGTTAAAAATTGTAAGAATAGGAACGAGTTTCAGCAAAATTCGATGCCTGAGCTCCCAAGGTACAGCAACGTTGTGGGCCCGCTCATGAAATTTTTATTTTGGTTTTTGACCTTAGCTCCCGCAGTGGCATACATTTCCTCATGCCGCTATGACTCCAAGGTCCAGCTAGGTATGCTCCGTGTCGCCGTCCCAGCGGTGAAACCATCCCATGTCCACACCGGAGTCGACTTGTTGGGGGCAAATCAATAGATAGCGGTACAAGTAGCTATGGCTAATTAAGACAAGAGTGTAATGACACACCCAGATAATCCTCTTTCTCTCTGTCTCTGTCTCTCTCTCTCTCTCTCTCATTCATTAATAATTGTAAGTTTAGTTCAATCTCAATCTATCAAATCTTCACAGAAATTCTCTCAACTCAAGAAGGGAGGCATACCCAGCTAGTCTCGCCTGCTTCTGTTGAATTACATTTTTCTTAATTAGTAGTTTCCTGCGTCACTGAAGGAAACGAGGGAATGGGAAGGTCGAATTTTGCCATGCCATTGAATTATTAATTAATTATTCGAGACATTTGGAAAATTTATTTAGCATGTCCATTTAAAAATAATGGAGGAAATTTTCAACTCTAATTTTCTAGTTGAACCATGCCGGAATTTTAGGCCGTTGAGTAGAAAAAAATTGTCCGGTACATTTGTCATTTCCATTGCTCCCAGTTGAAGAGCTCTTAGATATATGTTATTTCTGTTGGATATAGAGAAAATATTGTGAATTTAGAAGTGTATAAAAAAGAATAAGACAATCGAAGATAAAAATGAAATTCTAAGTCATTTAATTTAATTAGACACAAAAGTGAAGCACGACCAACTTTATTATATTACTTATCAAGTGAAAACATAATACATATGATCAATGATAAAGTAGGAATGAGAACTGAGTATCATCTTAACGATCCTTTTCTATTGGCGTAAAGCCATCATCCTTATTGATCTAAAACACCATTGGGTTGGCGCGTCCTTCTTCGACTCAATATGGATAAAGGTCTTTCAGGTACATTCCAAAGGTAGTATTAGTGGTGCTGTAGCCCCCATCGACCAGCAAGTTCACCCCGCTCACGTATTTGGACTCATCGCTGACGAGGTAGAGAGCCGCCTCCGCTACGTCTTCCGCCTTCAGCACAGGCCCTTTCAGATTTGCCATGTAGCATACCATTTCCTCGGCCTTTTCGACGCTGACGTCGCCGTAACCGCTCGTCAGAAATTGCGTGGCCACACCGAAAGGAGCCACACAGTTAACCCTGATCCCATGCCGCCCCAGCTCAACGCAGAGGTTCTTGGTGAGTCCGACGATAGCGTGCTTTGTGGCACAGTATGTGTGGGGGACAGCACCGTGGACCTCAGATGTACAGCTCGAGGCCAATAGGATGACGCCTCTCTTGTTCGGGATCATGACCCTCGCTGCATGTTTGGCAGCTGCAAATGCACTGAACACATTAGTCTCGAAAACATTTCGGAAATTCTCGTAACTGCTGTCCAGGATCCTGAGATCGTGGTCGCCCGTGATCCCGACATTGCTGTACATGATATCGAGCCTGCCATAATCCTTGACTACACGATCAACCGCGTCCTGGATTTCTGCTTCCTTGGTGGCATCGCAGTGGATGTAGGAAGCACTCTGGTTCGGGTTGGATTCGATATCCTTGCAGACAGACAGACCACGCTCATCATCGATATCGAGGATCACGACCTTTGCACCGTGCCTGGCAAAGAGCCTCGCAGTCGCCTCGCCGATGCCGTTGGCTGCACCAGTTATCATCACCACCTTACCCTCCAACCTGCACATATATATGGGGAGGACTTTCCCTTTGTTAGCTGCTCTCATTCGTACAACCTTTATCAGTTAATTACTGTCATGTATCAAACAATCCATGCTTTGGTCCCATCCTATGCTTCACCCGATCAGAAAAACTAATTACTGCCTAAGTGGAGATCGAAACTATATGGAAATGAAATTACATAGGCAAGAGAAAAAGGATAAAACCCGCATACAAATTGGACTTATCCTCATAATTGTGTATGTTCATGAACAATGTCATATATCTGTAACAAATTTTATTTTTTTGCACAAAGATAAGTTTGTATATGTGCATGAATGTACCGTACCTCCTGGCAATGGGTGTCTGCGAAGAATCAGCTCCCGCCATGATCTTTCTTTGGTAGCTAATGATGGCTAGCAAGCTAATTAGGGTTTTTAGACGTGAGAGAGAGAGAGAGATGTGTGCTTCTTAATTTTCCCGAGCTTGGCGGAGCTCGAATTTATAGAGTGGCGACGGTGGGTGCAAGAGGAGTGCTTTGATTTTGAAAAATTAATGAAAAGGTATTGCTGACTTTTGAGAAAAATGTGTAATTGTATGGCCCATTAGTCTTTTTTATGGAATTTTCTATGCATGCATGCCAAAGGAATGAACAAAATGAAAATAAGATTTATCTCATGTTCATTGATCCGGTGAATGCAAAGTTAAATATTTCAAATTCTCTTTAGAAAATTTATACTAATTGATAATCAATATGTTTTAGAGATTATACTGGTCAAAAGTTTTCCAGTAATTCTGGAACAACGTCCTATAGTCAGTCTACTAGGCCATGGTGGGTTGGTGGTCATCTAAGAAGCCACCAACCCCGAAAGCTGAAAATTCTTGTGGAGGAGTTGTGCTGGAAATCGAATACCTTATTTTAATTTCGGAAATTATTTAATGACTATGTCCTAGATAATATCATATTATAAATGAGAGGCATGGGTCTTCAATAAATAAATAATTAATTAATTATCAGTTAAGTGGATGCAATTCAAAAGCTTTTAAATGCTATAATGATCGGTAATTAACAATTTTTTTAAAAAAAATAATTAGTGAAGATTTGAATTTAAGTAGGATATTAATATTTTTTTAAATCATGCATATTATTAAAAAAATTTAGGAAAATCTATTTCATCATAAATTTGCTCTTTCTGAACATTAATATATGACTCCCCCTTCTGTATAGTCAGTCATATATGGGACATGATGATGGACAAATTGAATTGGTAGGGAAATATATCAATAAATTACTTCAAATTGGTCGGTCGGAAAGATACAAATCTACAGATTGAATAATTACTAACAAGCTGGAACCGCGGAGTTTTGCCGCACTCGGCAATAAATTAGTAGTTCATCCATCATTGAATCTTTGGGACAACTCCCAAAGAAATCTGACAAAACCCTAACAAACCATAAAAGAGATTAAAAAAAGGAACAATTTTCCCGAGTTACATGATCACATATTTCATCTCAAGATTAGGAGAGAAATATGAGAATTAATGGTTACGAAGAGTTTTATTATAAATATTAAATTTATAATATTTTAATTAATAAATTAATAATAGTATTATCTTATCCGGTCATTTTTCACATCCCAAATAGTAGATTAAAATAATGAAGGGAAAGACCAGCATGCTGCCAGCGCAGTATCCCGTGTCCTTCCTTCCTACTCTGTCCGATTCCCCTTTCCCACTCGGTAGGACAAAAGGACAATTCCGTAAGTGGAATTCCAACTCTAGAGTAGCCCGCCTTCCGTGACGGATCGTTAATGTCGTCGTCGTCGTCGTCGTCGTCGGGATGCTCATCCTGCCAGATCATGATGTGGGCGATGGACCCACCAGGACTGTGAGTGTCAACATTTTGACTACGATAATCAACAATCGCACAGAGAGGCTGAGATGCATGATCTTGGCTTTGACATTCACGACCTTCCCTTGCGGACATGCTGACTGGACAGAACACTTTGTTTGGAGACCATTATTATTCCCTTAATGATAAACATAAAATCGTTTGTATGACCCTATCTTTAAAAACATTTTGGTGGTCTAATCTTTTAGAATTATTTCTCGAATTTGATTTTGCTAGTTTGCACTCAGATTTAACGTGGCGGAGATTCAATTCTAAACAAGTAAAAAGGGCATATGTGGCATTGAAAAAAATATAGATACACACATACTTGTCCATCAATGAATGACCAATGCAATGCACATATAGCAAGCAATTATTGCTTAAGGGCTCAAAATGTGGGCACGATTTTCCCAGTCTAACGGTCAACAGATCGACGCCATCATGGAACATGCGTCGAAAGTTGAAAGGCTATTATTGCTCGAATGAAGTCGCAAACGTACTGCGACGAGTAGGATGGTCGATGTTAGAAACCAGACCAAGTTGTCCAGAGTGTGGACACTCGAGCAGCCACCCCCACGATATCTCTCTGGTATACTCAGATTCGGGAGGCCGCGTCGGGATAGGCAGCAACGCCCTCCACTTTGTCGACGTCCAGGTTCACTCCGCATCGCTGTCAATTAAATCTGACCGCGAGCCATCCAAGGTCGACCCACCCCACTTGCGTTTGGCGCAATCAAACCAAACCGGCAGCTAGCGTGCTTTGAATTTTCAATACGTGCACACTGAAAATTTATTTTTCTTAAATTTTTTTTTATGAGTTATTCATAATGACTAGAAATTTGAGTGATCGGGGATAACATTATTCAAAAGACATTGAGGTTTTTTTCTCCCCAGTAATTCTAGAAGAAGTCATACATTCTTAACCATGGGGTAGTCCATAAAAAATAGCATGGCCCAAAAAATTTTATGTTTAGATTGGAATTTTCAATTCGTAAGTAAAATATGAAAAAAATTTATAATAAAAAAAATTATGAGAAAAAATTGATGAAATAATTAATTACATATAAATAATTATATNTAATTTCCGCCAAAAAAATCACAAGTTTTGGAGTGAACATGCATATGGCATATTAACATCGTGGGGTGAACGATTACTTGTGCAGGGTTTTACGAATTTGAGGAACTCTGGGCAAAGGTAGTTTCTTCGCAACCTCTGCGGGCGAAAAACAGTACAAAGATCACAGCATCTGGGTCCATCGGTCCAGAGTTTCCCGAGCCGAGTGCTGCTGGCCACCGCGATATGTCCGCCTCCGGCGGAATTCAACTTCGTCGTCCCCTCAGGATAATTTGCGGGCAAGTCGTGATAACAACCCCCCAACACCACCCGTCACAGCTCGAACCGATCTATGTTGACCCTCGAGTCAAGTTGTTGGGCAAACCAAAAGCAGGCAGTACTGATTTGGAGGGCAAGTTAGCCCATCGTCATCATGATTATAAGTGTCTCTGTGCTTAGTAATTTTGCTATGTCCCTGAAGATAATGACAAAACGGGAGAGGAACATCGTGCCATACCATTGGATTATTAATCGTTGGAGATATTTCGAAAATCTTTAAAAAAATCATTTTTATATTCAAAAAAGGGAATATCTTGAATTTTCAAAGTAAACCACGTTGAAATTTCAACTTATGACAGGCCCGTTGGGTAGATTAGAAAACAAAAAACAAAAAACAAAAAAAATGTCACAGGCACACACCAAGTTGTTTTCTCGGACAATTCATGCATGTCACATATGTAGATTGTAAAGTTCAAATCGGATAGTGAACTTAATAGACGCTTTTTATGAAAAAAAATATTTGTGCTAATTTGCTCAGGAATGAGGTGATTTATAGGACCACAGATTTCTACTGTTTAAATATTTATCTTTGGGATATTACCGTCTTTATTATTTAGTAATTTCATAGATGTTACTGTTATCTTGTTTTTATTCTATATAATATGTCATTTTCTCATTAGAAAATCAATTTTATAATATATTAATCATTAATATGAAATAATATTATTTCATGGAATATCCTTTCTCAAGCTATATGTTGCTTTGTTTACATCGAATTTGAAGCGCAAAAAATTTTATTGTGATTTATCATCACTCATTATCATACGACACATAAGATAATACAATACATATTATGACTGATAAAGTAGACGTGAGAATGACTGTTATTCTTAACTTATTCTCTTGCTAGAGTCATCACTTTTACACGTTGACAATTCACCGGATTCGAGCTGCATAGCCGAGTACGCCCTCTTCGTCTCAGTATGGATAAAGGTCTTTCAGGTACATTCCAAAGGTAGTATTAGTGGTGCTGTAGCCCCCATCGACCAGCAAGTTCACCCCGCTCACGTATTTGGACTCATCGCTGACGAGGTAGAGAGCCGCCTCCGCTACGTCTTCCGCCTTCAGCACAGGCCCTTTCAGATTTGCCATGTAGCATACCATTTCCTCGGCCTTTTCGACGCTGACGTCGCCGTAACCGCTCGTCAGAAATTGCGTGGCCACACCGAAAGGAGCCACACAGTTAACCCTGATCCCATGCCGCCCCAGCTCAACGCAGAGGTTCTTGGTGAGTCCGACGATAGCGTGCTTTGTGGCACAGTATGTGTGGGGGACAGCACCGTGGACCTCAGATGTACAGCTCGAGGCCAATAGGATGACGCCTCTCTTGTTCGGGATCATGACCCTCGCTGCATGTTTAGCTGCAGCAAACGCGCTGAACACATTAGTGTCGAAAACATTTCGGAAATTCTCGTAACTGCTGTCCAGGATCCTGAGATCGTGGTCGCCCGTGATCCCGACATTGCTGTACATGATATCGAGCCTGCCATAATCCTTGACTACACGATCAACCGCATCCTGGATTTCCGCTTCCTTGGTGGCATCGCAGTGGATGTAGGAAGCGCTCTGGTTCGGGTTGGATTCGATATCCTTGCAGACAGACAGACCACGCTCGTCATCGATATCGAGGATCACGACCTTTGCACCGTGTCTGGCAAAGAGCCTCGCAGTCGCCTCACCGATGCCGTTGGCTGCACCAGTTACCATCACCACCTTATCCTCCAACCTGCATGTATATATGGTGAGGACTTTGCCTTTCTTATAGAGACCCAAATAAGGCAATACGGAGATGAAATTACATGGGCAAGAGCGAAAGAAACACCAACATGGAAGTTGGACTGACTTTCATTAACAAAATGCACAAGTAATAATATACATGTAAGAAACTTGGTACTCATATAGACTAGTGTAGATATATATACGCATGTATGTACCTCCTGGCAATGGGTGTTTGTGAAGAATTAGCTCCCGCCATTGTCTTCCCTGTTAGCTGATGATGGCCAGCTAGCTAATTAGCGATTTCAGATGTGAGAAGAGGGAGACAGAGAGAGAGAGAGCGAGAGGTGTTCTGCTTATATTTCTGTTCTCTATCGAGCTCTCCTATTTATAGAGTGGCGAGATGGTGGCATTGGTGGGAAGATGAGAGTTCCGATTCGAACTGATTTTTCAGGAAAATGCGATGTCGTCGTGGCTATTGCTTTGCCAATCTATTTCTTTATTCTTTTTTTATTTGTATAAAAACTGAATTTGTAGTCAAAGGTTTGACCTGATTTGGTTTTTTTTTCCCTAATTCTTTTGCCCACGTGAAACACTTTGTATTAACACCTTTTATGTTTGTCGTCTTAATGTTGCTCACTAAGCTTAATTATCTTCTTTTTTTCTGGTAATATTTCCTATAATTGTTTAATATATTTCCGTCATCACCACCAAAAAAAATTAAGGAATCACAAGTGTTCTTTTTATCCACTAATTGACAATTAATTTCCGGTGTCTCCCCTTCCTCCTATCCCTTCTTAGACATGTATGAATATAATCTAAATCAGAATAACCCTTCTCTTCTTATTAAAAAGCAAGAATTATGGAATTTTCCTCTTTCCTACCCAACTCTTTTATTATTATCATTATATGAGATGCTTAAGTCTAGAATAAAAATATGCTACAGAGAGTAAAAAGATATATAAAATATTATTATGATGAAAATTAAATTTATAATATTTTAACTGATAAGATGTATCACCAATTGAAAAAGAGCACAAAATTATTCTCATAAAAAGAAATGGAAGGAGAGGAAGAGAACTGCTTACCTTAAAATTTTTCTTTTATCAAGCTAAGAATTGACTGGTTCAACTGTAATTAATCTTACTAAAAATATAATTAGAATCTTTTTTATAAAGATTAAACTGAATAAGTAACCAGATTTTTAATTAAGGCAGTTAAATTAACTTACCTGAGCAAATTTTTAAAACTATACTTACAAATCATGACGACGTGGGCTATCACCCACCGAGAGCATAAGTGTTAAAATGTGTGGACGGCAACAATCTGGCAGATAAGATGCGGTGCAATATCTTGACTCTGATATTTGTTAATGTGTAGACTTGTTGACAGGGCTGATAATTTGTTGACAAGACTGATAGTTAGTGCAGAAATACAATATCTAAAATTATAGACAGATTATTTGGAACTATAAAAAAGAAAGAGAGAGAATCATAGTTTTTAAAACCGGGTCGGACTAACCGGTTCAACCGGTTTGACCAGGAACCAGTCACTCATCCGGTCCGGTTCTCATAAAAATCCAATTATTATTTAAATGAGGTCAAATTTAATTGAACCGACCGGTTCTCACTTAAACCAATAAATCCAATTGAACCGATAAGTAAACCGGCTAATTTAAAAATAAAAATAAAAATATATTATAATATACTTATTTTATTTTACTA
>CXYZ01007946.1:992871-1030258 GCA_900006705.1 Sonneratia caseolaris
TAAAATATTAAAAAATTTAAATTTATTTTTATTTTATACGAAGTGGACTCAAGCTTACGAAAACATTAAAAAAAAATATTCATTTTAACTTTTGGGCCAATCAAAATAGTGAATTGTGTTGGCACAACTCAAAATTGTCATACGAACATAGGTTTTCCACTAGTGGCGCTGCTGACCACCCATAATGGCGCCAGCCCTTAAACTTGTGGTTGTTGGACATTCATATAGATCGTCTTTCGAATTATGTCTAGAGCAAGTTACATTAAAGAAAGAAAAGAGCTAATTTTTAGTAAAAAGGAAAAAGGTCACAGTTTTTAAAGTAAACATGCACTGCATTCCAAAATTTATTGCGACCATATCAAATAGTTCAAACTTCTTTCTGAATCAAGTAAGTCAATTAATTATAAATTATAGTGGAGGGTTTCAATATTTGGGGGCTGGTGGCTGGTGGCTGGTGCATTTCATAAACGGCCACCAGCTCTCTCGTCAAGGTCGTTCGATGAATCATCAGCGGGCGTCACCGGTGACCACATCGAGGGGTGTTGACTCTCGAGGGCTGCCAGCCAGTCTTCTCTTCCCTCTTCTTTTTGTACTTCCCAATTTTCTTTTTTTTTTAATCAAAATGTAAAGTGACAAGTTGCAATAATGCCGCCTAGCTAGGACGCACGACAATATCTAACGACCAAATGAAATGCTTGGTTGGAAAACCCGTTAATTATTCGATCAGAATATTCTAAAGGAAAAATTAAGAAACTAAGAGTAATTTACTAATATTATTATGGGCAAATTCAATTACTCGTTACTATGAATTACTTAATACTCTCTTAAATGGCAATGGCCCCCATTATAACGAATAGCTTTTGATTAAACAGTATCTAATTAGATCGGTCCAATCACTAGCTAATACCACGTCTTCCAATTAAGGCAAACAGGACATTATTCAAATTTGTAGCATCTCTGCAACTGCATCATCTTAGATTATTTTAGTGATTAATTAGTTGGTATGAATTTTATTAGTCAACATTAGAAGGAAAATAAATAAATTTTCTTAAATTTTCAAAAAAAACAATTCAACTGTATGCACTAATTCAATGAATTCTTACTAATGGTACATGTTCAATTAGGCTTGGTCCATTGAGGATTAAAACTTCCTTTACTATAATTTTTTTGTATTTAAGATATTGAATAATCTTAATTAATCCGTAGTCAATTTAAGTGGACATTTATGAAATTGGAAGGAATGAAAAGCTTTCAATTTGCGCCTACTTAAGCTCTACGTGAGTGTACTCTATCTAATAATTTGACTTTAGCTACCCCAAATTTTAAGTTGTAAATAGTTTGTGATATATCGATTTAAAAGTTTAAAATAGTGTGCGGAGTAATATTCAATTTTTTTTAATATTCTTAAGTTACTTTTTATTATTTTTCTTAAGTGAGACTTAATATATTAATGTATATTTTTTTCGATTACATATGAAACTTATAAAAAGATATAAAAAGTACTATAATAATAATAATCGAATTTATAATATGTTAATTATTGAGTTAAAATTAGTACTAATACACCCCAAATCCACTTTCTCAATATTCAACTCATTCAAATAGTGCTATTATGACCCAGGACTGGACATATCGCATCGTGACCATCTAAACAATTAGGAAAAACGAGAGGAAACTACTGGGACACGAGAAGGCACATGTGAAACCCCGCTTCATACCGAAATTCACTGAGACGACTTGCCGAGTTTGACCGGTCAAAGCTGGGAAATTTTCAGAGCTGGACAGCTTTGACCACGTGGCTCTGGCACGAAGGAGTCTCCTCCGAATCCTCCTGGCCTTCTCGGTCCTTTCTATTTTTTTCGGGGACTGATCCCTCTTAGTCACCTGGTTACCTCGAACACGTACGAGCATCTGCAATGAATTTCGAATCGTACACTGATTTACGTGCAGCCGTAATTTGTTTCTTACGGACGATTAACACGAACACGACATGACCAAGAAACCTGTGTGTCGGGGTAGGTTTTTTATTTATAGAATTTCCTTTGAATAATAGTGTCTCGAACAAGTTAAATAAATAAAAGTCTGTCGTTTCCTTAATTTCCGCCAAAAAAATCACAAGTTTTGGAGTGAACATGCATATGGCATATTAACATCGTGGGGTGAACGATTACTTGTGCAGGGTTTTACGAATTTGAGGAACTCTGGGCAAAGGTAGTTTCTTCGCAACCTCTGCGGGCGAAAAACAGTACAAAGATCACAGCATCTGGGTCCATCGGTCCAGAGTTTCCCGAGCCGAGTGCTGCTGGCCACCGCGATATGTCCGCCTCCGGCGGAATTCAACTTCGTCGTCCCCTCAGGATAATTTGCGGGCAAGTCGTGATAACAACCCCCCAACACCACCCGTCACAGCTCGAACCGATCTATGTTGACCCTCGAGTCAAGTTGTTGGGCAAACCAAAAGCAGGCAGTACTGATTTGGAGGGCAAGTTAGCCCATCGTCATCATGATTATAAGTGTCTCTGTGCTTAGTAATTTTGCTATGTCCCTGAAGATAATGACAAAACGGGAGAGGAACATCGTGCCATACCATTGGATTATTAATCGTTGGAGATATTTCGAAAATCTTTAAAAAAATCATTTTTATATTCAAAAAAGGGAATATCTTGAATTTTCAAAGTAAACCACGTTGAAATTTCAACTTATGACAGGCCCGTTGGGTAGATTAGAAAACAAAAAACAAAAAACAAAAAAAATGTCACAGGCACACACCAAGTTGTTTTCTCGGACAATTCATGCATGTCACATATGTAGATTGTAAAGTTCAAATCGGATAGTGAACTTAATAGACGCTTTTTATGAAAAAAAATATTTGTGCTAATTTGCTCAGGAATGAGGTGATTTATAGGACCACAGATTTCTACTGTTTAAATATTTATCTTTGGGATATTACCGTCTTTATTATTTAGTAATTTCATAGATGTTACTGTTATCTTGTTTTTATTCTATATAATATGTCATTTTCTCATTAGAAAATCAATTTTATAATATATTAATCATTAATATGAAATAATATTATTTCATGGAATATCCTTTCTCAAGCTATATGTTGCTTTGTTTACATCGAATTTGAAGCGCAAAAAATTTTATTGTGATTTATCATCACTCATTATCATACGACACATAAGATAATACAATACATATTATGACTGATAAAGTAGACGTGAGAATGACTGTTATTCTTAACTTATTCTCTTGCTAGAGTCATCACTTTTACACGTTGACAATTCACCGGATTCGAGCTGCATAGCCGAGTACGCCCTCTTCGTCTCAGTATGGATAAAGGTCTTTCAGGTACATTCCAAAGGTAGTATTAGTGGTGCTGTAGCCCCCATCGACCAGCAAGTTCACCCCGCTCACGTATTTGGACTCATCGCTGACGAGGTAGAGAGCCGCCTCCGCTACGTCTTCCGCCTTCAGCACAGGCCCTTTCAGATTTGCCATGTAGCATACCATTTCCTCGGCCTTTTCGACGCTGACGTCGCCGTAACCGCTCGTCAGAAATTGCGTGGCCACACCGAAAGGAGCCACACAGTTAACCCTGATCCCATGCCGCCCCAGCTCAACGCAGAGGTTCTTGGTGAGTCCGACGATAGCGTGCTTTGTGGCACAGTATGTGTGGGGGACAGCACCGTGGACCTCAGATGTACAGCTCGAGGCCAATAGGATGACGCCTCTCTTGTTCGGGATCATGACCCTCGCTGCATGTTTGGCAGCTGCAAATGCACTGAACACATTAGTCTCGAAAACATTTCGGAAATTCTCGTAACTGCTGTCCAGGATCCTGAGATCGTGGTCGCCCGTGATCCCGACATTGCTGTACATGATATCGAGCCTGCCATAATCCTTGACTACACGATCAATCGCGTCCTGGATTTCCGCTTCCTTGGTGGCATCGCAGTGGATGTAGGAAGCGCTCTGGTTCGGGTTGGATTCAATATCCTTGCAGACAGACAGACCACGCTCGTCATCGATATCGAGGATCACGACCTTTGCACCGTGCCTGGCAAAGAGCCTCGCAGTCGCCTCACCGATGCCGTTGGCTGCACCAGTTACCATCACCACCTTATCCTCCAACCTGCACGTATATACGAGGAGGACTTTGCCTTTGTTAGGTACTCTTACTTTTACCATCTTTCTTATTTATTATCATATATCAAACAATTCATGCTTTGGTCCCATCCATATTTCACCTGATCAACGGCACTAATAATGGGCTAGATAACGATCGAAATGACACAGAAAAGGAATTGCGTGGCAGAGAGAACCCAATATAAGAAAGGAAGAACAAGAAGGAAAAACCCTCATCGAAATCAAACTCATTTTCATAGTTAGGTAGGTTCAACAATTAGCAAAATGCACATGTCATATATATGTAATTAGAAAGTTGATATGCATGATATCTGCATATGAGTATATGAATGAAAGTATAATTGTATACGCATGTACCTCCTGGCAGTGGGTGTTTGTGAACCGTTAGCCCCAGCCATATCGATCCTCTGTGTATGTTAGCTGATGATAGCTTGTTAGGGTTTTCAGATGTGTATGTGTGTGTGTGTGTGTGTGTGAGAGAGAGAGAGAGAGGGAGATGGAGAGGGAGAGGGAGAGAGAGAGAGAGAGGGGTGTGTTGCTGAGTGGTTTTCTGGACTAAGGTGGAGCTCTTATTTATAGCGACAAAACGCTGAGGGAAGAGTGTGGAAAATTCAATGAAAGTAAAAGCTGAATTTTCTGTGCCAAGGTGGAGCTCTTATTGAAAAGACTATTAAAATTGAATTATTTATATATAATTAATTAATTAATTTTTAATTTTCTTTATGATGACTTAGGCAGACCGAAATCACGGCCCAATCCATTTTTTTTATATCATAATACCTCAACTGTGTCAAATTTTAATGGTCTGAATTTTTATTTATGAGATTTTTTTTCCACATTTTTTATTCCGAAAGTGCCCCAAGTATCAAGTCTACCAAGCTCCAAACTTCTCTCCCTCCATGTCTCTCTTCTCTACTAATTCCCTTTTTAACCCGTCATCTCCTTTTATAAGGAAAAGTTGAATTGGCCGTCAAGATTTTGAATTATTGGCACCTTTTTATTGTTTATTTATTTATTTATTTATTAGCCCACACATATTCCCAAAAAAAAATAATAAAGTAATATTGAAGAGACTATGCATGCATTGTACTCGAGGCCGACGACTGAGACATTGACTTGTCTTAAGAAAGGTATACACAAAAATCTTTCATGATAAATGGTATAATATGCAGATATTATTTTTAATTTAAAATTGATAGATAATAATCTAATTCTCATTAATAACCTATTATTATTTTTTTCCACTAACTTCTGTCTTCTTCTAACTAAGCCTGTAAATGAATATTATGCATAATCGAAATAAACCTTGATTTTTCTTATTACCAAACGGGAAGATGGTCTGCTCGAGAGAAAAGGGCAAAATCACTTGTCCTCCAAAAATAAATTCCAACATTTTTTAAATTAAATGAAAATTTTCTTTCATTTTTCGTTTAAGAGAGAAGCCGCATTATAAACAATACAGAGAGAAGCCATCTGCCGCGCACCACAATCCGGCAATTTCCCATCTCTTTCCCATCATCCCGCATCCCACAATTATTTTTTTTTTTTTTTCCTTTCCTAACCCTATCGGGCAGCCAAAGATTTGATACACTGAATTCCAAAGGCCATAGTAGCACCACGTGGTGTTGGTTAATTTGCCCGTAGCAAAATATCGTTGTTGGAAAGGTTCGTTACTCTAAACTATGACGTGGGTCGCAATGGACCCCACCAAGACCACCGGCATCGACATTTGGGCACGACAATCGAGCTGCGCGTTGGCCGCGCGCGCGCGCGCGTGCAGGGAGTGAGATCCCTCGACTCTGATATTAATTAATTTTCGAGCCTTCTAGATTTCTTGACTGGATTAGTAATAGATTACTGTAGAGGAATTACCAACCCAAGTGTCCTGGCTTCACGTTTCCTCTGAATTGCTGAAGGTATATATATTTTTTATAATAATAATCGAATCTATATGTTATTGCTTATTAGGTCGAAAGTACTAAATTCTACTATCATGTTATTAATAATGATATATGCATATATAAATGAATGAATATACATGATGAATTACATTTTAAAATGAAGTTGAGGAATTGAGAGAGAACGGAAGATTAGTGCAATAAAATCACCCTCAACCTAACTATCAAGGCAGCAACAGAAGCCCAAGCTTATGGAATTGTTGATCTTGTAGCGGTTGACTAAAAATAGCACTTATCCTGTGCAAATCGGCAACCGGAGATTTTCTACTTAACTTTTTATTACTACTGGGTTTAATAATATTCTATTGATCTATTAAATAGAAAAGTAATTCATAAGCGGTCGGTTAGGATCGATCGTCGTTGTTGAACATTTTTCATTAATTCACCCGGGGGGTTGGTGGGGTTGGAAGTTGAGCACCATTTTCCTTTAGCTCTCAGCCGCCGCGTAAAGTCGTCTTCTCCTCCTTGCAGTCTAGCAATTTTTGGTCAGCAGACGTGAGCCCGAGAGGAATTCGCAACCCCTCGTGTACGATAGCATCTCATAGGAAATTTCAACAAAAAAAATAAAGTGCATAATTGGAAAGAAGAAGATTAGAGTAGCCGCCGGGGGGAGAAACTAGAAGTGTCCTAAGAAGCTGATATTAAGTGCGCGTAAATTCTCTATCGGTCCTTAAACAACGAGTTTGTTATGTAATATATAAGGAGTATTTAACCGTCTCTTTAAGCTTGTAATTATAGTCTTAGGAGCAACTTTACAGCTTAATATTTATTCCGTTTAATTCGTGATTCACATAATTCCATTGTAAATTATGTGTATGCCATGATTAAAGAAATTTTCGAATATTATTTTTAAAACAATATTTTATTTAATAATATAGATAATGTAGATATGTGGATATAATAGGTGTATGCACAGATGGGCACAATTTTCTAACCTTGACGGCTGGTTATCCTCATGGAATTTGACCCCAAAAAAAAAAAACAAAGGGTCATCATCATGGAAATTTGGAATAATGTGCATCGTAAAAATTTTTAAAAAAAAATTAAAACAATGTCGTAAGTTGATTAGTCCAAGGAATCCTCGTACACCTACCCTGACGCTCAAAAGGGGCGAGTTCACCAGAGACAACGACCGTAATGTTTTTAGCCCATGGACTACGATGGACTTTGAGGCTCCGTTTGCTTTGACTAGCAGCAGCAGTAGTACAACCAAGTAGTCGTCCTTCCAAGATTATTAAAAAGAAAAATTTACCCTTGTAAAATCCGTGCGTATTATTACATCCTAGTTGGGTAGATTCCGTTAGACCTTTAAACATAATATGTATTAGATATTCAGTATGATTAGAGTGGAATGTTTCAATGCGATCCCTTCGTGTTGTTTTGGTTGTTGGATTATTGGTCCGATGTCCTCTCATGCCGATCTAATCCTCCTCCATCAGGCCACGAAGCGAGAACGGTGCTTGGCCTCACCACCAGTTCAGGTTTCACCAGCTCGCGGCATCCGGACCCAATGGTCCATAATTTCTTAGCCCCCAGCACAAACGATATCTGTAGCCCTCGGCTTCTTCATCCCACTCATACTCACCAGAAAACGTGAACAACACCGACCGCATTCTCGAGTTCTAGGTTCACTCCGCATCGCTGTCTGGGTATACCAATTTGCAGCCACCAAAAATTCAACAAGGTAAAGCGGACAAAGGCCTTCACCAAATCAGTCTCAGTTTTGTCTAATACGTTGTGCTGAGTACTTTCCTCCATCACCTAAGGTAATGAAGAACTTGATGAAGAACATTGTACAAATGTCAAAACGCCAGAGATTCCATTCCACACCACGCTAGAAACTCTAAAGAAATTTTGGGGGATGCAAATGCGACAGAAGATTAGCCAAAAACTATCTCATGACAGTAAAATAGATAAAGAGGAACAAAACTTTGTGAGTGCTTGTGTGTGGATGGATCAGAGACTAAGTTTCCTAGCTCCGACAGGCCCCGCCTAGCTTTCACTCATCATCTTCATCGTCATCTGCTCCAGCAGCCGAATTGAGGGCATTGAGCCGCTCAATCAACCTAACCTTCCTTTCTTCATACGTGAGCTTCTTGAGGTTGTACCTGTAAAGACAATCAAGGCAATAAGATGCCCTTCACCTTTCTAGAATATTGAACAACTGATGAATCTGGAGTCAATCAGCATCTCTTAGTACAAGCTTTAAAATGGTAATGAACAAGTATGTTAGCCTTACCTCTTGTGTTGCTCGGGTGGTTGCTTCTCAGTCTTCTTCATTGAAGGATCAGCACGAATGGCAGCATGAACATTCTTGTACATTGCCTCAATATTGTCAGGCTCAATGCCCCTCTTGATATATTCACTGAAATGGACCTGATACTTTTCTGGTTCGTCCTCTATCAAGGTCTGCACAAAGACAATCATACAAAAACACACACATTTGAATCAAGAATATTATAGACAGGAAAAAGGGCTTCTTAAAGGCAACCTTACAGAGCTCCCTGAAAAGGAAAACTTACACTCATATATGCAGCAACATGGCCACCATAAACATACTTGCGATGAACATCAACATCAAGCTGTTTGCTATCCTTTGAGAACCCAGCAAACCTCTTGTCACTGTGAGGAATATCCAGACCACCATCCAATGCTCCCTTCAGAATATGAGGAAAAAACACAAAGTAGGAATCGATAGTTCAGACATGTGGCCTAAAGATCATGTCATACAATATAATCACTCGGACTAAGATTGTGAAGAACATCAGGAATATGAATTCTAATAGATGACCAAATAAAAAAATTGCTGACAGAGAGCACTACCTTCAGAGCACCAAACACACGGTTGCCTGTGGTTGTTCTCAAAAGGCCAACATCAAGCAGGGCTCGGAAAGGCCTCCTGTCTCCAGCAGGCTCCACTGAAAAGTCCTCCCCACTTGCCTAATGACAAAACAAAAGGACCAACTTTAACAGGGAAAACAAAAGAGAATAGTGAGATAGGACAAACAGAAATATATCACCATACTTCCACATTGCCCTCATATTCTCCATCCATCTCAAGCATTTTCAACACTCGGCGAGCCAAGAGAAGCCCAGTGCAATATGCTGTTATAGACGATATATTACAAGCATTCCTCAAAAGAATCCATAAGTGGGGGCAAAAAAAGATACAGGAAAAACCTACATACCAGCAGCATAGTTAGTCAGACCTACTTCAAGACCATATCGAGGCAGCTCATGGGCATAGGCTGCCGCAAGGACCACATCACCAGCAATGGTAGCAGATATGATTTGGGCAACAATATCCTTGTTGGTCTAAAAGAGAAATTAAGGTTCTAAACAAAGAACTTCGAGGCAAAACAGTCATCCCCCATCAGTAATCATATCTAACAGAAACCAGTAGCATTAATTAATTCCACACATTACTATGATGCCATTAATTCAAACAGATGTTAGTGCTTACAAATCTCAAAAACAATTAACCTCATGTTTGTAACAGTGGAATGAAAAGGAATGGAATGGAATAAGTTTAATAGAGCAGTAAAAGGAAAAATCAATGGGCATAATTAGTGAATTTTTGTGTTAATCTTGAAGACAAGAAAAGAATCTAAAATAAATGTGATATATTCATATTTGTTTTGAAGGAACGTTCATTCCATCCATTTTAGTTTTAAGAAAATTACAATAAAATGTACATATTAATTTACAATAAAATATAGATTTCATTCCATTTCATCCCATCATTGTCACACAGTTTGAAAATTCCTACTTCCCTAGTTCAATTTTCTCTGCAAAATCAGATCTATCATGTATGTGTACCCATCTGAATACATGGGAAGAATAAATCTACAGAATTGTTCTAGCAAACAACATACTTTGGTTATGCTGGTTTCACCAATCGCTAGCTCTTTCTCTTCTAGCAAACACTGGCTGCACCACTTACGGTCAAACATGCAACAAATTCTCTAAATTCATGAGCACAAACAGGCAAACAGCAATAGCAACTAATCCATAAAGGCAGACGAAGGATACAAAACGGACCACAAAGCGGTACTTGGGTGTGTTATACTTGTTCTTATCCTGGTTAATCAGACGGATTCTAGCACGGTAATCGGTTTTCCCCTCTGCCCACAGATTCAGACAAAATTGCTAGTCAGCTGCACAGATCAAAGACCCAGAGATAGCTCGTTCAGTTACAAGAAATAAGCGAACTACAACCTCTCCTTCTCTTGAATTTGACCTGGAACCTCTTAAAGTAGGCCTTCGTCTTCTGAGCCTTGACGAATGCCTGTCACGAGCAATGAACGACATTGAGCGACCGGCGGACCGAAAAGATAGAATGTAGAGAGATAAAGTAATCAAGGGAAACAATCAAAGGCACAAATGCCACGAAAGGAGAGGGAAGATAGAGGATCACCATTGCAGGCCCAAAGAGAAAGAAGGCGCGGTAGTTTCAGTGAAGAAGCGGCGGCCAGCCCCTACAGAAACCCTAGATCATCGTATTCATAGCAGGGCATATTCGGGTACCCGCATGTAAATCGGGTCGTATTTTGGATTGTTTTGGGCCCAAGTGGTGGAAACTGACTTTCTGGGCCTCGGGCAAGTTTTTTTTTTTTTTTATAAACCGCCGGTATTCAGATGAATTTTGTCCAGCTGACTAATCTGGATTATCCCGGGTCGACCTATTTAAGGGGTTAAAAACTCCACACCGCAGATGGGACTCGAACTCGAGTCTTCCTATTGAGATAATGAATGCCGAACCACTCGACCACGCACACGGTAGTTCTCAGACAACTTTCAACTTCTGTTAGAGCCTATCATCGAGATACGCCTTACTAGCAATATGCGGATGATAGGAGATATTAGTTAGCACGTGGGGCCGACCAACGGAAACGGGAGGCAGAGAGGGGTGCCAGGTGGGATGAAGCAAACAGCAAGCACGGCCGAGGATCAGCCATACGATGCTCCTCGTCAATATCCTTTCCTACCAGCGGATCACTTTCGTCGATCAACAGAGAGGCCGCTGGAGGTCGCCACTCCACAGTCCACGCCGTTCTGTCGGATCTCTGGAGGACGACGAGCCGGTGACTCGGCTGCAGACGTGATTGATCTGCGCCATCCCCGAGATGACAATGCTGCCTGTCTGCTCAGCCGCAACATCCTGTTCCTCGTCTCACTGCCAGGTGAAATTTCCTTTTTGTTACCTGAAAGCTTCACCAATCAGCTTTCTTGGTGAGATTCACTATCCAATTAGGCTAGCAGAAGCAGATCATTAGTTGAAAATCTTGTATTTAACACATTATGATGTTCCTGACTCTCGAGATATCCATATAAACTTAACAGTTTTGTGTGCTTGATCACAGTAGATACAGTTGAACGCGCTGTTATTTTAGTGGTGACTTCTCGTATGGCTTGGAACTTTGTAAATTTTACCAGAAAACATGTTGCATTTGATGGAAAATATCGCACTCATTCAGTTTTCTCGTGCGAGCTATAGTTATTCTGTTCATTCTTTCTGGATTATCATATTCTGCAGATTCCACTGAATGGAGGAGTGCGAACATTTCATTCACCTAGGAAAGACTTTGAGTCAAGATGTATGATGGATAGTGTGTTCGTGGGATCATCAAGTGGGAAGAGTCACGGTAAACTTTCCTGTAGAACACAGGTGACAAGATTCTCCACTGGAGACATTGACAACAGCATTGATAGATCAATCTCGAATTCCTTACTTAAATCTTCCAATGAGTTGTACAGCATGGAAAAGGTGAATCTGAAATTTGTACAAAGTTCTGAGATACCTGTCTCAGAAGAGGGAGTGATGGACTTTGCAGAACAGCCTGTTGATGTTATTACAACTTTACCTGAACCTGTGGAAGCTGAAGGAATAACAGCCACTGATGTGATGCCAGACTCTTCCACCTTAGCATCTGATCCACAGTTTATGGACAACTTTCCAGCTACTGATGTGATGCCAGACTCTTCCACCTTAACATCTGATCAACAGTTCATGGACGGCAGTCCATCTTCTGAATTGAAAACTAGTATTGAGGATATCATCTCTGGTTTTAGCCATTCCTTCAATGCATCAGTGGAAAAGGGACAAAACACGTTAAGTAGCTCACTAGATTCAGTTAATTCTTCCATAGCTTCTGTAATAAAAAGTGCCACTGATGCAATAGAGAATGCTAAAATCAGACTGTCTTCTACAGTTGATCAAATTGGAGAATCTGCTGGTGATAGATTGACAGGTTTTTCAAGTGATTTCAGAGGAGCTGTTAGTAAAGGTGGTGTGATTGGTGTTGATGTATTGAGGAGTGCAATTGTTGCTGTTGAGAATTCATTTGCAAAAGGGGCTTCCTTTGTTGTTTATTCTTATAGTTCTGTCAAGGAATTTCTCCCTTCAGACATAAAGGATACACTAAGTCTTTCTGAAGCTAAAACGGCAGAAGCTCTAAAGCCTGTTGGAGGAGTCACCCAACAGGTAATTCTTCTTCTGGATTTCCCAGAGTAAATGCCACTGGTTTGATTAGTTTATGCCCATTTATATAGGAAGATAGTTTGTCAGAATCTGCATCAGTAAAAAAACTCACCTTACCTATCTACGGAGAGTGTAGAATGCATAACAGATTAAATGTTGGAATGCCATTACCTTAAGATACTGCACCATTGAGTAACAAGAACAAGTAATAGGATGACATAAGCAGAGCAGCTTCATTTAAGGAGGAATCTTACTGTCAATATTAGCTCAATTGATAGCTCTTTTACTTCACATGTGCTGTGCACAGGTCTCCTTTGCCATAGAGGCGTTGGAGAGAAATCTCGGGTTGGATCCAAGTGATCCAATTGTGTCTTTTGTACTTTTCCTTGGCACTGCCTCCACTCTGTGGTATGAAGTTCAGGCACTTATATTCTGTTGCATATCAATAATTGTTTAGATGTCCTCCACTTCATCAGAAATTTATTGTCTCATCAGATTTGTGCAGGGTTTTTTACTGGGTGTGGAGCTACAGAGGTTACTCTGGAGATTTGTCTCCCAAGTCAACTTTTCAGCTCTTGATGGGGAAGGAGAATGCAGTGCTCATAGATATTCGGCCTGAGGCAAGATAGGAAATTTTGTTCTGGCCCTCAGTTGCATAAAAATGTTATGATGTGTTTCATTCCATCTGAAGGGTAGAATAATAAAATCCTCTATTTTGAACACTAGAAGCCTCAAATTGTCTTTGTTTTATATACTCTTTGAACTAGCCTCTCATCCATTGACATAATCGTGCATAATTCTTTATGACTAGAAAAACATTTTGTACCAGGATTAAATTGGTCTTCTGAATTTATTTTGAATATAGTTTTTGGATATGATAATTAGTTTCTCTGCTTTGCTTTGCTTTTTTAAGATCCTTAGAGCAACAGATGGCATTCCCGATCTTCGACGAACTGCACGATTTCGCTATTCAAGTGTCTCCTTGCCCGAGGTTGGCTTTCTGTGTTTTTTTTTTACTTTTGCAGGAATATTTATATATTTCTTCTGTCAGCAACAAGCAGTTGCTATAGAGAGGAATAAAATGGTGTCAAACTGTGCATGTGTAACATTAATGTTGTACCTGTGCTACCTCAGGTTGATGGCTCCATTAGGAAGCTTCTAAAGAGTGGAAAAGATGTTGAAGACGGCTTAATAGCAGCTGTTATTCGGAACTTGAAAATAGTTGAGGTGTGCAAATTTGTTCTCCTTGTTAAAATGAACATTGTTACTGGTTATAGGGAGATGATTATTTTGAATTAATAAGTGAATTAGCAGGGTGAATCATTCTACCATTTGAAATTTACTTGAGAGCCATCATCCTTGGTATTTTAGAAATTTTAGTTGATTGATTGTGTAAAGAGATGGTTCACATTACTATAGGAATTTTTTTGGATAAGTAGTGCTGTAGGAAATTCATATGATAGTTTTTTCGCCCCCTAACTGTATCTCTATGTCATTTTCCATTATCAACTATAGTTAGCAGCACTGAGTTAATGACTATCTCGTCATAATTGTCATTTTAATATAAGTTGAGTACTCTAGTTGTATATACTCCACATTTTGTATTAAAGCTTATTTCATTGTGGGATCTGAATTGAATGAAGCTTCCTGTGTAATACTTCTTCCATGCTAACTGTAGGACAGGTACAAGGTCATACTTATGGATGCTGATGGTACTCATTCAAAGGGCATTGCGAGGTCCTTAAGGAAGCTAGGGGTCAAGGTGTGAGCTATTTAAACTTTTGAGACATTTTCTTTGGTTATTTTAAAGTTTCTCTGGCTGAGAATTTCAATCAATAAGAATGGATTATCTTCTCTCATGTAGTAATCATCTTCCCTTGTTTGATGTTTAAGTATAATTGAACCTAAAACTATATTGCATTTTATTTATAAATACTTAGCTCTTATAAGACAATGAAATGCTGAATATAAACATCATTAAATCACCAATTTTTCTTCACCTTCCATTGACTATGTCGTCATCTCAGCAACTGTCTGATAAATTTAGGTTTTATTATTGAATTCAGGTCTGTTTACTAAATCATGTGCAAGTATTTTGGTGACAGAGATCATACCTGGTTAAAGGGGGCTTCCGATCTTGGGTGAATGAAGGTCTCCGTATCAAGGAATTGAAGCCTGAAACTACACTCACCATACTTAATGAGGTAGTGCCACTGCCTTGGAATATTAGTTTTTTAATCTTTTGAAAAGTAAACTCCTTGTGTTTTCCAAGTGACTGAGGATGGATTCTAATGGAGATTCACATGAAATATAATTCCATGTGTATTGCTCATAGTCCGCTTATGACTCTATTTGATTGAAAGTTTGAGCATGTTTGTCCTTAAGTCCAGTTATTCCAGGATGCATCTAGTCTTTAAGAGATAGTATGGCCACTATAATTTGACTTGTTCTGCATATTTCATTTCCTGCAAATTGTGCTGGACGATTGTTCAGGGGCTAGCTCTTTGGCTCGCCCATATGAGTTGGCTTATATTTTGGGTTAAATGTTTGGATTACTGATAATATTCACATATACACACAACAGATTGCCAACATATAGAAAAAGAAAGCTAGATGAAAAATCATCAACCCCCTGCTGTTGAAGCAATGTTGATTTCTAAAATGGCCTAAACACTAAGCATCATCAAGGCTATCGAAAGAGAAATATTTTACATCTTATGGTTTTTCGTTTTGGCATACAACTTTTCAACCATCATAGTCTTTGCCCCTCCCTCCCTCTCTCTCTCTCCCCTTGCTTTTTTCTAATCTCTCTGCAAATGGTCAATATTTGCCAAATATTGATCTTCATAAAATGAAGTTTATGAAAAGTTTCTCTTCACTGAGGTTTCAAGCAGTTCTTATGAAACTGGCTAGATACATCAGTGAACACTATCTGTACACATTGTTAGAATGCATTTTCTTTTTCCACGGAAGTACTGGGCTTAAAAATATAAATATCACAAGGAGCATATCCCAGGCAAGGAATACAGTGATATCTCCAATGGAAAAGAAGAGGTCAAGCTCAGGAGGACAAGAACTGAGATGATGAGCCCAAATGCTCCAGAGCTTATTATGACTGTTATATTATAGGGCTCTCTATAAATTCATGTACTCCATAGGAATATATAGCTGACCCACACTTTTACTTTTGACGCAATCTTATTTTTTCAGGAAGCTGAAGCAATTCTTGAGGAGATTAATCCTTCTCCCTTGCAAGTCATTGCTAGCGGTGTGGTAAGACTGATCAAACTTAGTTGTGCTTTTAGTTTCCTCAGTTGTCATGCTATACAAACTACTAGCCCAGAAATTATCTGAATGCTCATCACTTTCGGCTCACTGTTCACATGTGCTTGGAAATTTCTCCTCTCATGCTATGAAACTACTTATTTGGAATATTGAACAGAGCATATATTTATGACAGGGTCTCATTGCAGCTTTGTATGGTCTGACAGGTATGTATTTCATTTTCTGAAGAAGTTTTATTTTCTGTATAAGAGAATACCTTCAATATATAATGGTTTTCCCTCTGTAATTTATAAATTTCAGATTGGGAGAAGACTTTGCAACTTATTGGAGTCTTTGGCCTCGGTCAGGTATTTGTCCTTCTCTGGGTATACTGATTCTCATTCATCAAGTTGTTTGCAAACATATTTTCCCTCAGTTAAAAACACTAAGAATGCTTTTACCTGAAAGCTTAAGCTCATTGAAGGAACTAACCTGGTGTACACAGACCACTGATTGACAAAGACAGCAATTATGAGCATGAGGATAAGTGGTTGCATTATGATGTCAAAAGAAAAAGAGCAGTATATTTCTCTTTGTGACCGTCCATCGCTCATGAATTAGAATTCCTGCTACTGGGGCTATGTTACACAGTGAACATCTCTAGTTTAGCTGTTACTGAATGAGTGGTATTTTCAAGTTTTCACGTATGAAAATGAGATGAATCTCTGCTATGATGTGCCAATTTTCTTTGGCCTGTCTTTTTTCATCCACTTACTCTGATCAATTTAAAATCTTATAACAAGAAATTGCTAACTAAAGCTCATTTCCAAGGTGATCTTCCATTTGATGTTGTAGGATGAAGGGTAATTATTCTATTTATTTGATCTTAATAACTGTAGGAAGAAGTATATTTCTCACTTGATTATGTACAAAATACATTGCTTATATACAAAGAGAATCCTATCCTGGGAAAGAAACTAAAATAGGAAACTTAGCTAATTTAGCTAATCTACAATAGTTAGCTAATATACAATTCATAACAATAACATCCAATTATTGCTTCTTATGAGTTGGGTTTTGTAAACGTCACAGACAATCTATAGGCGTTTTGCTTCATATCAGGACCCTGAAGATTTTAAGCAAGATTTGAGGTACAGAAGCCTGACTCTCTCTCTCTCTCTACTCACTTAGCCCATTGAGAATCCATCTGTCTCTTTCATAAAAGTACCGGGATTTTCTTTCTTTCTTTTTTTTAGTATTCAATGAAGAAAATTCATTAATATTGCATCTAGAAGATGCATAAAATCTTATATAAAGAAGGTATTAGCTATGCAGAAACACGAACCTACACCTAAATCACTCATGAATAGGAAAATAATCTATTTTTCTAGTGCTCTATGCGAGGAAAGTAAACCCAAATAGCAGATAACCTCTTCCTGGATGCATTTGGTCATGAAAGCCATATCCTCTTTTCTTTCTTAGAAGCTCGTTTTCCACCTTCTTGTCCAACTTTAGGGATGTTTCTTCCAAATGTTTCCAAGTGATATATTCGCAATATAGTCCCACACGCACTGATGTTTCTTGGGAAATAGAACTCCTCCATGTTCACACCCTTTCTGTCCTTTTCTTAGGCAGTTGCTGGTACCTGTCAAACTTGGGGCACAAGCATTCTCGTGGGCCGCTGGAAAGCTGGAGACCAATGGACTAGGCCTTCCAACATCTCCTTCATCCTCGGATGTGCAAAATCGCGTCCTCCAGGCCGCTGCAAGGCATGAATCCCAGCCATCTGAGGACGAAGGGTCTCGGGAGCTCTCGCCAGAGCCCATTTCTCCTTCCGCCGAGCCTGGAGATCTCTCTGAAGCATAAGCAGCTCGGTCGTGTCTCTCAGGCAGCGTTTCAATCGACCGGCCTCATAAGATCATTGACATTGCCGAGTTGAAGGGTGGAGAGCGAGCAAGTTCAGCCTGAACCGGGAAGTTCAGGGATACCACACGTGTAATTTTAGCACTGTTAATGACAACACTGCTTTTCTCCTTTCCATCGTTCATTGCAAGATCTTACAGAACCATCCATTAGAGAGAGTTGGACGGTGAGGGATATCGGAGTGTCGTATTTGAGCTGCTTGTTCATGTCAGGTCCGGTCTTAGCACGGGATCGACAGCACCGAACGCTACAAGAGACCAAGAGATGGCATCACTTAATCAGCTTGTCGCATATGTGTATGCGTTGTGAAGAAGGAAAACTAGGTTTTGCAGCTTTATGGGCAGCTCTTTGAATATGAATAATGGGTTGGGTGAGTTGATTTCGAGCCTCCCAGACATGGAGCATACCACTGTAAGAAGGAAGTTACGGCCAAGATCAAGCCGACTCCTCAAACCGAGATTAATTGCCTGTGCTGGTTAAGTCGGGTTGACATTTCTTCGTTAAGAATAATATGAGATTTGGGTTTTATAAATTAAAAAAAAAAACCCATAATAACATACTTTGTGCACCCTGAAAAAGGAGCCTGAGCATGGATCTAAGTCCGCAAGTTGGGGCCTTTCTGCAGTTTAATTCAAGTTAAGGGCCACACAGCAAAGATTTCCTATTTCTGATTCTTCTCATTCATCTGCGAGACGAGGCTGGCCGGTGTAGGTTTATGAGGGTGAAGGTGCCGTGCCTTCCTCTCCTGCTGGTCCAAGGCCGACAACGGAATGGTCCACACTCCACAGTTCCGCATAGTGCTGCTCCTCAAGGCCTTGTTCCCAAACGTGAAGCAGCGAACTTCGAGATTGCAATCTCCAATAATGCTATTAGCAGGTCACCAGAGTGCTATCCGTGTGCACCGTGAAATTCAATCCTTCGGGGACCTCGGGGATTCCACAGCAGGGAGATCTTCTTATGGAATTTTCAAGGGGACTGCAAGAACTTCAGGGTCTTGAAGGGTCATAAGAACGCAGTCGTCGATCTCCGCCGGATAACTGATGGATCCCAGCTGTTATCATCCAGTCCAGACAACGACCCCTGCGCATGGGCATCGAGACTTGAGAGCAATCAAGAAGACAGACGTGCATTCTTCTTATGTCAATTCTTGCTGCCCTCCGAGAAGAGGACCTCCTCCTGTCGTTAGTGGTTCTGATGACGGGACTGCAAGCTCTGGGATCAGAGTCAGAGGGGAGCAATCCAAACATTCCCTGATGAGTACTAAATGACGGCCGTTGCCTTCTCCGAAGCTTCCGATAAGATCTTCGGTGGAGGAGCAGACAATGACGTGGATATAATATATTGTCAAAACTGGCTATTGTGGACTCTCAGTTGGGTTTCTCGGCTGATGCGTCTGAGATTGTCACGCTGATCCCTTTCAGCAAAAGGTCTTGCGGTTCCCACTGGTGCATATAGTTTATCTGCTGATGGATGGACCATTTGTAAAAGTGATCGATTTACACCCAAAAAATTCAAGATCCGCTTCTGTCGAGTGGTATTCCTCTTGAAACAGTCACCAAATGATGATCTTCTCCCATCTGTATTGAGTTGGGCATTGCAAATGCTAACCGACCATATGAGCATTATACACACCCAGGCTCCTTTTTTGTAAAGATTTATGCTACTGACAAAATGAAATTCATTAAGCTTCAATGATAGAGGATGCTCTAAGCCTGTCAATGGATGGGCCGGAAGAACTTAAAGGTGCTAGTTGGAGACGGTTAATCTAACATTCTCCAACATTCTTTTCCTTCATTTCTTTCTTTGAGTAGCACTGCTACCGGTATTAGACTCCGGGGGAGCTTAGCAGCAACCTTAAACAGAGTCGCGCAAAATGTTCGCATCGATAGTGCTTAAGAGATACAGACCTCAGGGCCAACAATTTCAGGCAGAGACTTTCACACTGCAGACGTTAACCGTACTTTCTTTGCAAAAAATTAACCGACACCATCCCTCAGTAAAGTATGTTGAACTACCAGCGTCTGACCAAAATCCCGGTGGAGTTGGTATCATGTGAACCCTTCGGGGGTGCTGTTTCATCCGAAGGCAAAACATCATTTTCTTACATTCATTCTCCATTGGTCTACTGAGGAAAAGAACCAGGCATCGAAATACACTCGTGAAAAGGACGAGAATCTTCTGAGCCAAAAAAAGAGAGAGAGAAGAAGAGGAGAAGAAAAGGATGGGAATCTGGGCAGGTCCCCGATCAGAAACTTAAGTGCCCACAAGTTGTTTAGTGCAAATTCAAGCACGAAAAGATTTTATAGTATAAGAAGTCTGCAGTACTAAAACAGGGAAGTGTCGTAGAATATCCCCATCGTCAAAATTGGAACATAACTTTTTTTCTGCTTACACAAGTCCAATGGAAGCAAGCAACAGACTTAAAATGGAAGTAGAAAAAACATTTCAGAAAGAGAGAAAAGCAGACATCAACTAAACAAAGATTGCCAGCAGCCCGCACCTGAATATTATCTAAACTTGAAAGATGCAAACTGTACCTACACCGTGCCACAGCTTAGAAGAGACTCACGAATAGCTCTACTGAATAATCTCCTTCTTTGGCTAATTATTTTCAAAGTTAAAACCATGCAGGCCCCTAGATATAACTTAAGGGAAGTAGTTGAAAAGAGATGGAAGCTGGGACCTACCTTAGATCATCACTTGCCTGTCGTAAATCCAGCTGAAAGGAATAGATCGAGCTTCCTTGGCCTTTCCTTGAGCTCTCTCCTCGAGCCTTCGGATTCTGGGAGGCAGCCCACATACATAATCTTGGGCCTTGCGACCCTCAGCTGAGAGCCCACTCAGTTTCTCGACCTTCCATCGGCTCACCAAGAACTCGAGAATGTCAGCGTAGTCCTTGGCTGTATAAACCCCAAGCCTCTGGGCCACAGCAGAGAAGTTTTCGAAGAGGTTATCATCCTTTCCATCATACATCAGGTGAGCCGGCATTGAGATTTTTTTCTTCATCATATCAGCAAAGGCCAAGACTGTGCCATCAGGATCGATCTCAAAGAGCTTCTCCACTATCTTTGTGTAGGCAGTCTCATGCCGCTTCTCATCAGAGGCAATGGTCCCGCATATCTGGGCAAGTTTCAAGTCCCCATGCTCCTTTGCTAGCCTTGCAGTGTTCCCATGAGAGATGAAGGTTGCTCGCTCTTGAAACGATGTGTAGATGAACCCAAGGTAAGGGCTGTTCTCTGTCCTTGGGTCCTATTGAGAAACAGCCCAAAGCACAAGACTTACTAACAGACCAGCGAAAATCAAGAGTCTAAATGCATGATGCCACACCCATATTGAAGAAGAGAAAATTTTTCATAACAGAACTGCACTATAAGACACGTCCACTTTGTATGAAGATTCTATAAGAGCTGTCAGTTTCAAAGCAATATAAAGTAGTAAATTAGGATCTCACCATTCCTGATCCAATCAAATATTGGATCGTCTTCTCGATCTGCCTCATATCCACTCTTCCAGAAAGATAGAGATACTTATTTAGAAGATCACCATGTCTGTTCTCCTCTGCGGTCCATGCCCTGGTCCAAATAGCCCAAGAAGTCAGGCTTGCACCAGTTTCATCCCGAACCCCATCCAAAGTGTTAAGCATTGTCTGGTAAGTGGGAAGGGCTTCCTCTGTGATCATGTCACCAACCAATACAACAAAATAATCATCCGGGATTTCCTTTGCCCTTTCCCTCAGTTCTTTTACTTGTTCTTCAAATCCATCAGAAGCTGGATCGGGAAGAAAATCCTGGGGTTGCCAGCACTTCTCGACAGGCTTTAGGTGGACCAAAATGTTCTGCTCAGCCCACTGCTCCATTGATTTGAAGATCTCAATCTTTTGTGGAGGCATTGAGTGGGTCACTTGAACATGCACCTCTCGAGGAGGCATAAAGGGTTTCCTGCCATGCGATTTTCTCCAGTTAGAGATTATACGATGAGAAAAATCTGCAAATTCTCAGGATTGGAATCTTAAGGGGGAAAAAGAGCCACATTATAAGACAAATAACTCATAATGTGCTTCACCAACAACAAATGGGTAAAACAACAATGCCATGGTATGCTCAGTAACATACGAGCCGTGATTGGACATACAATCAAATGAATCAATGCAAGAATTCAGTTTAAAATTGTGAGGTTTTGAAGAATACGCTCTACGAAATACGCAAATAAATACCATGATAGAAGTTGAAACAAATAACTGAAAAAGAAGTGATCGCATAATATTACAACTCAAACAAAAATGCATCCTTTTCTTTGACCAAAAATAAAAACATTTGTTCAGAGACAAAAATACGAAATCATTCACAATATGCAAACGTAGGTCCTGGTAAATTCTTATTTGTGGTTGGTTGATCATATAATCATTGCTTTAAGGAATTAACTATGAATTAAAGAAAGACAACTAGACCCAGGTGTCACATTCAATGCTAGGCCTGAGGTAGTGTGGGGGAAGACCGCACATGGAGCATGCATTACACTGCACAAAATCCATATTGTTGGTGACTTTGTCTGAGCAGAAAGAAACTTTCAGATGAAGACAAAGTCACCATGCGGCAGAAGCATTAGCAACAGTGCAAGGTAATGGCACAACATATGAACTTTCATGCACCCAATAGACTACAAATGATAGCAGGAAGCATGACAATTCTATCCCGTATAAAAATGCTTTTTGAGTAATGAAATAATTTTTATTGCCTTGTTGAATGTAATAGGAGGACACTCCTTAGTTACATGAGTGGACCAACTAATAAATGTCCCAACCAACACCATACAAGTCCGATCAAGGGATAGAAGCCAATGCCATGCGTGCACTGAAAGCACAAAACTAATAAATAAGGGTATAATGGAATATTTTACACAACAACAATCCTCGTATACAATTAAAAAGAGGAAGATCAAAATTTTCAGCAAGAGAAAGAGGTCTATCTTATGGAAATGCTTTCAGAATAATGGAAACTAATATTCATCATAAGACAACTCCCACAAACTTCAACATTAATCGTATCAGAGACAGCTCAGTGAAAACTTCATTGTTAGGAAAAAATTGGAAGAGACTTTTTTTTTCTCTTTGGCCAGATTGCTGCTGGTTTACCGATGTCAATTTTCTATTTCTCGGAAAACATTTAAAATAGCATAAACATGGGAGAAAACACCCGTTTTTCCTCCAGGAAAACCCAGAAATCAAGAGTTCTATAGTAACAGGCCAGACTTTAGTCCTACCTTTTTGACACATCACACGAAGGATTATCCACAGAAAGACGGTTTCTTCGACAGTCTCATTTTTCTTCTCAAGGTCCATAAACATTAAAGAGAGCTCCCACAAGGACAATAAAATGAGCTCAGTAGCTATCACTGCCTAATGATCAAACTATGTGCATCACCTTCACCTTCCCCTCATTGAGGATACGTTTGAGATTTGGAGGGATTGTTAAATCTCTTATTTTGGTATTTCTTTTATGAGTGATTTAGAGGGACATTGGTGATTTTACAACTTCACCATTCGATTCAATTGTTATAAAAGATTCTTAAGGGTATAATAACCTATTACACTCCTAACTCTCTATTCCCCTCCCCTCCATAATACTATCCAAACAATGGTTCCCTTATCTGTCAAACCCTACCTCCCCTCCCCTCCCCTCCCCTCCTTCAATCCAAACATACCCTAAATGAGCAAGTAATGTTCAATCACACATCACATGGTCCTAGAATTTTCTTCCGAGCTGCAAAGCAATAGGAACGTGTTGATTTTGACAAATGTCCAGACATCAGGTTTTTTCTCTTTTCTTTTTTTCTTTAATGACATGTTAGGTAGAAATGCAGTTGAAAATTTAAGATAACCGGGTGATTTATTCTTTTTTTTTCCCCTCAACAAACCACACTATCAAAAAATGAATTAAAGTTCATACTCTTTCTCATGGAAAACATTTTTTTGGGTACTTTGATATGGTTAATAGTAAAAAGGGAAAAAAAAAATCTACCACGGAACCCCAAGTATATTATTTTTATAGACGATGAAAGACAGAAAATTTTGCTGGATCATTTCTCTTTTTTATATATATTTTCAATAAATCTTTTCAAAGTCCAGAAAAGAAAATACTTATTCGGGCTGAAAAGTCTCGGCAGAGCATCACTATAAGATCCTACATTGGGGACTCCGAAACTTCACCGTCCAGTCTGACCGACTTGAATGGGACATTCAACCGGCATAGCATGTGAAAATAGGACACAGGCATTATAATCCAGGCCCACTGCATGAATCGATCATCAGAATTAATATCAAGATGAATGCGCTCGACAGCAAAGAAAAAAGGAGAAAACAATCTGCTGATTGAGAAACAATGCTTGATTAATCAGAAAGATAACTAAGATCAACCGACGAATTAACCCACGTCTCGAAGCTCTGGCCTTCATTGCAATTTCAACAAGGGGGGCTTCGGTCTTTTTATTGTGGAAGAAGGGAAAAAGTGATGTTCTTATTCATACATTAAAAGATATTAGATAATGAGAAAGGCAAACATGGCAATGCTCCCAAGTAGAAAATTTTGTAACCTTCAATCACGAATTCAACAATTGAACGTAGAATAGAAGGAGACGAGGGAGAGAAATCGAATACCCAGATCCAGGAAAAGCCCAACAAGAGAGATTTAGAACAAGATTGGACATGTAAAAGATCGTTCGAGTCAGCTCAGAAGAATGGATCAGTGAAGAGGGAAGGAGAAATGAGACTCACTTGGACCCAGACAGGAGAGTTGAGGCCATGAAGAACTTGGGAGATCTTAGGCTGAGGTTATTGGCCATTGTCGGCAGCGCGGAGGATGACAATTTGTGGGACTGGAGAAATGGGGCATTGGTGTTGAGCTTCAGAGCCATTTGTTCCTCACACTCTCTTGCTCTTCTCCTGGTTATTCTTCTCTTTCCTCCTCCTCCTCCTCCTCCTCCTCTGTCCCCCTCTTCACCCTTCTTCTTCTTCTTCTCGTCTCCCGTTCCCCTAATGGTCGTCCGTTTTACTACTGTTGAGATCCTCCTCTCTCTCTCTCTCTGTGTTTTCGGGGCGTAGCTCTGCGGATGGCCGTCCAGTTTCCTCCACGGAAGAGCGGCGGAGAAACCTCTGGGCCTGTAATTATTTAATGTCCACAGAAATTCAGAAAAGATATTATTTGCGTTTTGATCCAAAACCTTTTATATTTGACCTGTTTCGATCCATCTTCTACAAAAGTCACTTACCGTTGCCCCGAACTCTTCACAATCATTAGTTACATCCTATATTTTGCATTTTCCCTGTCTGACCCACAAAAGTTCACATTCTGTTCCATATTCTCCTCATTAATAGGATTTCCCATGTCTTTGCATTCCGCTCTTCGTTCCACCCCGATTTTAAACCCTCGTGGATCTTTTATAACGGGGAAAAATCTAAGAAAAAAAAAGTAGAGGGTGCCATCCAAATTTCATAAAATACAAAATTCCAAGATTTAGGATAATCATTCATCGGGGACAAGATGGATGGATGAATGTGCACTCCTCGGTAGGAAAAATTGTAGCAAACTCTACCATAGTATTTGAATTCTTGACTGTAACTTGTCGGACAACCCAACTGTTGGTGTTGATCTCACCATTCATTTGTAAATTCTGCAAAGCAAGGATCTTTCACATTTGGGTATTGCTAATTGTTGAACTTGCGAGGTTTCCTAGGTAGGACTTTACTATTCCTTTCAAGGGAGGAAGGACCACACGTCCATAAGCAAATCAAGGTTTAATCATCACTGCTTAATTTTCTGTGGGCACTTGGATG
Source organism: Sonneratia caseolaris (assembly GCA_900006705.1). Classification (NCBI taxonomy): domain Eukaryota; kingdom Viridiplantae; phylum Streptophyta; class Magnoliopsida; order Myrtales; family Lythraceae; genus Sonneratia; species Sonneratia caseolaris. Next base: position 1,018,475 of record CXYZ01007946.1, read on the forward strand.
GCAGTATCTCATCATATTCCGTGAGAAAGTGCCGACCCGAATGTCGCGATTTGGTAAACAAGTGTTAGCCACCGATATAATATGTCTTACTTTAAGCAAGTATTATGGTAATCCGATTGCTCCCTGCTTGCCCGGATCAAAAGATCAGCTGCCCATTTGGCCGGCAGAACTCATTGCATGTTTTCTTCCCCCACCCAAAATCCCCATATTCCTCGTCTTGCTTTCTTCCCCCACATAACCCTCAGCTGAGAAGATCCAGATAATCCAAGTGGTTTTAGTCCTCGTCCATATTTGGATCCCTTAATTACCTTTTTCAAAGTATTAATTGATTAATTAATTACGGTTAAATTTAATTATGTGAAAAAGGAAGGAACTAAGGAGGACGAGGGAAGTGTACCACGGTGAATCAGCTTGATCCCCACAAAGCCCTGCACTCAAAACGTTTATCACGTGAAAAGAAAAAAAAAAAACAATAGGGCTGCCTTTTGATAGACACGTGTAAAACACTAACGGAGATTTTTACCATCTCATACCCCCTACGACATTTCTTATTTCAAGTAAGTCCCACTGAGAATTCAGACTTACTAGTATAGTATAATTCTCTCAGTTATCTTAATTATAACTCCCTTATTTGCTCAAATAATTAACTTTGATATCATGATTAAGGTATGGTCTATATTAGGACTGTCGTAATTAGGACAGAGTCCATGACCACTATACGTAATCATTGGAGGGTGGAGTTGGGGTAGGGGTAGGGGTAGGGGTGGGCGAAGCACAAAGTGCATGACCACTTACGCGTCGACACAGACCATGAAGTCGAGATCTGAACATTCAGTGTCCGACACGATAGTTTAACATTCAGCTTCTCTTTCTCTGCGTGCCCATTTGGGGGCTCGACCCCCTAATAGTCAAGCTGGTCGACCCACATCAAATATAGGAGCCCGATGGTTCGAGTCCGTCCATGTTCGAGCGCACAAGAGCGAGATGGAACAGCCATTAGGGCCCGTGGCTAAAAGTGCCTCGGTCAGCCTCGGGCCTCAGCCTTGTATAGTAGTTCTCTTGCGGGGGTCGATTAGACGGCACAGATTCCAACGAGAAAATGTGACGTGCCACCAACCGCAGTGGTGTTCGATGGATTTTCTTGGAAAGGTTAGACTTGGAGATGAATTTTGATCACTTCCTACCTAATTGGGTAAGACGTCGATGGCTAGTGACCCCTTATCTTGGTGATGGTTTGTCCTCAACATTGGTTTATGTCCTCTAATATGTTGGTTGGTGAAATGGAAGGTAGAACGTTTTCCAATTATAGGTAGAAGTGGACAACAAGGAAAACACTCTGATCGACATAAATCCTGACCGACTCAGTCAGTCCAATCGATCTGGAGACTGATCAGCTTTGCCCGGGTGTGATCCGGGAATAACAGTTCGGGAGCAAAATCATCAAGCGCTAGCTCAGTAGAAGCCAAACCATATCATCCATAAATCGAATTCAGAAATGTTGGAGGGAGAATGAGTTTCATGTAACCTTTCAAACCAAATCACATCCTATGTGTTCCCTTTTATTAGCTTACAATACATTAGTAAAATGTGTAGCTAAATATCACCACCACACTCAAATCAGAACAGCAACACCAAAGCAATATGGAAAATGGAAAATGGAAAAAAAAATGTTGTTAAAACTAAAAGAAAATGGGAAAAAAAAATCACACAAATCTGTTAAATGGCTTCCTGCCAATGGCTCCAGCAGGAAGAGACGCCGTTGAGTCCACACTCAGGTTCCCTGTAGAGTCCAGTGTCTGGTGCTTATCAAAGCCCTTCCCTCTTTGCAAGTTTGAGCTGCTGCCCGAGAAGAGCGGCCCTTTGCTCCACTTGAAGGACCCAATCCCTTGCGTCAAAGGGAATGAGCTTCTCCTGTTTGTCTCTCCCGTGGGAGTGCCAGGAACTCGATCCTTGGGGTTACTATTAGCCCTGACTTTTGCTTTTGCTGAGACGGTTGGGACCATGTAGTTCGGGACAGAGAAAGGAGGGCAACTGACAAGGCTATCATCATCCTTCATACCGAAAGGAGATTCCATCCCGCTAGCTCGAACTCTGGAGTATTTGTTGCTTCCGCTGGGCCCAATGGAGGATGGCCCCATCCTTTCTGAAGGTGGGGTGTGCATGATCTTTGATGACGAGACAAGGACTGAAGACCTCATAGACATTGGGGTGGCAGCAGGGTCGACATTGTTGAAACAGAAGCTGGGCTGTTTGTTGACACTGCTTGGCAGAACCCGTGGGCTGGGTTTCAGTTGAGAATTGGACCTTGGTGGAGTGAACCGGTAATTCTTCGGGGTCTGCATATGGGATTCAGGTTCATTCGGCTGGGGAAGTTGCCTCTCGAGCCAGTTCCACCACCAGGGGTATCCAGCTGAGTGGATGTTCATCAACGGGCTCTGAGCAGATTTTGGAGTTGACTTCCATAACTGCAATGGAAGTAACCATTAAAAGATGAGACTAATGGCTATGAACACAAATTTTATTCTTTACCATCCAATACTGAAACATATCAGATCCCTCAAAGGAAATGAAGATTATGAATCTCGGATTCACTGTACAGCACATACCAGACGAACAATTAAAGCAGATTTGAGTACAGCAGAATTGAAGAACTTCCTCTTTCAGCTCACAACGAGACATACTCTTTAGGGTCTTTGTCAAGGTTTACCTGATTGGAATATGCATATGCCATTGCTCTTTCCCTCTTGATGACAGCCTCCACCTTCCTCTGCAGCCTTGATTCAACTTCCTCCTTAGTTAACAAGCTGTCATCCCAGTCTTCATGGTTTCCAGCCTCAGACTGCAAACCAAATTCGTCTGATTAACAACTTCACTTTTCTATTTGAAACTCAACGAAAATGTGAAAGATAAACAGTCATCTGGTACTAAAGAGAGAGCGTGTAAGTTCCCAGTATGTCCATATTTGAGCTATATCACCTCAAGAACCAGCCTGTTATTTGGAACAGATTCAGCAATCTAGAGGAATCAGTTACCCCCCTTTCAAGGAAAAGGATTATGTGCAGTTTTTCTTCTATGCAGTTAATAGATGGGATATCTACTAATAGAAGTTTCCAATGTGTTCAACAAGAGAGGGGCTCAACTGTCCTTGGCCTGAATTGTGTCTCCCAATTGATGCTCTGGAGGTCCTACAGGTATGTATTGTTCATTCTTGCAAAATGAGCATGCATTTTGTACGCTTAGAAAAGAGTCTTACTGCGAGACTCCATTTGCCCAAGTTGCTTTCAACTTCCTTGTGCTGCGCTTGCTGCCTTACTTGGTTCTCCAACATTTGGATCCTCCTTGACTGTATCTGGGACTGGACACGAACCAAGAGCTGCATGTATTTCATGGCATTCATCGTCTGCCGCTTCACGTTTTGTCCCCTAACGACTCCCTGCAGCCTCACCAGGCCTCTCAGGGCTCTGAAGCTCCTCCTTGCCTGTGAGATGAATAAGAACCATATTAGCATCACAAAAGAATACGAAGTTCAGACTCTAAATATATGCTGATGAATGGTAACTAACTAATTGCAATGTGCAATGATAAGGTACCCAGTGGGCAATAGTGAAAACTTTCCTAGAAATAGAAGCATGAGGAACTGTTTTACTTTTTCTGTTGCACCAGAGAAAACCTGAGAAAAAGTTCAGTTTACTGTTTTTTTTTCATTTCAATTCTTTCTCATACAAAAATGAATAAAAAAAACAAGTTGAAGTACTGGATTACAGTTCAAAAGACTGGATTACAAAATGTCTCATTAAGTGTAAGTGAGGACATTTTTCATTTGTTCTCTTCATTTTCCCAGTAAAAAATCTCCTTCCAGAAGCAGATAAATGGAAGCCATGCCCAGCAAGCAGACTGATGACTGAAGATTCTCAGTGATGAAAATTTTGCCTTGGCTGCATCAGAAGTGCGTAAGACTTAAGTACCATGTAACCCCTGAAGGCCGCTTGAATCATAGTAGCCGAAGCATGATGATTCCGCAGAGTGGGCTCAGGCCGGTAGCTGATTTCCTTCTGATGATTTGCAACCAGCGGAGAAGGAGCTCTCGGGGAAGCGACCCTCGGAGAAGGAGGCCTTGGAGAATGTTCTATAGGAGAAGCTGGCCTTCGAGGAGAAGCTCGAGGAGGAGCAGAGTGGGGAGTGGGCACAAAAGATGGAGTCTTGGGCTGCTCAAGAGGAGGTGAAGTCGAAGAAGGCCTAAACAGTATGCCATGCTCTCGCTCAGCATCTCCGAGGATCTTCTCTATGCTGCTCGGCTCCCTGAAGAGCGGGATCAACGACTTTCTGTCTCCTTGCCTTGGCTTCCCATGCCCCCTGTCCTTCTTTTTATCCTTCTTCTCCTCCGGTTCCTGAAAATTTTTAGCCATCACCACAATGAAACATGGGAATCAAAAATATTTGCTCCTTTGTAGCAGAACAAAATTACAGATCGGTTCATAATAGCTCTCCAGAGAGCAATATAATTGGTATATGAGTTCAGCCAGTCTGTTCTGGGATTATATCACTTTTCTGTAGTTAATACTGTAACTTACATTGGTGGGCTTATCCTTGGAGTGGCTTACAAAGACCCTTTTAATAGCAGCAAACCAGCTCCCTTTCTTCCCCATCTTCCTAGCATTACTCTTCTCTCTGCAGAAAGAAAAGGAAAATTTCTTACAAAGAAATGCTATACCGAGGCATTCAACCTTCTCATATTTGAGCAAAACGCAGATCATTTCTCAAAGTTCGCAGGTCAACTATTTTGAGATCTAATCACAGGAGACAGCAGATCAGGAAATATCTCATGGTACCACGACCACATAATTTAGCAACTTACCCAGCACAGATTAGACATTCCATACGACACAGTCCACAACTAAAAGCAGAATTAGGTATCACTTCCCAGAAGAGAAGATTGAGAAAGACAGTACCAAACTTCTTCCAGGTTGATTTCTAGAAGCTCGCGAGCTTTTCAAACTCACAAGATCAAATTGAGGATATATATATATATATATATATATACAAAGCTTGCAACTTCCCCCTAGATACTAACAACTAGAGGCCAAAAACTAGAGAACGGAAATCCGGATAATAAATAAATACAGATATGTTTACTGCCAAAATTAACAATACATAATATGATGTATGTAAAATAAATACATGCGTGCGCATCTTGATGCTAGAAAGTCGCCAGCTTTATTTGCTGCTGTGGTACAAGGATGTCCGCCATGAAAGACAGAATTTTCCTATCAAAGATATGCAGAGAGGCAGAGAAAGAGGTCTCTCTTATTATTTTGTTATTGAGTGGTTTGCCTTAAAAGAATTCTGAATACAGATTCTAATATAGAAGATTGGCCGTGATTTTAACAGTGTAAGGGTTAATTAGTTGCCAATAAAAAGGGAATCCGAAGAAAGAAACTGAGCCAAGCAAACCCCACAAATCCAAGAAAGCAAATTCATCGAGAATTCCCCACCAGTTTAACCGACAAAATTCACAGAATCGAGACGGACCGAAAAACCAAAGCCACCTGAAACTGAGATCGAACAGCAAAATTCAACTAATTCTTACCTTTATGAGGCTCTCGGTCTTCAGAAAACAAAACCAAAGAAGAAAGGCAGTATCCTGAGCAGAAAATGGAAACGGAACAAGAGACGGGAAAGGGAGGGACTTTCTTCTTCTTCTTCTTCTTCTTCTTCTTCTTCCCCTCAGCCTCCCTCTCCCTTCCTATACGACCACATGTCTTCTTCTCTTTGGGCTCTGATGACCTCTCTGCACCTTAAAAAACAGAGAGAGAGAAGAACTTTGTTGTCTAAGCAGAATCCTTTCTGTCTCCTCTCCCTCTCTAGAAGATGAGACCTTTGACAGTGGTTCTCTGCTTGTATGAATTTAACTTTTTCTTACTCCCCCCCACCTTCCACCTTTTGGGATTTATAAAAATTTTTGGCTCCCTTTCTTTTGTTCTTTTCTTTTTTTATTTTCCTTCCATTTCCATTTGAACTGATGATGATGATGATGATGAGAGAGAGCGACCACAGAGAGAGAGAGAGAGGGGAAGATGGAAGTTGGCCACCTTGTCACTCAATGTCTGCGGCCATCTTCAACCAACATTTCTTCGGCTGGAAGACTATTGTATACCTGCGCACATACATCATGTATACACACGGCAAGCATCTTATGACTTTAGGAGATGAGAATGCCCTTCCTTACATGCCTCTGCCAAATTCGAGAGAGGCACCACCAACACGAGGTCCCTCTTCATCCTCCACCTCCATAAATCCAACTTAGCTCCGAACTAATCATACTCACCGACCCACTGCACAATAATCATAAATTATCCCATTTTCCCCGCCTTCCAAATCTTAAATTTAAAAATTTTACTTAAGAGAATGATATCGAACTATTATTACGAGCGACCCAAATTTCAAATTAGCAACCAATAGCAACATGCATTTTCCTTCTCTACGCGGTTGGGTTTGGTACGGTGCTTGCTGGTTATTATAATCTTCAGAATTACGTCAGGAAGATCCTAATCTCGCCCACATTATTACTTTATCATCAATAAAACATATTATTATTTGCTGCTGTCGGGGTTGCCAGTAGAATTGCGTTAATAACAATTATTATCCGCGAAAAGAAAGTTTTCCCCCTTTTTTTCCCCTAGAATTAAGAACGTGTAAATGTAATATAATAAGTTATTTCTTGGAATAAAATTAATGGTTTGCTAAAAATATCGACATTTTAAAAAATCATTTTTTTTAAATACACGTTGTGCAAATAATTCATGAAATAGTCGTTCGATTACTCTCTTTAGACAAATGCCCAGGTCGAATTAGCTCGACATATGAACTTGTGGGATATTCGTGAATTAGTAAAATAAATGTGGAAAAATTTTGGGGGAAAAGTAAATACAAAATGGTCATTTTAGTCCACGCGCTTCTTCCCCTTATGAGTGTCGGCGACGCCCAGGTGGCAAGCCGGCGGTCACGTATGCAGACCGGGTCAAGTCAAGCAAGCGGCTCCCATCATGTGTATTGAATTGATCTCTCGTCCTCCTCATTCCCACTCTTGTTTTTCAGTGCACACGGCCGTGTTCTTTAACGTCACGGCGGGTCGTTCAAATCGTCTTGAACGAGTTAGCTGACGGTCGCCACGTTCCNGGGGGGGGAGGGGCTCGTCAAACCAAAACCGTGTCTCGGTACACGTCAGCAGCAGACGAATTCGATCCGGACCTGTGGAATCCTTGAACGGGTAAGAGCTCCGGACATCGCATCGTGCAACGAGGAATTCGCAATCTGATGAGCATAGTTTTTAAAACCGGACCGGGTCGGAAACCGGTGTAGGCATGGGTTCATTGGTTCATGGGTCAGACCGGGGGTTCAATGGGTTGAACCGTATGTTTAAAAAATAATATTAATAATAAATTTACATAATATCATAATTTGAATATAATTTATAACAAAAATCATTAATATAACCATTATATTAAACAAAAGTTTAATATAAAATGTAAATATAAGTTTAGTAAAATAAAATAGGTACATTACAATATGTTTTTGTTTTTGTTTTAATTTTAAGTCAGCCGGTTTTCTCATGGTTTCAATTGGGTTCACCGGTCGGACCAGAAACCGGCCGGTTCAATCGGATTTTTTATCTTTTAATGTGTAATTGGGTTTTTTGAAGGAACCGGACCGGGTGAGTGGCCGGTTCCCTGTCGAACCGGCCGGCCCGGTCCGGTTTTTAAAACTATGGTGATGAGGGCTACGCCGGAGCCTTCCTCCAGTTACGAACCATCTTTAGAGATGTTTTTTTTTTATTTTTATATAAACCGTCGGTATCCAGTTTGATTTTATCCAGCTGACTAATCCGGATCGCCCCGAGTCAGCCCATTTAAGGGGTTAAGAACTCACCGCCGCAGATGGGACTCGAACTCGAGTCCTCCCATTAGGATGAAGAGTACCGAACCACTCGACCACGCCCACGGTGGATTCTTTAGAGATGTTTTAACCATAATAAGTTCCATGCAGACATCAAAGTGTACAGTTGAACCATCAATATTCGTTCCTCGTAAGATATACACTGTCTCCTGGACAGATAATTACTACCAAAATTTCGCACTGTGCAATATATATATATCTATAGAAATAAAATATATTATAATTAACTCAATAACATTAATTTGTCTGTTATACAGTATATTTCGTAAAATTATTCGATTTTTTCAACTTAAATTCTAAAACTTTCAAAATGATCTTTCGGTCCTAAAATTTCACTTTTGTTCCTTATTTGAGTCATCGCTATAACGAGCTGATAAATTGTGATGACGTGAATAGAATAATATCAACAAAAATAATGATGTTGTATTGGTGCATCATATTTTTTTTACCTTAAAATAATGATATGATATATGACGTATTACTATTATGTCAGCATTCTACTAATATCATCGTGCCCATATCGGTATAATTTAGCAATCGGTTATAGTAAAAATTTAAGTATGTCACAAAAGTGAAATCTTAAAATTGGGAAGAGGTTATTTTGAAAGTTTTATTATTTAAATTCAAAAAAAATTGAATAATTTAATTTTTTTCCCATTAAATGTGAATCCTGTAGTTGAATTTTTCTTGTCATTAATCATTTATACTATGTTTAGATCGAGCAATCTGGGAGGGGTCATGGAAGGGTAAAATTTACTTTCATAATTCTTATTCGGATAGTATTATTAAATAGAGGAATAAAGATGGTGAAAATATAATATAAAAATATGGTTATATTTTTAATTATCGAATTCCTACCAATCCCTAACTTTTCAAATGATAGAAAAATAGGGTGTTTAAGCAATAATAAAGGATAATACATTCATTCAAATCTCTCCATAAACATTTTAAATAAAATTATCAAACGTGTGATTCCTTATACCTCTCATCCTAATTCTTATGGACTAGTCCCTCAATCCAAAGGTACCCTTTGACTAATAGTGGGAACGTGTACGTTGAACGATCGACTCGTTTGACTTTGAATCCGCCATCCGCATACCAACGGAAGACTGGGAAGAAAGAAAGTTGGAAGTGTGCTGCGAGGAAGATGAAGAAACAAACCAAAATTCAAGCTGGGATCGGGCAGTTTTCCGTACGAGGAAATGGCCATCACACGTTTTCACCTTAGTCGGCTCTCTGCAAACATTCCCGATGCCTGAATCACGAGCATGATCATCCCACATGGTACATCAGTCTAATTATAAACTCGAATATCCTTCTTCCGATCTCAAACAACTGAGATAATTGTTTACAAGTCGAGTAATTTTCATCATCTTACTCGACATTAATATCAATTGACCACGAGCTGGGATTTTGAACTCGAATCGAGTAATGCGCGAAGAGCTCAATAACTCCAACACCATATTGAAATAACGGTAAATTTATAAGAAATTGAGTCCGCTTTTATCTAAAAATCTCCGACAGTACTAGTCAGTAACAACCACGGATGGGTCTAAGGGGGAATAATTTACGGTGTCCGATCAAATACGGTCAATTATCTGACGATGTGATGGATGGTCATCAAAAAGCAAAATTTCAATGGTTTTTATCATTTTATGTGCCATCCAATGGACGTGATCAGAGACCATTAGCTATCATCCTGTGATCAGAAACAAATTAAGTACAGATACATTTGTTTTAATTATTTCGTCACTAACATATTTAATCGGACGACAGTTATGCAAAATGTATGTGAGATTCCTTAATTCCGAGTTTCAGCACATTTCTCACAATAATCGCCCCGCGACTAATTGGAATGTCTTTTCATGGATTAGAAAAAGGATGGATAGCTTAATTATGGGATAATTACAATAGAGATTATATATATATATATATATATTTCATTTTTATACTTAAATTCTATATGTTTTAAAACAACTCTTTCAATCATATACGTTTAATTTCTTAACCTATTTAAATATTAATTACAACAGTGTGCTGACATGATAGTTATTTACTAATGCTGCATAATGATATGTTGATAAATTACTGATATGGTTTGTCGACGTGGCAATATTCGCCTAATGTAATGCGATGACATTATGAAAATTTTGCCGATGTGATGCCATTAAACGCTAAATAAGCGAACCGTTAAAATTAAGAGTTACTTAAGTATATTATAAAATCAAATATATATGACTAAAATATCTAATTTGAAATACATAGAATTCAAGTGAGAAAAAAATGACAAACATATAAGATTTTCGTTGTAATTCTATCATTTAATTAATACAGTCCAACGAAGATTTTGTTTTAGGCGGTAATAACTTAGTAAAACTTTCCAAATTATGAATCTTTCACTCGCACCGATAGTTTTTAAAACCGAACTGGACCGAGAGCCGATTGAGACATGGGTTCATGGGCCAAACCAATGGTTTAATATGTCGAACTGTATATTTAATCAATAATATTAATAGTATAATATTACTGATAAATTGATATAATATCATAATTTGACACTGATTTATAATAAAAAAATTCTTAATATAGTCATTATATTAACATCAAGTTTAACATAAAATATATAATATAAGTGTGTTATAATAAGTTTTTATTTTTTTAATTTTAAGTCGGTTAGTTTTTACACCAATTCAATTGGGTTCACCGGTCGGTTCAATCAGAGTTGACCGTATTTATAATGTAATTGGATTAATCATGAGTACTGGACTAGGTGAATGGCCGGTTTCCAATCGAACCGACCGGTCCAGTCTGATTTTAAAAACTACGCTTGCAATGTCTTGAAGCCCGAACCCCTGATAACTTAGTAAGATAGGAATCGAAACTACGGACAATATCATTGCGTACATCAAATCTCCTCCCACTCGAATAATTGGATATCTTTAATGTTATAAAAGGACGAGGCATGATTCCGGAGGTCTATGTGGGTCCGAGCTGAGGTTTCCATTGATGGAGGAGATGCGAGGTGGGCCAGATGCACTCGAATGCTCACCCATGTGATCATCTGATCCGAGCCATTCGGTGCGTGCGGGTGTCGTAAATATTCTGGTAACGCAGGACATACGACGTCGCAGATTCATGTGGCATATCGTGGAATCGATCCTCGCCTCGAAAACGACAGCTCGTGTCCTTCATCCATGCCCCTAGACATTAAATCGCGACAAGATATCAGGGCGTGGTCGCTTCAAGTTCGCCAAAACCCTAAGATTATTATTAGATTACACTCAAAGGGGTTAATCAAGGACAGTCGATGATCTCTTTAATTATTGAGTGACGTTTATATGTATATATATATATTCTCGTTAATGAAGATCATGCTTGAACAGGAGAATGGCTAGAATATATCATATATATATATATATATATATATTGCATGTTGAACACTGATAAATTAGTGTATATGATGCCGTGTGTTGATCCACAAGTTGAATTTGTTGGCCACATAGTTTTAAAAACCGGACCGGGCCGGCCGGTTCGACCGGTTCAACCGGGAACCGGCCACTCACCCGGTCCGGTTCCTTCAAAAAACCCAATTGCACATTAAAAGAGAAAAAATCCGGTTGAACCGGCCGGTTCCCGGTCCGACCGGTGAACCCAATTGAACCCATGAGAAAACCGGCCGACTTAAAATTAAAACAAAAACAAAAACATATTGTAATGTACCTATTTTATTTTACTAAACTTATATTTACATTTTAATGGTTATATTAATGATTTTTGTTATAAATTATATTCAAATTATGATATTATGTAAATTTATTAGTAATATTATAT
>CXYZ01007946.1:1034215-1059664 GCA_900006705.1 Sonneratia caseolaris
GGTCCGGTTTTAAAAACTATGATATGAAGAACGAAAATAACTTTTATAACAAAAAAAAGTTGTCAGAAAATTGTAAATTTTGACTAATTAAATACAAATAGTTATCTATTTAATAGTATTTTAATGTACAAAAGTTATCTTAATTGTTTAATTATATTATATAAAGGTTCATTTTGAAATATAAAATTCATTTTATTTTATTTTTTACAAACCATTAATTATTTGATTAGGATGGGATTGAGATTTTCGGGCAAAAAGAAAAATGGTAAGGCATGCCAACGCTGCCTGAATTTACGAGTCCATTTCAGATCTTAGTTTGTAAACTGCGGTTAGTATGCATAAGGAAGAATAATCCCTTGCTCAAGCAAGTTGTTAGACGTGTATTAAAAGGTATATATCGGAAAGAAATAACATTTTACATATGAAATCTTACAACACAAAAATAGAAAAAAAAAACCTCACATTATAAAGATAAAAAAATATCATAACATAAATATAAATATAAATATATTAAAGGTATGAATATTATAATGACTTGAATTGAATTCTTTAAAACATAAATAGTTTAATGACATCGCCTATTATTTTAAATTCCTTCGATAAAACATGTGCGGAAAGAATTTTTCAGGGACATATTCGGGTCAGCACCGATGACCTGCTTCAACTGAACCCGAGAAGGGGACTCGATCAAGTTTAATAGATGGAGAATTGCGACTGTCACAAGTAAAGACAAAACAAAGGAGAGTACAATTCTGACTACGCCTTTGTTCCAATTGACTATCTATTAAACCGCATGTCTATGCGCATCACACCTAATATATAAAATTTTAATAAATTTTAACTAATTTAAATTTAATCTTAATCCACAAGCAATCATTTGTTAGTAAATGTTTTTCATTTAAGGACTGAATGCTAAATATTAATTAATGAGGAAAAGTGTGGAGTTAACTTTTAACCAGTCGATCGTAGTGTTTAATATTTTAAGAGGGCATCGCATCGGTCCACACGGCCGAACAACTCCCGCAGAAGAGAAAAAAAAAAAACCAAAAAACCCAAAATCGTTATCCGCTTTCAAATCTCACGTGAATTGACCGGGTTACCCCCATCCGTCGCCGTAGTCGCGCTCCCTCGGGGCGAGGCTATGATCGTGATTATAGGAACCCGTCGAGTGCATTTTCGTCATAGCAGCGGCGTAATGAATCCGGCAACATTTTTTGGTCCAGCGTCGATCTTTCCACTCTCCCTCCAACTTTGACTACGCTCTGTCTCCCCTCTCCCTCTCCATCTCCGTTCCCATCGCGAGTGCTACAATGTCGGAGCAAGCCCACACGACACCTTAACGGGAGCCATCCCCCGGACCTGCGATCGGTGCCTCCTGTGAGACGCAGGGAAGCGGCAGTCCCGTGCAACTGTGTCCTCGCATGCGCTCGTGTGTGTGCACGCGTGGGCGTGGGTTGGTTACGTGGATCAGAGATGATTGAAACTGCAATCCTGGCCGTTCTGCTGCCTTCGTGGTGGGAGATCAAGGTGACGGTGGCCGCCTCGATGTTCGTGATCCTGGCGTACTGGTACTTCACCTATGGAACGGACAGAGGAGAAGCCGGTCCCGACGCCGATCAGTCGCTCTCTGACAACTCGGCTAGTCCCGGAGACGATAATAGCAAGGTCATTTGCTTAAGTTGGAGTAACTTTTGGATAGTTTTTCGTTTTATTACTGCTGGTTATAACTCGGTTGAAACGAATTCATCCGCTCGGAGATTATAATTTTTTTGCCTGCACCTTCCGGTTGCAACCTGTTTATGTCACTCTTAGAAAATTGTAATTTTGATCAGTTTGTCAGTTCATGGTAGGTGGTGCCGTTGAGAAATTGGTCTTATGCCATGTTTTGCTCTGGTTTCTGTTGAGTCCAACGCCAAACTGCATGGAATGGTTTGAACTTGTTGGAGCTTTCGTCCCAAATGATTTAATTGGAACCTCTAATTTTGACCTGCTCGGGAAGTTTGCTTTGTTGTCAATTTATCACTGTCAGAAAAAGGGAGTATAATGCAGGAAATGCTTGGGTCTGAAGAGGAATCACTATAGTCGTGATAGTTAAAGGATATCAATCAGTCTGTTTTGCATTTCAAGAAAAAAAAAAATCTGTGTTCTCACTTGTTCTCTTGTCATCTGAATATCCATGCGCATTTTGAAATCCTAAAATTGAAAGATTGGAAAGGAGTATATGCTTTCACTGAACTGGAAGAATTGCCTGAGCGAAGTCAATGTTTTTGCAGTTTTTTTCCCCTACTTACATGCTGGAAACAAGTTCTAACTAAATGTCAAGTAGCTGAATAATCTTTAAGATGCCTAATTGTAGGTGGTCGCTGATTCTATTCAGTGAAGCCTCCAATTTTATGGGACTTTTTCCCTCTAAATATGCTACCGTATATGCTTTAAAACATTGAAGCTTTCTGTCTGCTATAAGTATCAAGAAAGAAACTGAAGATTTATACTTTCTTTTCCTTATAAAGGAGGCATAGGAGGCTCAATGATGAGAATCAAAACCATGATCTTCTGGTCTTAGGACGATATTATTGCTCCAAATCTCACTTCTTCTCTGAACATTAATACTTAAATGTGTGCATGTAAATTGAGAATCTTCGAGCAGATATTTCCTTTTCCTGTATCAATTGCTTCCTTTGGTATGAGTTTTATTCTTAGGATATCAAGTTTGCATAATATATGCTGTTTTTTGTGAGTGTAAAAATTGGAAGTGAAAGCACATGGTTGACTCTAGTGCACTTGCAGTAATATTTCACTTGTTTGACAGGCAGTTCTGCACTTATTTTGTAGATGGGCAATTTGAAAGGGGACATCAATTCTGCTTATATAGTCAAGGTACTTTTACAGTTGGATAATTTTACTTCTGTTGGTCAGAAGTGCTTTAAAACGTTTTGATTGCATTTAAATTTTTGAATCATCCAAAATTTTCATAATTTTCTTTCCATGACTGAAAAGAAATGGTATTTAATGAGGAGAGTGTTTATGCCATGTATCTCAGGTGGAATTGTTAGCAGCTAAGAATCTCATTGGTGCAAACTTAAATGGCACATCAGATCCATATGCTATCATTACTTGTGGTACAGAAAAGCGATTCAGGTTACTTAATATTTGTTTTTCTTTCTTGCACGCCTAGGTTAATATTTGGCATGTAGACTACTCATGATACCCTTATAATCTTTTTGTGTATTATTCATCACACGTTTTGAAAGTTCTGTGTCTCTGAAATGCTAACAAATGCTCTTGGCTCAGAAAAGTATTGTTTTCCTGCCCATTATTTTTTCATATTCATTTTGAGCGGTTTTTCTGTTTTGTCATGCTTAGAATTCTGAATGCTTGTGAGAACGTCTAGCATCTTTAAATCTGTTAGTCATGAGTGAACCATGAGTTCTTAGAATTGCTGAAGCCATCCTTTAAGTAACCTTGAATCATTATTTTTCTTATAATTCTCTTTGGTTTGATATACCTTATGGTTGCATTTGTACTGCAGCTCAATGATTCCTGGTTCTAGGAATCCCATGTGGGGAGAGGAGTTCAATTTTTCTGTAGATGAGCTCCCTGTCCAGGTAACTGAATTTGTGCTTTTGTAGTGGTACTCTTTCTAAATTGACACTAATGCAATGAATTGTTAATAAATTGGCATAGTTTCTTTATGAAACGCTAGATGTGCAGTATGATGCATTTAATTTCTTTTGTGGGCGTAAGCTTTTAACTAACATTATCATGATTGCAACAATGTTGATTCTTTTTCTCATTTTCCTTTAACAGCAAACTCCTGTTGTGATGGGCATTTTTTTCCTGTGGATATCATTTAATGGTTTCTAAGATGCAGATTTGATTTGTATTCAAGTTACCAGTCAGCAAATTATCTAGCCTTATAAGATACAAAGGATAAATGTTACTTTGCAGACTATGATTGCTGGGTGGTTCTTTCATTTGATAGAAACTACTTTTGCAGATAAATGTTACAATATATGATTGGGATATAATTTGGAAAAGTGCTGTTCTCGGTTCCGTGACTGTTCCAGTTGAAAGTGAAGGTCAAACTGGTGCAGTATGGTATACTTTGGATAGACCATCAGGGCAGGTAACTTAAATACTGATTTCTCTACTGTGTTTTGCAAGAGCTCATCTTTCTGTATGATCTTACTAGTTGCTACTGTCACCAGGTTTGTCTTCATATTAGAACAATCAAGTTACATGTAAATTCTTCAAGGTAGTCTACTTGCTCTGCATGTTAGTAGTTTCATATTCTTGTTACTGAGATCATCTCTATGTATTTATTGATTTTACATGGGAGAAAAGAAACAATATTTTGTTTATCATCTTAGTGGGAAGTTATTGTCCGCCATATGGATTTATTTTGTTCAAAGTGTTTTACAGACTTGTAAAACTCAAGGGGAATGATATTGGTGCCAAAAAGAGAAGAAACGGATGATAACAATCAGTACTTGTAATATTAACCTATCCAGCATATTTATCGATATTACAAATTTAGAAAAGTAAGCACTGGCCGAGCGTATATGATGCTTGCTCCAGTGAAAACATGGTATCCCATCCTTACACGCACACACAAAAAAATGAAGAAGATGAAGAAAGAAAGAAAGAAAGAAAGAAAAGAAGAATAAGAAGAAAGAAAGAAAAGATGGTATCCTTAACTTTCTTAATGTTCATGGCTATGTCTTTTTCATTGATAGGGTCATAAATGGGTTTCCTGGGGCTAATGCCCGGAAGAGAATAGATAAACAAGGGCCTACAGTTGTGCATCAAAAGCCTGGACCTTTGCAAACTATATTTCATCTCCAACCAGATGAGGTATAGTATTACTTTCCTTGCTTTGAATAGCAAGTTATTTGCTTATTTTCTTTTCCTTGTGGATCAGTTAATTGACCAGGACCTAAGACATGAATTCATCTCAGGTAGTTGAGCGTAGTTATTCATGTGCTGTTGAGAGATCATTTTTGTATCATGGTCGAATGTATGTCTCAGCATGGCGTATCTGCTTCCACTCAAATGTGTTCTCAAAGCAGATGAAGGTTAGCTAGCCTCTTGTGTGATTTTATATTACTTTCCACAAACCAAGGATCTCTATTGCGGAAAAGGTTCCATGAATGAAAATAAAAGCCTTGAACATGTTGTTATACTAACTCAAATGGGGTAAATATGAATAATAAATTTTCTAGTTAGGAATGCTTTTACCTTTATGTTGTCACTGTAAATCCATAAGAACAAACGGTTTCAAAATTCAAACCTAACCATTAAATCCAAAGAAATGGGAGTGAGGGAACTTTTGAATATAGAGGCTTCTATCACATAGAGCAAGAAAAAATAGTTAAGATCTGGCATCCTCAGACACACTAATGTTCTAAAGAGAGCAAAAGGGTAGGATTTTGAACTAGTTCCATCATACTTGAGGGACAAACTTATATTGCATGTCTTGTCTGTCAAAACCTATAGTGACCAACTGAATCTGAGCCTCATGACTGGTTAAACTCTTTGCACCATCATGATTACGTTTTTTATTTTTAATTTACTGGACCACAATTGGTTTACGTGAGGTGATGAATGCTTCTATTTTATTTATATTCCACTTCGTAACCTATTTTGTATATTTTGCGCTGACATGTTTTTCTGTTGATAGATTGTTATACCATTCCAAGATATAGATGAGGTGTGGCCTCTCACCACTCTGTTTAGTCAAGTATTGCAGAATGAATCCATACACTCACAGCCAAGAGGATATTCTTGTTTTGTGTAGATACGAAGAAGTCAACATGCTTTTATAAACCCTGCTATAACAATTATACTCCGGATAGGTGCTGGTGGACATGGTGTACCTCCACTTGGGAGTCCTGATGGTTAGAGATGAAAGTTTCTAGTTCTGTTGATTGCGTTGTCATTTGGTTCACCTTCTTTAAATTTGTGCGTTTACTTGATGCCTTGCTAATGGATTTCCTTCTCTATTGCTCTGGATGCTTCTGCAATTTGTTATCCTTTTCTTTTGGTTTGCTTTAAGGCTCTGTAGCTGTCTGTTGAAAATGCTAAAACTACTTTATTCAAGGATCGTAGGCCATTGGAAGGAAACTGGTTTCTATAGCATGTTTCCTTGATAACTGTAAGATATCTGAGATGATGGAACAAGAGAACCAACATGCAGTTGTTAATTAGATTTCATCTCATTGTCTCCTTCATGTTGTCAGGTAGAGTCAGATACATGTTTGCATCATTTTGGAATAGGAATCATACACTGAGGGCTTTACAGCGTGCACTGAAGAATTTCCATGCAATGCTGGAAGCTGAAAAGAAGGTTCTCTCTTTCCCTCCCACTCTTTCTTCCTATTTGTCAAGATGCATGAAATTTTTTTTGGGTACCTTTGTTCTTAATATCTCACTCCTGATCTCCAGAACATTCTTTGGTTGCTTTTTTGTATGTGAATATCCAGTCATTCAGGATATATTAATTACCAGAAACTGTACTTATTTTAGTGTTTTTGCAATTGTCCCAGTATGGATCTATTTCTAGATGAAATATATGCGGATAATGGTTTGGCAGTGGTGGTTGTCCCCATTAGGACTAACACGTGCTTGTAAATTATTTGTCAGGCTAGTCTAGATGCTAAGTGTTTGTAATATTCTGTTTATAAATCTAATATTCATTACGTTATAACTTTTTTTCTATTCTTTTTACGGCCTGTAGGAAATGGTAGAATCAGCTCTTCGTGCACACAGCAGTTCTATTAGGGGCAGCAGAAGGCGCACCAACAACCCTGAAGATGGTGTGTCCAACGGTGGAAATAAGCAATCATTTATCAAAGAGGAAGTTTTAGTGGATATATACAATGTAAGCATCATTATTTTAATTGTCATCATACTCATTCAGTATGACAGGGAAAAACCAATTTATCCTTTTTCTAGGATGTTTTCCCATGCATGGCTGAGGAGTACTTTAATCTCCTGTTGGATGATAATTCCAGCTTTACAAAAGAGTACAGACTGCAAAGAAAAGATACTAATCTATTAGTAAGTATCTCTCAGTTGCTTTCTTCTGCTTGAACATCTTCACTATAGAATTGATGTGCTACGCTTTTAGAAGTGTTTAACAGACTCTGATTTGGACTTTAATGTGGTGGCTGTTGTCTTTGTTACCTTTAGATGGGACAGTGGCACCCTGCAGAAGAATATGATGGTCAAGTGAGAGAGATTACTTTTAGGTCCCTTTGTACAAGTCCAATGTGTCCTCCAGACACAGCCATGACAGAGTACCAGCATGCGGTTCTATCACCTGACAAGAAAACACTGGTACATGCACGCCTCATCATTGAGAGATACTTTCAACAATGCCTTTCCTCTGCATTCAAATTTTTGGGGATTATCGTTTTCTTTCAATTTAAGTGCTATATGTCTTAGCTCCATGTTCTGTCTCTGTTCTTCATGGTCCATTACAACTGATGAGGATTTCTGCTTCTTCAAGGTGTTTGAGACAGTCCAGCAGGCACATGATGTTCCATTTGGCTCCTACTTTGAGGTGGTTTTCGCACTCTTTCATCTTGCCTTGCTTACCTCGTCCTGGATACTTATGACTCTGCTGACTATACATTCTGTTAGTGTGTACTTACTAATCATCAAATGTACACAACAATGCATCCGTGGTATTTTATATTTATTATATTTTCTGCCAGGCTTTATTTGAATCGATGTTGATTGTATATATTGTTTCACAAGTAGGCATGTTCTTTTACCTTTCTCTTCTTTTCTCTGTTTGTTGCTTATGCCATATAGTGGTTACATTGCATCAGATTCATTGTCGGTGGCATGTAGCGACGAAGGATGAGAACTCTTCCACGATCACCATAAAAGTGGGTAGGTATCATGGCCTTAATTATCTAGATGGGTTGTTGGCATTCGTCCAAAATGCTCACCGTTGTTGTCTTTCTGATACGTTGTATCTACTGAAAATAGATGTTTAATGAGTTGAATGACTCTTTTTAGCTGAATCCAATAACCAATAATTCTAAGTGCTGTATCACCTGAGACCCGCTGAACTCAAACCAAGTTATGGTTTTATTTGAAGCTGATTCACAACGTCTGCAGGTGCACATTTCAAGAAGTGGTGCGTAATGCAATCGAAGATCAAGTCAGGGGCCATCAATGAGGTCAGCGGCTTCTCCCCTTCCCGAACCAAAGTCCCTTTTAGAAGCCATTCTAGTGCGTCACACCATTGTTGTCTCTTTTCCTATTTCAGTACAAGAAAGAGGTGGAGCTGATGATAGATGTCGCTCGTTCATATATCAAATCAGCCACATCCGGGACCAAGATCGAAGATACAGCTCCTTCTGCCTCCGTAACCGAATCAAGCAGCTAACAGATCCCTATCCCTGCCGTGTATTACCGGTATATACTTATTAATGTTCTCGTGCCCTGTATGTACTTACTTTCCTGTCCCGTGTTAACGATGAGAAGTTTATCCGATAGCGTTAATAAACAGAGAGAGAAGAACTTCACGTCCACATAGCTGCTGTAGTATCTCTCCGTCGCCTCACCTTGCAATCTCATTCAGGATTAGATGTAGGGCTGTAAGACCATTGTTTACTGTATCTTAATGTACGGCTCCAGATTTGAGTTGGAGATGTGAATTTCGTCTTGACGACTGCGACTGGTTCTGGCAATTGACCATTCTTTCAGAGCCTTTCTTAGCCGGTGATCACGGCATGTGGACAGTGCTCCGGCAGAAATCTCCGGTTTCTCGAGACCCTGGATCGGGGAGGGATGTCTCCCTTGCTCGAACAGATAGACCTCGTAAAAATATTCGAAATCTCCGTTACGTGTCATGGAGGAGGCTGATAAGTCATTGTGACTATGGTCCTGAGGGGGCACGAGATTTGATATATAAATTGTAGTTCCACTGGTTTCACAAATTACATAAGCCGAAGGGCCTCTTGCTGAAATGAGTCTCTATGGAGCCTAATATATATATCGAGCTTTTAAAAATATACAATTTCTACCCCTTATACGCATAGGGCGATATGACACTACAAACATTACCCGTGCATAGCCCGATTCATCCCGGACCCACGGAGCTTCTCAAAAGCGGAAAAAAAAAAATTCGTATCAGTCGATCCAGAGTTGTAACACATCAACCGTCCCTCTTGCCTCCTTTATCCCTATCATCATATTGGGTTTTTTTTTTCTTTTTTTTGTAGGGTGAGACCGTCAGTCGAAATGTAGGATTGACTTTTCGAGCTTCGGAGAAGTGGTGGACTTCATCGGGGCCCAAATATCCGCTCCGTTGGTTCGGGCAACTCCTGTTGTGCAAGATATCGGGACGAGGCATAGCCCTCTGCTTCTCAGACTATAAGACTCCAAGCCCTTGAGAAGGGAATAGAATAGACTGGACTCATCAGAGAGGAAGTATGGAAAACCAGATTGACGCAATTGAATATGCATTGCAGTTTGCTTACATGCATCTGAGCTGCCGGACCGCTCTGAAGGTAGGGCGCACTCAAGACCTAGAAGGCCGGCCGGTAAATTGAAATAATCAAGACGATGATAAGATCGACTTATCAAAGAATCTTCAATTTACACCCATTTTAAGAAACAAAGTGCAACCCACCAAACAGGGAAGCCATAATGTCATCATAAATAATCACCGTGTCATCAGAGCCAATGCATTTTAGAGACGCACCTTAACTTGTTCGTGAAGGAACTGTATGTATGCAGTAGCATCCGACAGTACCGAGGCGGTATCAGTCTGCCCAATAAACCAGAAAGTAGTGTGTCATATATAAAGCAACAGCATAATGGCCAAAGTTCAACATTTTGATGACGAACCCAATGGTCCACATAAAATATCACAAGACCCCGTTTGAAGTCAGTAAAGATCATAACAGGGACATAGTTATAAATCCATCAAGCATCTGTCAGATGAAAATCGATACTAGATATCGCCAGATTTAGTAAGCATTCAAGAAAAAAGGGGTACTCTACCTTCCCATAGGGTGAGACGAGCTGTTGCAGTGCCACGATCTTTTCTCCGAGCTTCTCCTTCCTATCCTATTAACAGCCATAAAGCAAGCGACGAAACAAGTTTAAGACTAAAAAACTGATTGAAGCACATCACTGAATATAATTCATCTTAATATAAGGCATGAGAAAACCTTGCTTGAGATGGATATATCGCCCTTTTGTCTCTTCGTCATCAGGGATGACAGAGCACTCTGTTCAACGGAGCAAGGGCTCCTTTTCTGTTCCATCATGTTTGCTGCCTTGACCACTTCTTATTCCCGATATAGGGTCATAAAAAAAAAACTAATCCCTCGAGATTCTACAATACAAGTGAGAAAAGAGAATCAGATGTCTAGAGGCACTGCCCCAAGTCCAGTTTAAGGAACAAAAAATTGAAAAACACACAGTGCTGGTTTCAGAATTTATGATCATATCACTGAAGAGATGAGAGTTTGTATGGAGGATCAAAGAGAGAACAGTTGTTAGGATTCTCATGAAAGTATATACTAAAAAGATATGATCATTATCAACTTCAGATATGGATTCACCCTATCGGGAGAGATAATCAAGACTTCACAACGATTAAAAAATATGCCACGAGACTATGATGGATATGAAGATTTATGGACCATTTGAAAGAAACAAGTCTCCTCGAGATTCCAAAGTGGTCATTCTCCTCCAACGCGTGCTTAATTCCACTCCACGAAGATCTTAGAAGGAAAGGTTCCCGTTCTGTGGCCAAGAAATGGGTAATGTATCTGTCCCTGCCTCCTACTCTCTCTCCTTTCCTTTCTTATTTTATTCTATTGTTTTTTTGGTAGTTAAATACCCATAGAATGTACGTCGGGAAGCTAACAAATTTTTAATCTCTATCTGCATGGCTCGACCAGCAGTTCCCACAAATTACGCGCGGAGACACTAATGGTCCCATTCCCAGCATATATGACATCAACGCGTTTAACAATGTCTACACACAACAAAGTAGAAATACAAAAAATATAGTTGACCATCCAATAAGATCCAACTTCATGAACAGATACACTAGCAGACAGCAACTTGCAGCATAACATATTAAAATGAAAGTTCTCATGACGCGCTCAAAATTCATGAAAATACACGTATCCACGCACGAAACCATGCACAAAATGACTTTTTAATATAGGTTGATAAGAATAGGACAATGATCTCATTAGAAATATAATATGTGGTTGTTTTCGATCAGATAATAATCTTCTCCTCCACGCTTCAAAGCATGACACAGAGAACAGATTTACCTAAACCTATATATAATAATAACTAGTCAATTCCCAATGCGTCACCAGAAAGCAAAATGTACACATTATCAGCTCACTAACAGACAAGTGCAGCTTAAATTATTGCACTACACAATCATCGGGGCATAGTTGAAATATTTTACTACGATCCTCAAAGCTTGCAAGGAATGAACTCAAGATCACTGGTTGTGCAAATCTTCCGCAAGATGACACATGTCACGGTGGGGTTCTTAACAGGAAGACTTCTTTTGTACATAAGTCTGACTGCGATTTTTAGAAGGATCGCCGCTGACAAGGCCAACGGAAGGGTTTAATTCATACATAAAAAGGGTCAAATTAAGGGGCCTGACAAAATTTCAATTTAGACTGTACGGGTTACAAGCCAACTGTCCCTTCCAGTAACCTCAGTAGCCACACAAATAGGCCACTCTGTTTCTTTGGAAAGATCACCGGGTAAAATTATGTTGTTGACTGGCTAAGTGCAATGAATGAAATCACACTACAGAAGATTCCTATCGGGGAAGTATATGTTACAACTTACAAGCAAATGACACTAGCAGGAAGAATAAACCAAAAGATTATGCCAAAGTGTATAAAGAAATAGACCTGATCTCCAAAATAACCATGTTATGGAATAAATTTTCTTGTAATGCATACTCAGGCAATTTTTTTGGTAAATAAGGTTATGAAAAGAGGCCCGGAGAAGAGAGAGTAAATAACATCAACCTAAGCATCAAAGATATTCTAAGCCCACTGATTCAAAATGCCAGAAGACGAAGCGACCCGAAGAGATTAACCGTTTAATCGCTTCTTCAATATTCGAGAAGCAAAAACCCAGGTGGCAAATTTTAAAAGTACGACTAAATATGAACTCACCAAGTGCACGGGCTCTGCATTGTGAAGAAGCAGATGGACTCTGACCAGCTCAAGGAACCTTAATGTTTCAAAAGAAAGGCTGTTTCAGAGAGCGATAGAGCAAAAAAGGGTTCAGAACTTGGGAAGCTTTAGAGAGCTCTTCGAACACTCTGCTCGAAGTGACTCGGTCGCTTCCTCTGCTCCGCGTCTTCTCAAGGAAAGCAATTACTTTTGCTCCGAAGATTTTCAGCTCGGACAGGTGCAAAAGACGGAAACTTTACGGGTTTTTTTTTCCCTGGAGGAGTGGCCCAAGGGCCAAAATTTCAACGGAGGAATTGAAGTTCTGCAAGAAAATCAGACACACGGAGGAAGAGAGGGCGGATGATGTGTGAAACCTGACTCTTATATAAGGAAAAAGGCAAATGAGAATGGGAGTTTTTCTTTTCTCGCCAGGACGAAGAGAGAAGAGAGCAAGGGGTTGAATTAAACAAAATATTTATGTTTTCCTTTTTATAAGCAACCAGGAAACTTTATATATATATATATATATAAAAGTACACACATAGGAACGGATAAAAATAGTATTTTTTTACCTTTAAATTGAAATAATTTAATAATCTGAATAAGATATAATATTATGAATGAAAAAATTTTAAATATAAGAGTTTTATCATTTTAATTAAATTAATTAATTTAAATTTAAATTTAAATTAATTATATTCACTGCTATGATATATAATATAATCCATATCATGAAAAAATAATAATATTTTGTTAATTCATGATGCTCCAACTCAATTCTAGCATCAGCTGAATTACATTAGTAACTCTATTCAGAATATCTTAGTAGTAGTAGCAGTTGGCAGGCCGGACTCAATGGGTGAGTTTATGTCTACTAAGACAAAGAATATGCCCAGAAAAACCCTAAAAAAACAGCTTTCATATCACAAATTAACATGTCAGATTCATTATTCTTATGGGTGACAGTTTTTCCCACTCACATACAAAGGGTGACAGGGCATGAATCTGAATATCATTGATTTAAACAAAGCTGCTTGGAAAACCGGCACCGGTAAACCGCACAAGGTGAAGTGACCTGTTCTTTTGAGGGTGGCCGGAGCAAGCATGGAGTCGGAAAACTATTCCCTGTCATTTCTTTTTTTTTTTTTTGGGGGTACTAATTCCCGACAGGTTGTCGATGCCTCCGTAGCTAGAAAAAACGCTGCCTACTCAGGACTATAATCATATTTTATGAGCTTTAGGGACTTCAATTGCCATTCCCATGACCCACGCGAGATGGGATGAAGTGCAGGGACACGAATTGTTGCACATCTAGGACACTTCTCTTAGTACCGGTGGATTGCTTTATTCACGATAAATTTATTGTGAGCTCATAAGGGATCGGATCCGTTTCCACTTAAAAACTCAAGTTGATTATACCGAACCTTCTTATAAGTCCACAACGTCTTCTTCATTTAATCGAGATGTGAGATCGTGTATCTCAACACCCGCCCTCACGTGGCGCCGTGGTTCACTTTGCCACGTGGTCATCAAACACCAGCTCTCAACAAATTGTCTACGAGCTCTTCCGGTCTCAGACGAGGGGGACAACTGGCCATGAGTCGGGCAATTTTCTTCCGCACTCGGGCCTATATCAACTAACCAAGAGTCAGGGTTCTAGACTTGGACCGGCTAAGGTGCGAGCCCACTGGCTCTGATATTATGTTAAATTCGTTGTGAGCTTATAAGGGATCGGACCCATTTCTACTTAAAAGTTCAAACTGATAGGTGGCGGTACCCAATTTTCTTATAAGCGCACAACGTTTTCTTCATTTAATCGATATGAGATCGTATATGTCAACAATTTATATATATATTTATATCACTCTTATAACTTGATAAAATACATTCACACGAGACGGGACGAGAAATAATTGGGATCACAGTAAGATCGGTTAAATCAATTCTAGTTAGAATTCTTTCACACATGTCCACATCAAATATTTGATGAATATGCCAATAAAAACTTATCGATCATGATTACACAATCCCTCGTTATTCAGCCTTTCATGTGTCTTGCTCTTGGTAGTTTGATTTTCCCTTTTTTTAATGATACGTCAAAATTTCTGACGGTTCCTTTTTGACGTGATGACGACACACCATCCTGTAAAATAACCTCACGATAGGATTTTTGTGCGGAGCCAGCCTGAGCATATATGCCCGCCCCCCTTCTTAATAGGAAAATAAATAAATAAATAATAATTAAATTTACGACTATCAAGAAAAAGATATATTTCTCAAACTTTCCTTCTTTTTTTTCCCAGTAAAAAATAATAAAATAAGAGAAAAAAGGGAATTTGACAGCTAATATCCAGCCCCCATCTAGGAAAAAGAAGGTAGATAGCTTTTGTTTTTATGCGAACTTATTTTCCCAAGCTTTAGTCACTGAAAATGACATGCTGATACCTTTCATCTGTCTTTGTAGCTTGCAAAAAGATAAAAGTAAAAAAAAATCAATTCTTTGTTTTTACCCCTACCCAATGCCCAAAATTACGCAATTATCAGATCCAAAAGAAAGAAAGAAAGATCGATCGATCAAGAAAGTGCTCTCCAATCAACATGTGAACCACGTTACATTGGATATAGTTTGTGCACCACATATAATTATTATTAAATATATATATTTTAAATATAAGTACCATAGATTCCTCTTTCTCATACCTTTTTTTTTTTAATATCTAAAGATGGGATCGGTAATGTGACATAACAGTTAAATAGGAAGGAAGGCTTCATTTCCGTGACACTTCACATCTATGCTTTAAGAAGCCGATTCTTCTTCGCCTATCCCTACTCGTCCTTTTTTTTTTTTTTCTTTTCAAATCGGACGTGTCGAGACCGTCGCGTCTTAAAATAATCGCGAATCTCGTTCCGGTGGTGTTCGTCAAATGAATTTAACCCTCACGCAGAATATTTTGTTGCAGACCATCCCAAATTTCAAAGGTCTCCCGTCACACTCTTTTTTATTTAAAGAATTTCCTGCTATCGGTAAATTTAATTATTTTTATTTTATATAAAATTGTATATTATATATGAACTTTTCTTTTGAAAAAAACAATGGTGGGGGCCCGGGGGGTGCAGGAGGGAACTGGGAGCATCTGATCTTCTCCTTTTCAACGGCGGGGAATCGCTGTCAGATGAGCAGAGCAGGGCAGGCGCTGATGGGAGCTCATATTCCCGGGCATGGCATTTCATGGTATGAAAATTAATTAATTTTTTTTAAAAAATAATAATATTTATGTATTTTTAACTTTTTTTTTAAAGTAAGTAAATGAATATATATAAGTATACATGATGATAAATTGGTTATATATCGTACAGGACGTTGCCGAATTCAGGAAGGCGGTTT
This sequence comes from Sonneratia caseolaris, assembly GCA_900006705.1. NCBI lineage: Eukaryota > Viridiplantae > Streptophyta > Magnoliopsida > Myrtales > Lythraceae > Sonneratia > Sonneratia caseolaris. The sequence continues at coordinate 1,049,792 of CXYZ01007946.1, forward strand.
CTGGACCCACCGGAGGCCCACTCCCTCTCTCGCCGTGACTACTCGCTTCGTCCACCGATGAGTTAGCCGTACGCGCTACGCGTGGCGGATTGTGAATGGCGCGTGTGTTGCAGAGGGAGGTGGGAGTAGGTGGGGGACCCGGGATCTACGAGATAGAGAGAGAGAGACAGAGAGGGACCGGGGGAGGGCGTGGTGTGGTGTGGTCGATTCTCCGGGCCCGCATTTTAGACCGAGCGCCCCGCGCAAAAGTCCACGAGCGACCAGGGGATTTAAGTCAGCATGTGGGACCCACGCGCTTTCCCTCTCCGCTTTTCTCTTCCACCTGTCACAGACTTGGATGCTTTTAAATTCTAACGCGAATTCTTAAATTTGATAAAAAAAAATTACTCATTACCTTTTAATTTTTATCCTTATTTAGTGTATTAAACTGTTAATTTTCTTTTATTCTAACGACTATTTTACTCCAAATTTCAATTAATCTGATTTCACTGTCAACTTTTTTTAAAAGAAAGAAAAAAACAGGAGCGATGAAGACCTCAGCTCGAGCATCCAGTGCACCAATGAATTCGATGACAGCTCCGATCTGCCGACACGCAAATTGAAATAATTAGTTAAATGAATTCGGGATAAATTAATCTCAGTACTACTAATTCACCTCTTAAGTTGATCTGGGACAAAATTATTTAAACCGATCTTGCTTCAAGTTACACATCGGTCAGATCATGGGCAATAGGAACAATAATCAAGACCTTATTAGCCCTTTCTTTTCAAAAAATTGAATTTATTGAAGAAAAATTGTTGCAATTACGGGCAATGGGATAGATAATCTCGTAGAGGACTGTACTCGGAGACAAATTGATCCAAAACTAATTTCTCGGTTTTAAAAAAATGCAAATTTAGCTATTGCTGTTGCACGTAGGAATTGTTGTAATCGGCCTCCTTTAGGGCAATTAGTGCTAGAGCTGAGGTGTCTACGGTCATCAATATTTCAGTTAAAAATAAAAATCGGTGAAAGAATAAAATTCTTTTTTGAAATTTGGGGAAAACATGGTCGTTCCTATTAACATTAATGATTTTTTTTAAGAAAATTGATAATATGGTAAATTTGTATAACAATGAATAATCAAAATTTTAAAAGTTTGTAATAAAATTAAGTATATAGCAAAAATTATGAATTTTTTCCACATCATTTTACCCTATAAAAAAAAGTACATGACATTTTCTCTTGCAATTTTGAATATATATTTCTTAATCAGCTCTTGCAAAAATGTGTAGAATAGTAGCTGAATTATCTTATTAATCCAATTATAAAATTTTTCGTATATACATATATGCAAAGTTCGGCATGCTCGTACGTCACGTAGGGGGGGTTATTTTGGTAATTTTATCTTATCATATGATTGAAAAAAAAAAGGAAAGAATTGGTTTAGACCGAACAGAGTGGCTTGACTATGGTAGGAGGGGCCAGTCACGGTTTGACAAGGGCAGCTTGGGCAGCAATTCAAATGCCTCGGTCGAATGAGGTTTAAGCAGCCCGGAAATTGTGCCGTGAAACATGCAAAGATATCCTATAAATTATATTAAATTCAAATTAAAAATTAAATCCAATCACGAAGACAGGAAAATCTTCGAAGTTTGAATGAGCCCAGACATGAAGATCTTGATCTTAGCAGAGATTAAGATTTCGATTGATTGACTGGTCGATCGTGAAAGCACGCAACTTAGACTTGTGAATAATGGCAACCCGACAATTAAAAAAAACGATTATTTAGACACCCAAATTTCCATGCCCTTGTCTCCCCCAGCTGGAAATCCTCACCGTTCTCTTTTTTGTTTGATTGCATCATATTCCTAAATTAACTAAAGCTATTTTTTTTAGATTACTTTCAGATTTGAGATTACGGTAGAAATTTTTGAAAATTTCTTCGTCATTCTTCTCAATTCAAAATTTGATTATTTGATTATTTATTTAAAAGTTTAGTGAGTAACCACTAATCTAATTCTAAATTAGTAAAATTCTTGCCAATGCTATACTGAATTTTATTATTGCTAAATATAAATTAATACATTATCAAATAGAACAATTCTAAAGGTGTGAATACTGAACAATTCTCATCGGGACTATTATAATTTTCAAAATTGGATCAAACTAGAAATTAGTTAAAGTATAAGTTTATGAGTCAGATCGTGAATTCACTGAATTGAACAATATATTTAATAAGTAATAATAATGTTATAGTATTATCAATGGATTAATATAATATCACATATTTGATACTTATTTATAATAAAAAAATATTTGATACATCTCTATTATTAACCATAAATTTAACATATAAATATAAATATGCTAAAATAAAATGAGTACGTCATCCCTCCCGGTTACAAAGAAAAAAAAGTATTATATAATCAAATGCGAGAAAAATAAAATAATAATTAAAATTAAAATCATTCAATGATTAGTATTCTAAACACTACACTTCATGCCAAAATCATTTATTGTGCCTTAATTTGATACGTTTGTGTCATTATAGAAATTACCATACTGATCAAAGGAAGATTTAACAGTCAAATGAGAAGGAAAGAAGAATAGATATGTGGTGAGCATATTACAATAAATTTGTGTTTTTTTTTTAATTTTCAGTTGATCGATTTTTTTGCCAGTTTAATTGAGTTCGTTCCGATCTAATTTACCAGCTCGGTCTAATTTAAAAAAAAAGCATGGTTCCACCACCAAGGGATTCCCAGAAGGTACAACCGAAATTGATGACAAATGTAATGAGGGACCCAATGTTTTCTTTAAAGGTATCAAACAAAACCGATACCTAACCCTAGTATGTTCTTGTTCTTGTCTGGTTTTTCTGCACTAGAAGTTCAGGTACCCTTCTTCCATCAAACTCCACACTCACATTCGTCACCAACTTTTTTCTTCTTTTTCATTTTTTGGGGTTTTTCATTAGGACAGACGTAGTGCAGACATGCCAACACATCCTAGATTCAATCACCAGTAGCATAGTGAATCTCATCGACCCTGCCGTTATAGCACAAGTTTGCCCGCATATCGGTTCCCGTCCATCTGGGCCTGGAATTTGTAAAGCCCAGGCTCTATGTACGATGGGGTGGTAACCATCAAAATGATCGAATGCTTCAGTCCCTCGAGAAATAGAGACCCTTGTTAGATGGTATAAATCCTCAGACTTGGAAGTTCCTTAACTCAATCTCCATAAGACAGTAAAAAGCCCGTGCTCAGTGCAAAATTCTTACTTCTCTGTTTTTTACCAATTCTAGCAGATGTATTCATGCGTCGTGCATCCTGATGCGCGTAGATCAACACGATTTCATAAAGGTCCAGTTAAGTAGAACATGAACAATCAAGATCGAGAAGCAGCTCGTTAATCGATCACCGTGGAGATAAAATCAGCGTTCACATCCAACCAGAACATATTTACATTTGCTCCTCTGAAACTGCAGCTCATAAGGCCATTTCCCACTCCTCAACTCCTTTTCCATTTTCACCTTTTTTTTCTTTCCAGGGATTGCTTACTACAGAAACTTGAACAATTTCGTGACTCGACCAGGGAACAGTCGAGAAGCCTTGGACACTATCCTGAAGATATGACAGAAAGGAGCTTCCCTTTGAGAAGCATAATATATAACTCGCACATATGCCAGGCAGATCCCTCGGGGACTGAATACATTTCTCAACTCATTAGACCTGGAAGAGATAAATCATAGGCGAAAAAAAATATTTAATATCAAAGGCAGCTACTAAATGAGTGGTTTCACAGTAAACAGCAAGTGTCTCAAGATACTTAACATGAACAACAACTAGATCACGATGTGCCAGAGTGGGAATACATATGCAAATTCGTCTGACTATACCGGTCATGGATTAGTTTAATCAGCTCTACGTTATTTTCATTTGACCCAACAAAAGTTATACTCAACCAAGAAAATGCTAACAACTACCTATCATAGTATGAATTTCATTACAAACTGATCATCCTACTACCGAAGACTTAGAAACAGCAGGTTTCAAGTACATCGGAAGTCTAGTGCAGAAATAGTGAGCTTGTGAAATATAACTAGGTGCAGCCCAGATCACCAGAGCTTCAAGAAACTTCTGAACTTTTGCCCTCGAAGGCAAGTTGCAATGAATTGGTTTGGTTAATCTATCTACGTACCTATCTATCTATCTATGAGTTTTGAATGAAAAATTGCAATTACGGGAAGGTCATACCTGTCGCCTTCGGCTTTGCATATACCATGATCGGGCCATCACATAGCATGGTAAAAGGAAGCCAGCAAACTGCAGAACTGAAACCTGGAACTGAACATTATCACAAGTTAAGAGTTTGTTCTGTTAACTACCTAATTCCAGCAAGGGTTAATGGCTCAGCTAATAGTTAGCAATATGGCCAACGATTTCCTATAAGTAATTTCAGTCAGAAAGACGGTGCTGGCGTCTGAAATAATCAATGAGAGAAGGGAATACGCAACTCTATACGCTTATCAATAACTTTTCATGTGAAGGTATGAAGATGCAGGCTCAGTGTATCACTGTAGCTCTTAGAACAGTTCTGGTTAGCTTTACTGGAATAAGTTATCAGAGAAAAACAAGCTTCCACTTCTGGGAAAGAAGGCTCACGTCAAAAAATTTTGTTGACCCCTGCACAATACCAGTTTCTTGGGTAACAACTAGAGCTTGGCGAAGAAGTAAAATTATCAGCAGCTGCACCAATTAGAAATCCCCATTAGCATCCAATAAGAAAACAGAGAGTACAGAAAATTGAAAAGCAATCATGCATCATCACTCACAATGAAAGCAACAGAGCGGAGGCAGGCAATGCTACTACTACCCTCAACAGCATAGTCCTCGTAGTCAGATTGCAGCAATTGACGCTCAGCAGCAGCTAGTGCAATAAGATGAGAATCCCGGAGATTGATGTTAGGGCCCCATGCTTGCCTGAATAGGAAGAATAAAAATTATTTTAACAAAGGATAAACAGTCAGACTGACTAACAGGTGAAGCAACATTCTGCAAAGCTTTTATTTGGTGTTGCTTATGAGTTCTTATTTTCACCTCTGAACCCATGAAAGAAAGCTAATTCACTAATGGTCACGACAATGGAACTACAAGTAATATATACAGTGATCAAGCATATCAACATGATTTAGAAAGCAAAGTTCAAAACTTTTCACCTACTTCTGGAAAATGCAATTTATGAAAATACTATTTTAGCTTTCGTATCACACATTCACAAATTCCAAACTGCATCTGATGCATGTTCGAGAATCAGATCAATGGATAGTGAAACTCTCGAACTTACCTGACATCAATTGCCAAAAATTCAGGGTTGATTGTGGCAGGTGGCAGAGAGTAATTTGGTGAGAAGACCTATGGTCCACCAACATAATGATACTTGTCAGATCAATCCTTCAGATACACAGAGGGAATCAGAAAAAAGGATGAGCTTTAAGCTAATAACAAGGTCCTACCTGGTTGCAGATTTCACAGTTAATGTCTCCCTTTTTGTTGCACCATCTCTGGATGCACTTTCTATGAGCAAACTGTAGGATCATTTTGAAAGAAAAATTAGCAAAAAGAATAGAAAAGAAAAGAAAAAGGTGAAACACCCCAGTCAAAACCAACTCCAATTGAAAAGTTCAAAGCTAAGGCAACTAGGGAGCAATTGATGATTTATGTACAAAAGCAAAAAGTAAACAAATTTTACGAGAGACTTGAAATTTTTTATGCAGTTTACTAGCTCGTCAAAATCCTGACAGCTAGAACCCATACAAATCCTATTTAACTAACAAATAGATCTCATTAATGTGACAGCATTGGTCAGCATTTTTGCATGGATTGCCCTTATCACATGATAGCAGAAGAACATCAGTGTGGACTATACAATTATCAATTTAAAGTGTTTATGTTTATACTTATCCAAAAAAGACTGAAGTTTTTTACATAATTCCATTCCCAAAAACCTATTGCACAGGGATACAGAACTGTTATTTGCATAATACATAATGTTTGTTAATGAAGTAATGGACAACTGGGATGAGTACATGGAAATATGTCAGAAATCGACAGAGATTGCACATTAAGGATTGAGGACGCTTGTGAGCAGTGATGATTGTGGAAACAGTCAAAGTTACGAATCAAATTCTAATACCTATAATGAGCATGGATTTGGTTGCAGAGGGCCTAAATCATTATCAATACATCTATTTGGTCAAAGATAGGCCCATATCACTATCAATTTCATGTCAAACAAGCTCGTCGTACAGCCAGCCAAGTGCATGCATGTATGATGTGCTATTGGTACAGACAGAATACTAGCATATTCTGAAACCTGATATCGCAGGCAATGGACCAGAAATAAAATGCAGGAACTTCAGACCGGCTGTGCTCTAATATTACTTTACGGATCTTAGTCCAAATAAAAAAAGCAACATTCTTTCATCAATTTCAATTTCATTTCTTCTTCTTCAGCTGTGAAGGAAGCATGTGAAGAAGCCACCAGTGTCAGAGAGTCAAGACACAAACAAGTGAAAAACAAGATTTTAAGGGCACAACAAGAACAGTCCAGTCCAACATAGCCATAAGTACTTGTGCCTGCAAACATTACAAGAAGCTGCTTGGAAGGGGAAAAAAAAAATCAATCCCGTGTGGAAACAAAACAAGCATGCAACTCCCAGGAGAACCCACCATCTTATTTAAAACGATGAACTCCCGAATATTGAAGCTCGAGGCCCTCAATGACAGGCTAAGGATATGTGAGAAGAAAAAAAAAATCTAATTTTTAGGAAAAAAAGATTCCTATTTTCTGGGGAAAAAAAGAGCTACTTATATTCCTCTGAAACAATAAGATAAAATCAAACATTCAACCAAAACAATAAGATTACAGGGCAAAAAATAAAATTCGAAAAATGTGAAACTGAACATGTTTTCCACCCCTGAAACATAAATTCTGGAAAATTTAAACCATTTGCTGGCTTCATGAGTGGCGATTGGAGGCTGCAAGCAGACAAAGATTAATACCAGTTGGAAGACGCGATGTTTCTTGAGAAATGATCCTCTGATCAAAGAAATTGAATGAAAACGCTTGAAGGCCAGACCGTGGAAACTAAGAAGGTCAAAAAAATGAAAAATCCGGAGAGACCTTGAGCGTGCCGTTACAGGCGCAAGGGCTCTCCATGGCAGTCACTTCGTCTTCCTCCTGGCATATCCGACACTCCACCACTCTGGCCTTCTTCTTATTCTTCTTCGCTTCCGTCGTCGAACACCCTTCACCTTCTCCTCCTCCTCCTCGATTCTGCTGCGGCTGTTCTTCCCCGACGAAGACGATGACGCTAGCTGGCACTTCCCTCCTCCTCTCCTCAGCGCTCTCCAAGCATGGTTCCGCCTTCGCCATCATAGTCCCGTCGACCAAACCTTATCCCTCTCTTTCTCCCCGCAGGATCTCAGCTTGTTAAGTCAAATAGAGCACTCTCCTTCTCTAGAAAGCGGTCATAGTCGCTGAGGCATGCGCGGAGGAGAGAGGGAGTGGCAGGGCTGAGTGGGTGGGAGTTTTTATAAAGTTGAGAGACGCAGGGAGAGAGAAAGAGAGAGAGAGAGGAGCGAAGCCGTGAGTTGGGCTCGATGGCGGAATTTACGAAATGGACCAGCATGCTGTGAACAGACCGATTTACCCCTGGACCCTGGACCTATTTTCGGTTTCCGCCAGCAAAAAAATTATCAGTTGCGCCATTGACATGGCAGAAACGTGGAATGCTCTTCACTCCATGAGAGTCGCCAAATCGCTAGCCAAAAGTATGCCATACTATCCACTCTATACCCTGCATTTGACTGCGGCTGAGAGAAATTATCGAAAATTGACGCAGCCGGATGCAAGAGTAAGATATTACAATTTAGAAAGTAATCGAATATGTAAATTTTCTAAATACATAAAATGCATAGTGATTTTATGAAGCCATGGCTCAATTTGTCCCATCATATAATTCATCCCGGCCGGAATTCCACCTATCCTATTAGCACCTTTAATGGCGAACTGTACCCAATCACAAGGAAAATGTGTGCTTTGAGCTTGCCGATCTAGTTTTGTCAATTTAGCCCAAAACACACACACAAAAAGCTGATCTCTTTCTTGTTAAATGCTTTTCGCACCGTAAACCCCATCCGGGTAATGAATCCATTTGGCTCAATGTGGGGTGTAGCGTATACCGAAAGGGGAGAGCCTGTGCAAAAGCATCCAAGGGACACCCACCAGTACTCAAAACAAGCCTACCGTTCCAGTCTTTGTAATTAAAAATAGCAAAAGAAAATAAAAATTCCGCCCATACGAAAATAATAATAATAATCAATGAGCGAAAAACCGTAGAATAATATATTTAAGAGAAATTAGAACGACAACACTCTAAATTTATATTTGATGAAAGTTCCATGTGGTTACAGTTTTTTTTATATTTAAATTTTATATATCTTGAAATAATTATTCTAGTTAGATATATATTTTTTATTTCGTAATATATTTAAATTTTAATTTTAACAGTTCGTTAACATAATATTTAACGGTGTTGTGTGGCATGACATATCAGTAAAATTTTTATCACGTAATCAAGTAATATTAACTAAATTTGCCACACCGATATATCGTGTCAGTAATTTATTGACACATCAATATAGTATATTAGCACGTAACAATTACATTAGGGTATTATTATGATTAAGATTTAAGTATATTACAAAAATAAATATATATTACTAAATGCATTATTTTAAAATATAAGATTTAAGTGTTATTATTGAAAATAATAATAATATTTTTATTATAATTATCTTCATGTTATTGGCATCATTCCTTTATATGGTGTTGCTATCGTGGCAAGCGGCAATTGGCAATCCAAGTCAGTGCACCGTACATGCATATATATATATATACACACACACACACATACTTTTAAGTTTTTTTGGTGCCACCAAAATTTCTATAATTTCTCAGATATTTTTAATTTTCTCCTCTTTTTTTTGTAAAAATCAGAACTTTGTCCCATTATTCTATAAAGCCCCGCCCATTTCCCTACTCTCTCTCTCTCTCTCTCTCTCTCTCTCTTTTGTCTTCCACGAAGCTTCCATTTTGTCGCCAGATCTGATATATCACTCAAATTTACTGCATTCACTAATTTCGGTAAAAATATAATGATGAAGTAGAAGCAGGCTCCAAGTACCATAATAAACCGTAAACACAAGGGGAAAATGGTTTAAGTGTAATAGTATGATTCTAATATGAAGAGTTTATGAATTCAGCTCTGTTTCAATAAAATAATTTCTCATATCATTCAAATTTGCTCTTTCTTGTATCTTCTTGTGAACATGTCTTGTTTATTTATTATTTATAGTTGTAATTTTTAAAATCGGATTAGGAAGTCGGCTTGACCGGGAACCAGCTATTCACCCCATCAAATTTCTAGAATTAACTCAATTATATTGTAAATGCGGTTAGCCAATCAACTAGTTCTCAGTCAGACTAACAAACCCCATTGAAATTATAAAAAAAATTAATCGACTTAAAATTAAAAAAATAAAAATATATTATAATACATTTATTTATATTGAATTTGAGATTAATATGATAATGATGCCATTGATTTATTTATTGTTATAAATTAATGTTAAATTATATTATTATGCTAATTTATTAATAATATTATATTATTTATTAAATATATAGTTTGACCAAATTAATCTCTAGACCAATTCATGGACTCAAGTTTGACTGATTTTTAATTTAGTCTGATTTTAAAATTTATATTTGTATACTTCAAATCATAGTTTTTAAAATCGGACCGGGCCGTCTGGTTCGACCG
>CXYZ01007946.1:1062795-1101196 GCA_900006705.1 Sonneratia caseolaris
CGGATTTTTTCTCTTTTAATGTGCAATTGGGTTTTTTGAAGGAACCGGACCAGGTGAGTGGCCGGTTCCCGGTTGAACTGGTCGAACCGGCCGGCCCGGTCCGGTTTTTAAAACTATGCTTTTATGTTAATATGATAATTATATTAATTATTTTTTTATAAATTAGTGTTAAATTATAGTATTATTTTAATTTTTTTAGTAATATTATATTATTAAATATGCAATATGACTTATTGAATCTCTAGTCTAACCCAAGAACCTTTGAATCCATACATTGACCAGTTTTCTATCCGGTCAGTTTTAAAAACTTTAAAAATAATTATCTGTGTATAATCAATTATTTTCTAAAATTTCTTATGAATTTCTTTTTATTATAACTATTTTTTCGAACCTTCGGATCACCATGACTTAATGGTTGTGCCCGGACTACGTTTTTGGGCCGGGCCAGTTTTTGACTGGTCCGGTGGACCAGTACCTGCCATTTTGTTTATCTTCCTTCCCCGAAGCTCTGCTTCTTCTTTACTGGGAAGGGTTTAGTTGTGGGGAGAAGCTTTTAAGACCGTCCAAGATCTTCACATTGTGAGCTGACAGAAGGTTCGACGTTGGGCTTGTTCATGGACCCTGGCCACTTACAGCAGCCCACTTCCCCACATTTTGGTAACTGCGTCTCTTTAGCAATTGCTAGGGTTGGCTTTGAGCGGTTCCTCTTCAGCTATATATAACCCATTGTCAGTTGCAAGATGCTCTTGAGAAGCCCTATACCGGCGGGGAGCGGCGATTAGCTCCCATTCTGCACGCTTGCTCTTTCCAGATCCGGACGGTAGATCTTCGTACTTGCTGGTTCTTCAGTTCAGTGAATCTCATTGACGCATCGTTCTCGTGTTCTTTGTGTGTTCTGGAAGATTTGGTTTAGGGGACTGGGGCCTGTGATGCGAGAAATTGTCCGTACCATCTGAGAGCTTTCTCTGATCGACGCAATCATCATCTCTAGCTTTCTGAGGCCTTCCCCTTTCTCGTTCTTCCTTTGACCTGCTTATGGTTTTCCCTGCAATTTCATGAGTCTTTCGCTGCAAATGTCTTCTGAATGTTTTACTTCATCTAAAACGAATCGGAAAGGGCAGTGATGACCGATAAGAAATACCATCAAACTCTGAATGTCTTTGATGTCACCAATCGACAGTCTCTGAGCCTTCTGTCGCCGATTTCAAAGCTTACGTTTTTTTAAGTCTGATGATTATATTATTTTCTCTGGTGATTAGTCAATCGGATTCCGATGGTGATATCCGACGAAGGCAACAAATTAGAGTCACTGGTGCGCTCCTTCGATAGCGTGTTCAGCGCTTTACGTTGCCGAGAAAGAACTGGAACTGAGATTCTGGCGTTTGCCTCTTCTTCACCAGATGCTTACGCATTCAGATGTTCCTACATCTCCAACCATACGCAAAGTCATGAATGTCCAAGACTTTCTGAAAGATGAATCGAAAATGGGAGATCTTTAAGTGAAGAAATTCAAAACCTTTGATCCGTCATCTATTCTGCAGAGGAAAGATTTAAAAATGGTTTTGCTCGCTGAAAGTCGTCATCTAAGAAAATCTGAAATACGACCGGTGAACACTTACGGCTAAACCGACCTTGGCGTCAAGGTGGCACAGTTGTAATAATTTAGTACTATCATGGCAGTGACTGCTGCGGTTGAGACTCTGGCCAGGAATTTGGGCATGACATCTGGCCCGCTTTGGTCCAAGATCAGGCATTTGACCATTTACATGACATTGAGAAACATATGAATCCTAGTCTCCTGATGGGGTGAATCAGTAGTCTCATTTCACTTTGAACGTATTTCTGAATCAACCCATGATGCTAGCGAGTTAGCTACGTTGAAGGCAGTAGCATTGAGAGTCAGGGTTCAAGCCGTGAAGGTATAAAAGTTTGAATTTTGCTTGGATGTTGATAAGAACATGCTACTTTTCTAATCTTGATACAAATCTAACAGAGCCATCGACTTTGAACAGTAGGCAAGTTGGGATGCCTTATCCGTTTCACCCTTCGTCTTTGCAGAATGTCTCCCCTTCCAACCAAGACAATTCACGTCCATAGTATTGGCAAAAGTAATGTGGTCTACCATATGTTAAAAGGGTATCGAAATACAGAAATTGTCACGGCAATTCTTCCATGCTAAACCATGCCTATCGTTTCCCCAAACCAAGTTTGATGGAGAGATGAATGAAGATTTTTTCAACAGCGGATCTCTACAAGATGTTGGTCCTCATGGGTGAGTTTGTTCACCTTTGAATTTGGTTTGAAAGGTTAAATAAGAAAGGATAGCATAAGATCGATTTTTTAAGATAGGATTGTCGCGTATTAAAAGCAAAAATGTGATTTTTCATCAAGTTGTGATCCGACTCGGACGTCAAGAAATCAAAATGGTGACCACCTTTGTCATCGGATGGACATTTGGACCGGAGGGGAGGAAGAGAACAAGCCGAAGAAGAAGAGGCCACACTCATGGCCACGTTTAAAATTACGATTCTCTCTCTCTCTTTCTCTCTCGCCATTCTTGTTTTGGTCGGTTGCTCAATCAACAACGCACACAAGATCTCGCTCTCTCTCTCTTCTAACCCGTTCCCTGAAATCTCCAACACATATAGGTAGAGGCAGACGGACTCCTAATAAAGATCATGGCTTTCCTCTTGCCCAACCTCTCCCCGTCCCTTCTCCATCCCAAGTCTAAAGACAGAGCTTCGTCCTCTTCTTGTTCCTCCTCGTCCACTTCGTCTTCTCCTCCTTCATCTTCTTCTTTACAGACTCTGGTTCCGAGGTCCGTCAACTCCCTCTCTCCCCTTTCTCTCTCTGCCCCCACGAGCCTCCAGACCCCCACAGCTCAGGGCTCCCAGTTGAGCAACAGCAGTGGATCCCCGGATAAGCGGCAGAAGGACGATTTCTATGTCAATCTCGGCCTCGCCGTAAGGACCCTCCGCGAGGACATGCCCTTGATTTTCTCAAAGGACCTCAATTACGAAATTTACAGGTAATTTCCCCTTCTGGGCGATATCTTTCTTTCTGGGTTCGTTTTTGGGGCCATTGATTGGTGGGGGTTGTTTCCGGGTGATTGGTAGATTTCAAGTTCTTAGTTGGACGTCTTTGCACTGAGGCTCTGAATTACTGTTTTATTCTCGAGAAATGAAATTCGATAGGACGGTTTGGTTTTTGAGAAGTCGGATAATTTTGTTGATGCTATGGCATGTGGCTATGCGGGGGTCATGAGCGTTTCCAGATGAGTCCTTTTTATTGGGTAAATGTGAAAGAAGATTTACTCCTTGATTACGGGGAAAATGTAACAATATGGTGATGGCTATATGGTGCACACGAATTTCTGACAGGTGTTTAATATTCTGATAATGCCACAAAATTTTGATTCTTTGGTTATCGGAATCATATGAATTTTTTTGGCGAGGTTGGATCATGTATTAGGAAAGGTATGTTTGCAGGAAAGTTCCTGAATTAGTGTTTTAATGCTTTTCATTAGGGGGTGCAAGGTCGAATTGTGTACTGCATGTAGTGATGACTGATGAACCTTTCCATGTCGGATTAACCTTTGAGAACTGCAATTCTGTTTGGTCAAACTTGAGATTTTTGGTGAATTTGAGGGGTTCGACTCTTTGATGATTCAGGCAGCTGACTGTTTTTCTTATTTTGGCCAAAGGCATCTGATGGTTTAGTTAGTTTTATTGGTTAATACAACCTATGGGCATTTGAGGTTTAAAAAAAAAATCAATTTTGACCTTTTTGATCAATGTAATTTGAGTTCTATTAGTTGGCTATTTGTTTTTGCATGGTAGTATGTTTGTCTTCAAGGATTGGTAAGTCATCCATGAGGCTGAATTGGAGAGAGCCAGGATTTTATGTAGGGAACCATTCGAGAAAATAGTTTTGGGGGCAAAGTCATTTGCCAGAAATCTGAAAATATAGTTTTTTTGGTTGGATATGACATCTACTGACAGAATTATACGTCTTTCTGATGAATTTATGTATTTCAGGGATGATATCACATTTGTAGACCCACTAAACTCCTTCACAGGAATCGAGAATTACAAATTGATCTTCTGGGCCTTAAGATTCCATGGCAAAATCCTCTTCCGAGAGATATCCCTCGAGGTGCTCAGAGTGTGGCAGCCCTCTGAGAATATGATATTGATAAGGTGGAATTTGAAGGGTGTGCCAAGGGTCCCATGGGAGGCACAAGGCCAATTCCAGGGAACGTCCCGGTACAAGCTTGACCGAAATGGCAAGATCTATGAACACAAGGTCGATAATTTGGCCTTCAATTTCCCGCAACCACCCAAGCCTGCAGTGTCAGTCCTGGACTTGGTCAATGCAGGCCCTGCGAGCCCAAACCCGACATTCTTGTGGGGGACAGTGGAAGCGCAACCTTCTTCTTGGGTCGAGTTTTATCGAGCAGTGAGGGAGACTGTGGACCGTGAGGGAAGCTTGCTCAGTGAGGGCTTGATCACTTGCTCATAGTAAGAACAAACATTCATATACCGTGGTCTCATACTATTATATCGAACTCTAGCTTGTGTTAGTGATATGATTGATAGTAAAATAAATCTTTTGTTTTCCCCCCTTCTTCCTTGGGACCGAGGGACATCGCATATGTACATAGGGAGGGTTAAGTGCTGTCCAAGATGTGTCACGTATACAGTTACTAAGCTGGTAAAATTTTAGACATGTAATTTATACAGGAGTCATTTGTTTTTTCGTACAGGCTAAGTGATTTTTAGATCCTGCCTTGCTTCCTTTCTAAGTTTTGGTTTTTGTTATTCTGTGCGAATTGATATAAAGCTGGAAGTTTGTCCAAGGCTCTAATCATGGTAACCCAGCTGAAGCCGGGCCTGGCCACCCTGCATACTTCTCATACGTGACCCTCAGCTGCCCCTTTCCAGCAGCTCTGTGGATTCTCAAGATCATCTCTGTGCAATCCCTGCAAGATACAAAACTAAACTAAATATCTGTTTTAACTAACCATAATAATTGGAAGCAGACGAAAGAAAGAAACAGAATGGCAAGGAATCTCTTGCCCTACGCGTTGAGCTTCATATCCTTGCATGTTTTCACGAGAAGTGGAGTGGAGTACAGGTCGGGGAAACCTGGAGGGTGAGCCTCTCAACGTAGACTGCTGTTGCACACAGCAGTGAAGATTTGAACTCTAAAGCTTCGTACTCAACGAAGCAGAGCTCTATGAGGGTGAAAGGCCATGTTCACGATCAGACAGAAAAATGTAAAAGGATCAGCAGGTTTTTCTTACATAAAGTTCTGGATTTTAGTTCAGGCGGATGTTTTTCGACCCGAATTCAAACGAGGGACGGCGTACCAGTTTGTCCGATTGAGCGGCTTTGAGGAACCTAACTTGCAAAAGTCCTTATTTTTTTTCCATTGGCCAAAAAGAAAATAAGAATTTTTCTTTCCAAAGTATCTATTGGTCATAGCTTATCAACAGGTGGTGTCGTACTAAGAGAATGCCACGGGCATTTCACCGCGATCTCTTACATCTTACTTGGCGCAGAGAAGCAGCGGCGACAACCATGGCACTCTGCGGAGGCCCCTTTAGCTCCCCCGCCGCCTTCTTCGGCGACGGTTACTCCATCGTTAACGGACCGAACAGCCCACCTTCAAGACCTTCCCGCTTCAGACCCAGACTGTGCCTCAACCGCCAAAACTCCGACACCCTCACCACAACCTCCTTCTCTATCTCCGCCATGAATTCCCTCGCCAAACTGCTCTGGGGCCCCTCCCTCCCGCCGGGCCTCCTCATCTCTACCGTCCGATCGGCATGGAGCACCGCGTGGAGCCTTATGATGTCCCAGCTCGCCCCGTCTGACCCCTCGGGCTCTTACTCCCGTCCCAGCTCCAAGTTCCGGGTCACTGACCCTGCCCAATTCGCTGGTCGGAGACCCGGCGGCCTCCACCTGTATGTGGGCCTGCCGTGTCCGTGGGCTCACCGAGCCCTCATAGTCCGTGCCCTCAAGGGCCTCGAGGACTCTGTGCCCGTCTCGGTTGCCTCTCCTGGCGTTGACGGCTCCTGGGAATTCAAGTATACTGATATTCCAATCACATCAGCGGACAAAGAAAGCCTTGTCCCGGGAAAGGATAGGGTGAACGGTCGCCGTAACCTGAGGGAGGTTTACGGGCTGAGGAGGGGAGGGTACAGCGGGCGATGCACTGTGCCAATGCTGTGGGATGTGGAGAGGAAGGAAGTGGCCTGCAATGAGAGCTATGATATTATCGAGCTGTTCAATTCTGGTCTCAATGGGCTGGCGGCCAATCCTGATTTGGATCTATCTCCGTTGGAATTGGAGGGAGAGATAGAAGAGTGGAATCGAGTCATTTACCCCAATGTGAATAACGGGGTTTACAGGTTGAGGTTTTCCCTATCCTGTCTTTTTTCATCAGCAACTTAGATTTGACAGTTTCATTAGACTGCTATTATCTCGAGCAAGTTTCTTTGAATCTTACGGGAAGTTCAGTCGAATTTAGCTTGCCAGATTGAGCATGATGTTTTACACTGCGTTTGCAGCACAGAAAGTGTTTCCACAAATTGATCCAAGCTATCCTGATTGAGATCCCCTACCCATGTTTTGAACAATTGGCTTGGAATGTCGAGAATTTTGATGGGCTGGCTGATCCATGTGGTTTGAACGTAATTCTGTTAAAGCTGATCTTTGGTTGATTTCATGATTTAGTAGCATCTCCTCTCTCTGTCGGTGCTTCAATTGACTGGCTGCTGTTTTTGCTCGTCCTGACCAGTGAAATAATTCTTTTTGATGCTCACTTATCAGTCTAGATTTTAGATTGAAGCATGACAATGTAATGGTACTTCACTATTGAATGACCCATATTACATCAGATATAGAAGGAGATAAAATGATAGGTGAAGTTCACTTTTGCAGATGTGGGTTTGCACAGACTCAGGAAGCATATAATGCTGCAGCGAATCAGTTGTTTGATGCACTGGATCATATAGACAGTCATCTGAGCAAGTCAAGGTACTTGTGTGGGACTGTCCTGACGCTTGCAGATGTTTGCCTTTTCACTACATTGATTCGGTTTGATCTTGTCTACAATGTTCTGTTCAAATGCACGAAAAAGAAGCTACTTGAGTATCCCAGTCTTCATGGGTATATGCGTGACATTTACCAGGTACTATATCATTTTCATGAACTCTTACAGTTAATTTCTTTTTGGGGTTTGGACTTGCTGAAAAGTTTGGATCTTAGCGTAAACATTAAGTTGGGATAGGTTACATGGTAGACGGTGATTGAATTATTTTCTATTGATTCACAGCAATAACATGGCAAACTGACAGGAGAAATCAGCAATGGAGATGCAATCTTTGACTTAATTATGTTGATGAAGAAGTCTGTAGTGAACTTCTAATAGTTTTACATCTGATGAAATCATTTTGCTGAGTGGGCAGATCCCAAAGGTGGCAGCAACATGCAATTTTGCAGCAATAATGGATGGTTACTATCAGTTCCTCTTTCCATTAAACCCGGGTAACATTAGGCCAGTCATACCAACAACTTGTGAACATGAAGTTCTCTCCAGTCCTCACAGCAGAGAATCTTTATCATCATCAGCTGACAAAAGTGTGATACAGCTACAGGCTATTTCATAGGTTGCATTCTGAAAACTGTGAGGTTATCGGAGGTAATTCTTTTTGTTTTATACCAATGCGGAAAATACTTGCATTGCATGATAGGATGTAATATATGCATCTTCTTTATATTACTGTTCATGTAGAATGAATATTTCATTTGTTAACAGATGTTATTTAAGGCCAATCAGTGCCGATTGTATAGTTATTAGCCAAGATATTACATATGCCATAGGAATTTAGAATCTCGCTCTTCATTTTTCCAGAAAGTTGTAGGCAAAAGCATTCCCAATAGCACATATTAGCGGAGGGAAAAACTCAAAATGCCATCTAGGAGGAAAGCAAAGCATTGACAAACGAGCTCTAAATTGCTTGATACTGCGGGAGGCTACAGCTAGAAATTTAATCAACTCAGGTTGTTGAAAATCTGATCTTTCTCCTTTCTTGCTTGCTTCATATAGTTTTCCACGTATGCAGAGTAATCCTCTCAATTGGTCTTAACCACTTTCTTTTTCCTTTTAATCTCTGTGGGTCTTGGAAAATCAATTAGAACTGCCAGGAAAAAACCTGAGTTCCTCTGCCCCAGTTTTCATATGAGCATCTATATTCTACAGGTCCTCAAATAGCTTTGCAGCATATAATTTTTTGGCTGGGTTAGCTTGCAGCAAACCTAATTGATCAAGCACACCCAATTTTGCTGCATTATGGTGCTATAATCAGAATTTAGGATTTTCTCTGCAATTGTTTCATTTTAGAGCAGATACCAAGAGGCATTCTGCTAGAAAAGATCAGACCCTTGAAAGTTTACAAGCAAGAGATCAACAGCAAAGTCGACTCTACATTAGCTGACTATGTGCATAGGGTAACATTTTTCCTCTTCAACTCTTCTAGTTCTAGTCATGTTCATTGTAATGTCATAAGATAATCTGCATTTCATTTGTTCTGTACAATGGTTTTATCTCTGGGATATCTGAAAATTTTCAATGCTCTGAATTTGGATTTTCTTAGAGTTTCATGGTTTCCTTTTGTACTAGCTTGATGTTATCTGTGCAGCATCTTCCTTTTCTTTTATAAGCGAACTGCTGTTTGACAGAAGTGGTCTTTGTGCATCACATCATTTTGATGATTCATGAACAGAATTCTATCACTAGTCCTCTTTCTTGTATACTGAATTGTCGCTGAGTTGTGTCGACTCAAAATGATTTACAAGTCAGGAAAAAAACCTGAAAAGTTGAGCAGCGCTACAAAGATCATCAGGCCATATTTGAACCCAGTAAGATGTTGGGCTTTGGTGCTACGATTCGTTTGGTTAAGTCGAACAAATGAGTTTACCAGTTTTCGGGTGATTGTACCTTTAACAGTTTTGAAACTCGATGTTTCCAATTCTCAGCGAAAAGGCGCGAAGGAATTGTAGTCACANGGGGGTGGGTGGGTGGGGTGAAAGGCAGAAATAAATGTGCGATGATGACCTCTTCCAACTTTCCTCCTTGTTCTTGTAGTTCCGTATCGGATAAAGCACTTGCACTGTGTCTTGTGCAGTCTATCACCGATGTTGCCTGAACCATCAAAACATATCTCCACTTAATCTATACGGAAGGGTTAGCTTACCAGTATCTGGTAGGAAGCTCGAACAGATTGTGCTCTTGAACAAGCCGACATCATCGAAAACCAATTTGAATTAGTTGTTCTTATTTTTTGCGTAGGAAAATCTCTGCAATTGTGTTTCTATAATCCAAAAAAGAGCATGTTTTGAACAACATAAATCAATATGTACTCCAGAAAGCGTAAAAATATGAAATTTGCTGCTATACATACAACTGCAAGAGCCCATGGGCCCAACGAGAGAGAGACAACAAAGACAATTCAAAAACTTCCGCCTGCCGGGTGTGTGTCGGAAACATGACATTTGGAAGGTTCTCAGGAGCCTCCCTACCTCCGGATCAGACGCTCCTCCCTTGTCTGAATAAGATTTGACCTCCCTCATCAGGTCGAAATATTGACTCTCACTGGGTCTCCGTCGATTCTTTTGCTTCCTCTTCTTCTCAGCTCGAGTCTCTCTGCTGGAATCGGGGTCATACTCTTCTCTCATTTCTTGGACAAGATCACCTCCCTTGTCCGGTTTCATAGACCTTTCGTAGTCTGCGAGGGGTTGTTTTTGACAGAGGGCATTGTGTGATCAGAGTTTTCTCGGGGCATATCAATCGGGATCGTGGAGTATGAAGGGTTCCTCCACTTGCACGAAACATCGAGGAATCTGAAGGATTCTTTCGTTGGAGGTAGGGGTTACGCTAGTATTTTTATTTTGGCTATTTTTGGATTGAATTAGCATGTGTAGTGGGTAAAAGGTCAGGGCTTAAGACTCCAGTGATTCAAAATTATCATTTTTATCGGAGATTTTGTTGCCACTCATGTCACCGGATTGTGCGTCACTCTGTATTGATGTTAATTTGGCTGATATAAGGAAAGGGGAAGAGATGTATCGCTTTTTGCATTAGCTAGAATTCCAAGCTGTATTTCCCGGCACCGGGTAGTTTCCCGGTGTTCCATTATGCGTGAACTGCAGAGGTTTTGTTTCTTTTGTAAAGTTATTGTTTTTTATATTGCGTCCCTCCTCAAGGCTCCAATTTTGCAGGTACACTAAGTTCCTTGGTTGTTCTTCTCATTTTTGAAAATCTTTGGATTGAATGACCTGATGAATTCAATTAGCTTCTGTATTTTCTTTTGTTTATCCACAGGCATGAGTTAGTGTGCAGGAATCAAGAGAAGTTGAACAGCAAAGGAAGATGATGTCATCAAAATCTGGAGGTGGGAAGAAGACTGATGTGGATTCAGATCATGGGAAGCTATTAGGTGAAATTGAAGCCATAAGCAAAGCACTTTATATAGACAAAAACCCATCTGGTGCTTCAACTTCTTGGTCCAACTGCAGAACCACATCCATCAGCAGAAAAAGTCAATTGCCTGATTCGAAATCAAAGCTCAGACGTGGGAACGTTGATCCATCACAGAAAGACAAGAAATCCATCTGGAACTGGAGGCCCTTGAAGGCCTTCTCTCATGTTCGGAGCTGCAGGTTCAACTGTTGCTTCACCCTTCAAGTACATACAATCAATGGGCTCCCTGCTAGTTTTGATGGTCTTAGCCTTTGTGTGCACTGGAAGCGGCGGGATGGATCTCTGGTGACTCGCCCAGCAAAGGTTTTCCAAGGAATGGCCGAGTTTGAGGAGAGTTTGATGCACACTTGTTCAGTTTATGGGAGTAGAAGCGGGCCTCATCACTCGGCAAAGTATGAAGCCAAGCATTTTCTACTTTATGTGGCAGTTTTTGGTACCCCGGAGCTTGATTTTGGTAAGCACCGAGTTGATCTTACAAGGTTGCTTCCACTCACTCTAGAAGAATTGGAGGAGGACAAGAATTCGGGGAAGTGGACCACGAGCTTCAGATTGTCAGGAAATGCCCATGGAGCATCCTTAAATGTTAGTTTTGGATATCGTGTTATTGCGGATAATGCCATGGCCATTGGAAATAAACAGAGCATTCCTGACATGTTGAGATCAGGACAGAATGAATTGAAGCCTATGGCTAGATTTAACAAAGTCAGTGAGAGGAATTCAGTACGACGTGGTGGAAGGCTTCCTAGTCTATCAATGGAGGAAGTGAAAGATCTTCATGAAGTTTTGCCTGTATCAAGGTCAGGGATTGCTCGTTCAGCCGATGTATTGTATCAGAAACTCGAAGAAAAAGAAGAAAAGTTGGAATTTAGTACTGGAAATAAGCAAGAACTTGACCCTGATCCCATCAAATCAATTCCTTTTGATTTGGATGGTGACTGTAAAGGACTCAGTGACAGTGTGTGTGAAGTGAATGAATTTTCTTTAACTGAGCAGGATGTAGAGTTGTCTGAGAAAGAGCATGTGATATCTGAAGAGATTATTGCAGATACAACTGATGTTTCTATAGCAGGGTCTCATGAATTTGAAGTTACTGCTGATTTACGGAAAAAGATTGAATCAATCAACGATAACGACTGCAGCAGTACAGAATTACTAATGAAGGAGCTAGAGTTGGCCCTAGGCAGTGTGGCTGATTTAGAGGTTTCTGCGCTTGGTTCTCCCAAAGAATGTGAAGGTGAGTTAGATGTTGAATCAAATTATAAAATGTCAAACAAGATGGGCAAGTCACCTAGCCTAGATGATGTCACTGAATCTGTGGCCAGTGATTTCTTAAGTATGCTGGGAATTGAGCACAGCCCATTTGGAATGAATTCTGAAAGTGAGCCAGAATCCCCTAGGGAGCAGCTTCTTAGGCAGTTCGAGAAGGAAGCACTGGCTAATGGTTATTCTTTATTTGATTTCCCTACAGATGATGGGGAAACTTTAGAACTTGGATATAGTGAGTTGTATGGTTCTGCTGGTATCGAACTCCCGTCACCAAAAACAAAGGCGAAAATTTTGGAAGACATGGAAACTGAAGCTCTCATGAGAGAATGGGGCTTGAATGAGAAAGCTTTTCATGCTTCTCCAGCTAACAGCTCCGGTGGATTTGGTGAAGAGACACTGGATTTGCCTCCTATTGGAGATGGTCTAGGGCCATATCTTCAAATGCAAAATGGAGGGTTCTTGCGGTCCATGAATCCCTCTCTTTTTAGAGGTGCTAAGAGCGGTGGAAGTTTAATCATGCAGGCTTCTAGTCCTATTGTGGTCCCTGCAGAAATGGGTTCCGAGATAGCAGAGATATTGCAGTGTCTTGCTTCTGTTGGAATTGAGAAGCTTTCTGTGCAGGCCAATAGGTTAATGCCTTTGGATGATATAACTGGGAAGACAATGGAGCAAGTGGCTATGGAAGCTTTACCTTCTCTGGAGGGAGTTGGGTATGTTAATTTGGGTTTTTGTTTGCTGTTTATCTCTTTTAACTCTTTCCTGTATGACACTAGCTTTTGGGTCTTGGGAGGTGTTCCCTGAGGGCATGTGGTACATTTACATCAGCTACCCATTTATTCCGAAGGTCCTTATAGAACAATAGGAAGTTGAATTTCAATTTGGATAAGATTGTGTTGTTGAACATTACAAATGCATATTGATATCAAATAAATCAAATCCGTGTCATCTCTTCCTTGATGCAGGTCACATAAGCAGCATGATTGCATGGTCCCTCAAGATGCAAC
The DNA here is from genome assembly GCA_900006705.1 of Sonneratia caseolaris. Lineage (NCBI taxonomy): Eukaryota > Viridiplantae > Streptophyta > Magnoliopsida > Myrtales > Lythraceae > Sonneratia > Sonneratia caseolaris. Next base: position 1,075,614 of record CXYZ01007946.1, read on the forward strand.
TTTTGAACACAAGAGAGACTCCTATTCCAGTAGGTCCAACCGGAGCTCAGTAGGCAGTGAGATGGGATCTGAATACGTGTCTTTGGAAGACCTTGCTCCTTTGGCTCTTGATAAGATCGAAGCCCTTTCAATGGAGGGACTCAGAATACAATCAGGAATGTCAGATGAGGAAGCTCCTTCAAACTTCAGTGCACGGTCGATTGGAGAAATCTCAACCCTCCAAGGCAAGGGGGTCAATGTTCTCAGTGGGTCCCTGGGTGTAGATGGAGCTGCAGGGTTGCAGCTTCTTGACATAAAAGAAAGCAGTAATGATGATGCTGATGGGTTAATGGGATTCTCACTCAGTCTCAGTGAATGGATGAAGTTGGATTCTGGGGAAATTGATGATGATGGTGATCAGATTAGTGAAAGAACTTCCAAAATTCTCGCAGCTCATCATGCAAACTCCTTGAATTGGATCCGTGGATCAAAAGGGGAGAGGAAGCAAGGTAAAGGATCGAGTAGAAAGTGTGGCTTACTTGGGAATAACTTCACTGTAGCTCTCATGGTTCAGTTACGTGACCCTCTGAGAAACTATGAACCGGTTGGTGCTCCGATGCTTGCACTTATCCAAGTTGAGAGAGTATTTGTTCCCCCAAAACCAACAATATACCGTAAGGTGTCAGAACTAAGGCACGATGATGATGAACATGATGAGCAGGTCTCCAAGTCGATAAAGGAGGATGAGGTGAAAGAGGGGAAGACAGAAGAGTGTGTTTCTGAACAGGAAGGTATTCAGCAATTTAAGATCACAGAAGTTCATGTTGCAGGTCTCAAGACTGATCCTGGGAAGAAGAAGCTATGGGGAACTGCAACCCAGCAACAATCAGGGTCCCGATGGTTACTTGCTAATGGAATGGGGAAGAGCAATAAGCATCCATTTATGAAATTGAAGCCTGACCAGAAATCTAGTACTAATACTAGCAATGCAAGTACAAAGGTTCAGCCTGGGGACAGCTTGTGGAGCATCTCATCCCGTGTCCGTGGAACTGGAGCTAAGTGGAAGGGACTGGCTGCCCTTGATCCACACATACGTAATCCCAACGTTTATCTTCCCAAATGATACCATCAGACTGCGGTGAAGTGGAGCAGGATATGTGGATCTCTCTTTCGTTGTGGAGCTGTTAGTTCAGTAATGCTTTACCTGTGAAATGGATTGGAGTTACCAAAAGCTGATCATGAATGGAGCAGCCTGCTAGGCACAACCTTAATTAGACCGTGTTTAAGAAGAAATAAACCTACAGAGCTAGGACTGGCCAGCACTATTTGCTGAACCTGTCCTTACATTGGTCAATGATAAACTCATGTGGTAGTTCTCTTTCTCCAGGTGTTGTGTGGAAATTATGGATCTCAGCCTCAAAGTTTCTCCATTGGTGGTCTAGGAAAGAGGTTTGGCCTGATCATCGGGCCCGGACCTTGGGAATTCTTGTGCATGATGGATCATCGAAATTATGTATTGATCACTCAACACTTACATGTTTGCATGTGGAAATCTCAGTCTTAACCTGGCCAGGTCAGATTGAAAAATGGTGGACACTGCTGGTGAAGCTTGCTCATGTCCATGTTTGGAAGGGTGGACTGGATCATTTCAATAAGCACGACCGGTCATCTGTAAATCATGTTTTCCATTACAGGTCTTCATGATCAAGTTGTAATTTAATTGCTTGGTTCATCAATCTATGTGGTCAGGACATTTGCTCGTTGACGTTGATCCTTGCTGGTTCTCCATTCATTCGAGAGGAAATCCCCATTCCTCCATGTTCCGTCGATTATGATTTGACGATTTAGATTCAGTGCAATGTATAGGTTTGTGGACAGTGGATGATGAAAGAAAATTTAAGAGTTTTTCCTGCCTCGCTTTGGGTTTATGCAGTTTCAGTCTCTCTTCAATTTCAGTTGGCAGATGCATTCAACCTGTTACCCAGAGAGTGCCCCTGAAAGGTTGTTACCTTTATTGAGAGAGGAGATAAGGGTTTCTTTTGAATATAGAAAATGCCAATAACTTTCCCTGCTTTTTCGTTTTCCAGTTCTTGGAAACTTGCTTTACCAGATTTCAGATTAAAAATAATGGAAGAGGACCACATGATTCCAGTCTTTCTAGATCAAACTGGGACAAGCTTTTGAATGTGAATAGAGAATTTTCTGCTGTCATCTCCAGAGCATGAGCTTGGCCTGCTTCTGCAATGTCAGATATCTTGGATGCTTTGCGATCAAAAGCAGGTTGTAAGGATGATAGTATGAAAGACCATTACACTACTACTTCTGAATTTCTGCAAATGCAAGGATGTGAAACAGTAAGGTTATAAATACAAGGTCACATCAACGTTTTGGAAAAGAGAGTAGAGCCAGAAGCCAAGGAGATCGGACATATTCTTCAAAATAAGTGATAGCAAGAATTTTTAATTTCTTGACTACTAAAGAAAAAAAAAAGTGATAGCAAGATTCAGTTTCAACCTAAACCTGTGTTCACTATAGCTGGCCAAAAATGTCCCCAGGAAAAAAAAACAGAAATGCTCCATTCAGCAAGTGAAATATCGGTGGGGACAGAAACATTAACATACCTTTTAATCTAGCACATGAAAGTCACCCGAGTCAGAGAGTTCTCCCAAGCCATGCCACAGAAACCTTCTCTGAGCATCCATATTTGCCTCGTGAACCATGGGATCAGTTGGAGATTAGAATTGAAACCTCAGCCTTCGTCAATTCATTTAAGCCCCTCCAGTCATCAACCTGGAAATTTGAAATCTGCCAAAAGAGAACAGATATGTTCCATTTTCTCATATAAAAGACTTCACATAATGATTTGATTGCTAACTTTTGAACTTGTCATGCAATGAGAATAAACGATTAAATTTCAATTTGCTTCCAAGGTGATGCCTTGCCTCCAGATGCAAATTAGTTTATCTCAATGGATACAGTTGAGAGACATTTATGATTGGCAAGAGCAGCAACCTTAGGCCATTTAATAGTACATAGTACATTCTGAGCTGTGGTTAAATAAGAGGAGGCAAGATGAAATTTACCAACGCATGATAAATATTAATTAGGTTACTTACATGCATTCAGAAGATGAAACTAGCTTCCATTTATGGAAGAGGAACCCTTCTTTTTCCTCTTGTGCTTTGGCTTCACTGCATCTTTCAATGTCTTCTCTCGATTGGCTGGTTGTCCAACTTTTGAATTGATAATGAAACAAGCTGGGTTGTTATCAATAGAAGGAACTTCTGCTTTAGCTTCTGAGATGATATGCTTCTCCTCTCTTGTGTTTTCCTGCTTTTTACTGGGCATTGAAATTCCTGCATATTGTTTTGAGTCTGAAGTCATATTCTGTTTTGGAAAATATGCACAAACTAGCTGAAGGAACAATCCAGAAGAAGAAAATAACTACATCTAAAGATAACAATTTCTGTCACGGCGAAAAGGGGGCAAAATTGATACCACGTGATGCAAGAGAAGATCTCAGGAGGTCTGGATCAATGCCCTTGGAGTATGGATCCCTGGAAGAGAGTCAAATTTAATTCGAAATTGACTAATATATATATATATATATAAAAGATACTTTCTCCAAGTTACATTTTTCAAAGTCAAATCTTTCCTTCAACATCTGCATGTTTATGGAAGCTGCAAAGTAGATGATTTTGATTTTATACATCATAGAGAAGGATGCAAATGTTTATGCCATACCAACTCGATGGACCTCCAAGGAAATTTTTTATGTTGCCACCTTTACCAGTAATTCCTCCTTTCACAAATGATCCAATTCTCATGTTCCCTCCAACAATATCACTTTGATGAGGATGATTTCCCTCGTTCTCAAGCTTAAGTTGAGCAATTTCAGGCATCTGGTTCCCTGAAAGATCATCACCATCCTTGTGATCAAGAGGAAGGTTCTTATTTTCCTTTACTTTACCAGCAGCTACACTAACAGTAGGCACAGAGTGATGCTTAATCTTTCGAAGCGCTCTCTCTGTATTGTATGCTTCCACCTACAGCAAGATTCATTCACATAATGTTTCAGGAAGACATGAATGGAATCTTATTGGAACTGCTCCCAGTTATATTGTCAGCAACAAAACTTGCATCTACTACCTCATCACCTAAACATTTCCTTTTTGTCAAAAGAGAAACCAGAAAATTCTCAAAGACAAAGAATCCAATGAGAATAACCTACAGCTTCTTTTATCTTGGATGTTATATCAGTGGCTTTGGTAGCTGCAATTCTCAAGCATTGCATGATGACACTTTGTGGGACACCCTCTCCTCCAGCCTTCTGAATAGCACAAATGTCTCCATTTGTATTTAGAGTAGCTGTCATTCTTCCTCCCATAACAGCTTCTTCATGGTGGGTTGGGTCTAGTACCTTTTAAGAAAAGGAAACAATTGTTACGTAAGAGAAAAGGCTGATACAAGGTTTTTCGCAAAACTGAATTTAAGCCCCCGACTTGACTGGAAAAAAAGACTAAAAAAAGATGCAGCACAGAATAAGTTACCTACCACAATGCTTTCATTACTTAAGAATGTGAAGGTTACTGCTACTGGAAGATGATGTATTGTGAGTGGAAGTGGCTCCCTAGCCTGTCGAAAAGGTCCAAACATTACATAAGACCAGGATAAATGTCCAGAATATTTTTCGTTACTTTGGAGAGAGGAATCAAGCTTCACAGCTAAATAGTTAGAGACACTAAAGCTTCTCTCCCATGGGACTAATCTCCTTGACAATGCAAATCTATTCCAGTAGAGACGATTATTAGAGGTAGAGAGATCTAAGGAGCTAACCTCTGTTGGATAGACCGTCACTTCCTGACCATCTTCTCCTCCCAATGAGCATTCAGGTCTCCGGAATGTTGATAGTGCAGCCAAAGCAGCAATATTAGCAGCATCAACAAGATTACTGCCCCAAACATAACATGAGAAAAGGTGAATGCTAAATCAAAACTTAATATAAGCAAAATATGACCATTGAAGAAAGGATAAATTATATAACCACTTACCCCCCATTATCTAGAATGTGGAGATCTATTCGGATGGCCCACACCAATTTCCCAGCAAGGACACATAGTGATTCTGTATCCACTGCCCTACTTTCCCTGCAAATTATTTTGACATGAATAACGAGCAGGTTTCTGGAGGAACACTTCCCCTATAATCACAAAGTTCACAGATCCTCCAAGAAGTTTCATGGAAAAACACTTCATGTGAGCAAAAGCATGCAGCTAAAAAAGTGAAATAACTTTTTCTCCAAAATTTCAGAAGTACTCTTGATTGCAAAGACATGCAGCTCAACCAGTTAGATAACTTATTTTTTTCTAAATTGCAGGATTGCTTCAGATCAAAAGGCAAATCGGCTCCAAGAAATCACATCATTCTGCCATAAAAGATTACTTAATTCATAAAGCAGTTGCAATAAACTTATAGAGTGACAAATGATCACACAAAAGAAGGTTGAGTCGAACACCTCAAGCCACGATCTATAACTCGGCCCAACTCCACTGCAGACTCACCCGGACGGCCTGGCTCAAATGAAGGATCAGCCATTGGAGAGAACTCAGTGAAAATTGAAAGAGTTCCTTCATTAGGTCTATCATGGTACGGATGAACAAGCTGGGACGTCACGAAACCCATTACACGTGTCTGTCCGAGAAGCACTTCTGATGAACCATCTTCTCTGCATGTTCATCATGATCGAAGAAAGGACGTTTCAGTAATCTACTCTGGCATCCGCTTCTCGACAAGAAATTTCTTTTATTTTTTCTTTTGAAAAGCAAAATGCATCACATTCGTCCGAATGAATCCGGGCAAAACTACATTATCCAAGTCGGGCAGGAGAGAAGAGAGGGTTTTTGGGACGCAAAAATCATAATTAAGCAGACTAGCTCCGATCAACCAAAAGACAGCGGATACAACTGCTCGCAAGTTCCAGCCAATAACTGACTGAATGAAACATGTTTTCTTGAAACATCTATTTACCGACAAAGCAACGGTCGCCTAAATGACAGACAGAGCTAGCTTAGAGAACCGTAAAAAACCGGCATCTCAGACCTTTCCTACGGAAATTGGCCAAAAAAATCTTTCCTACATGAAAGCGGACATATGGAGTCACAACATTCTAACACCTACCTAAAGGTGAGCAGTATTAGCATATGTACCTTCCGAAGTTGATAGTCACTTTGCGATAGTCGTAAAGATTCCGGCCATCGATTCGGAGGCCTGAGAGCAAAGCGGTCTCTATGAACTTCTTCTCATTCACCGTCATCCGCCACGCATTCGCCAGTCTCTGCTCCATTCTGAACTCAGGCCTTAAGCCGATGATTAGCTCCAAAAACTTCAGAGGACCAACGACCTAGAGAGCTGAAGGGGCGGAAGAGGCCGCAGCAGCAGAGTGAAGACGGCCGAGGGTGAGGGCATGAAGGGGGAGACAGGGAGGTGAAGAAATGCGTGGCAGAAATCACGACCTTTGATTATGTTTTCTCCATACTTCAACGGCTGCGATTTATATAATTCTGAAAACTGTTTGTATTTTTATTTTTCTCCTATGGGAAAACGAGGGAAAAAAATGAAGAGGAGAAAATGAAAATATTATCCAAGATTGAATGAAAACGGAAACCATTTTCAAGCGTTCTCTGTTTGTCCTGCTGCAGCTCGTGGACTTCAGAGACGTCACTCTGCCTCAGCGATGGCAATGAAGCTGCAGGCGCTTACGGGATTAATTTATTCGTCGACTTCTCCTCTGCCAACATCCCTCTCGCATCGTCGTCCATGCTCTACCGGGGGCCCCTGCTTCACGAAGAAACCTCTGGTAACCCCGTTCTTCAATGGTGGAGGTGCGTTCTTCTTGGTCTCTTTACCTCTTTGTTACTGTTAGTTGTCATCTAGTAGAAAGTCCGATTTTTGCTTGATTATGTGTGTGCTGTGTTGGGTTTCGGATTCCATTTCCAGCTCCATGTTGGAACTTAAAACCGTAAGCATCCATTTTTTTCGATTTAATTCTTAAGTATTGCTAGGATTTGATTTTTGAAGTAAATTCTAGTTTAATTGCTATACGTTTGGATTTTTTTTAACGGAAGGAGATAATGGAATCTCCCAATGTCTCTCCCTGAGTCCCTCTATCTGTCTTTTACATCCCCCATCTTACATCTTGGTAACCTCTATTCAGTCTCTTGCAATGATTCTAGAAACTATTTAGTCTGTTGAAAATTTCCACATTCATGCAGTTGGAGCTTTTAGACTTGCTCGAATAAGCTGTCCAAAGCACAGGGGTGCCCTTGGAGCTCGTATGAATCTATTCGACCGCTTTGCTAGAGTTATAAAGGTTAGCTTTGTGAATTTGCTGGCATGCTCCAAAAAAAAAAAAAAATCAAAAGACAATGCAAAAGAAAGAGCAGTATCTTGATTTTGGTTTCAGCAACCTGATCCTTCTTTACTAATTGCAGTCTTATGCAAATGCACTTGTCAGTTCTTTGGAAGATCCTGAGAAAATTTTGGAGCAAACAGTGCTAGAAATGAATGATGACCTGATAAAAATGAGGCAGGCTACAGCTCAGGTAAACTCAATATTAACACTATATGAAGTTTCTGTATCTCTTCCTATGAGATTCTATTATATTTTTTATTTTTTGGGACCCAGACTCCTTTTTGTTTTTAAGTTGCTGGCAATGCAAATAACAGAACTTGTGATAAGCAATGGAAAAAGGTTAGCTCTGTATTCAATATTGAAACAGGGCAGCTATCATATTGGGAAGCTCTTCTTATCAAAATGTAAAATGGGAATTTCTTCAATTCAAACCAGCCCCATTATGGTGTCCTTTATGATTTCCAAATTGTCAATCTTCGAGGATGCAACTGCATCAACCATATTGACTAGTTTATGTATTTCCTTTTGGTACAGGTTATAGCTTCTCAAAAACGACTAGAAAACAAATACAAGGCTGCACAACAGGCTTCTGAGGAATGGTAATGTGCAGCCACTAAAGTTCCCTCAAGACGTTAAGGTTATCTTCATATTGGGTCTCCAATACAGGTACCGTAAAGCCCAGTTGGCTCTTGAAAAAGGAGATGAAGATCTTGCTCGTGAGGCTCTAAAAAGGCGTAAATCCTATGCTGTAAGTCTACGAGTTTTTGAAATTGTTTTAGCACATGGGTCTTTGCAGGATTCTCGGCGAGCTGGTTGGCATGAGTTCTCCTGTATTTTCTCTCTTTTATAATTTTATGTTCTACTTATTTTACTGTGTTATCGATTGCCTAAAGTAAGCACACTTTGCATGATTTGTTGATCTTTCTATTTCATGAACTAAAGTAGGACTCAAGCAAAATTATTCTGATGCTGACTAAGTTTGACCTTGTGAAATCATATATGGAAGGAAATTATTACATAGTCAAAATCTGATAAATTATGTATATATAATGATTTCTACAAAAATCAAGGCTAGGGGTTTTCCCCGTTCACATCCATGGTTTCTTGCATTTAATTTTTCACAAGCAGATAAAATTCCTGGAAGAGCTCTCATGATCTGCATGTAGTCTATCTACCTCATGACGAATAAGCATTCAGTATCAAGGCTAGAGGTAGTCTGTTGAATTTCTTGAAAGATACAGCAATTTTGATGGAATAATTAGTCACTTTACTCAAAAAGCATTGTTACTGCAAATTAATAATGTAGGAATTCTAGCTTAGCTCCATCTATCTGCGTCCTAATTATCAATATTGATACCCCTGAAAAGCTTATGAATTCAAGTGTTTTAACAGGATAATGCTAATGCTTTGAAAGTTCAGTACGAACAGCAGAAAAGTGTTGTTGATAATCTGGTCTCCAATACACGGGTATGTCAATTAGACTATAATATGATTGTTGTCTCACTGTCATTGATATTTGCATGATATATGACACCAAGGGACAGATAAATGTAACATATGCACTGCTTTGGCATTTGTTTGTTGCTGTATTAAAGTATCAGTATTAGTGGGAAGTTAGCAAGCAATATTGGCCCTTAGAGACCGTAGCCTATACCAAGTAATCAGACCCTCAACCATCTGAGGCTTTCTCTTGGAGGAAAACAGTATCTAACACTTTATTCTCTTACAATCTTCTAGAAATATTAGCCCCAACAAAGGTGATGCATGTTTAAAGAAATGTCTGAGGCTACATTTATTTTATCTTCTTTTTTTTTTTGGAGTAGTCAATAAGAAACTTCATTAATATCGCATCAAGAAGATGCTTAAAATCATATACAAAAGATTTTTGCTAAAAACAAAACATTAGCTTACCCTACATTTATTTTATCTTCAATCAGAGTGCATTCAGGTTTCCCAGTGAGTATTGGTTAAGCCTTTACTTGTTACACTGGGTCATGTGCTTCTCAAACTTCTGTTAATGAGTAAAGCCATACTTGCTGGGTGGCTTTCCTCTAATATATATTTCACTGTAGCTATTGGAGAGCAAAATACAAGAGGCCAAGTCAAAAAAGGACACTTTAACGGCCCGTGCCCAGTCTGCAAAGTTTGTATCTACCACCTTTTATCATTGATGATTTTACTTACCCTAAGTTTTGTTACCTCTACGTTGTTTATCACTTCATTTATTTCTTCTTATTCTTCAGGACTGCAACCAAAGTAAGTGAGATGCTAGGAAATGTAAACACAAGCAATGCCCTGTCAGCTTTTGAGAAGATGGAAGAGAAAGGTGAGTTACTAAATTCTAATATTTGTATTTGGTATTCCAATAATTCTAGTTGAGGAGCTGGCTGCATACATATTAAATTTGCATTGCTCTCATCCAATGAAATAGTTCTGGCCATGGAATCTCAAGCTGAAGCTCTTGGTGAGCTGACTAGTGATGATCTTGAGGGGAAGGTACCATTTAGATCTTTTCTTTTATCCCCTTTTAGCAGTTCTAAATTATTGACGATTTCAGATAAAGGATAAAAGAAAAATGAAAACAATTTTCATATTTGTTGATGAGGATACGCGATTTATTAAACACCTGCACTGCATCATATCTCAAGTCTTCTACAAATGAGCCTATCATCAGCTTAGCAAATATAGCGGAAACAACAATTGCAGTTCTCTAGGTGACTATTTTCTCATTTCTGAATCATGAAAATGCATTTCCTAAGCATTTTGTTCTGGTAAATTGAAATTAACTCAGACATTTTCTTTCTTCGTACTTCCTAATCTTTCTCCTTTTGTTTTGGAAAGATAACTAAGCTTTCATTCATGAGCTGATAAGGCTATAAATGTTACATAACTGACAACTTAATAGGAAAATGTACAAAAGTTTCTATAGTCTAAGCACTACAGAAAGGGGACAATTGGACAATTTAGCTGCGATACTCAGAATGATAACTATCCTTTCTCGAACAATCTGCAAACTGATGGTCCTTTTATTCTTTTTCTTAATCTCAAAATGTCGGAGTTGTTATGTAATCTACCATGTATTACCATCTTTCATGTCCAAACGTGCAAAGCTTACGAAGTTTTCTAACCTATTGCTGTTTATGCTTGTTGGCAGTTTGCTTTGCTGGAGAGTTCATCAGTTGACAGTGATCTAGAGAACTTGAAGAAGGAACTCTCTGGTGCCACAAAGGTTGGTCCTTCTCTGAAATAAAATTAGTTGAGGAGTTTGAATACTAGTATTCTGCGGGCACCACTGCAAGAAAAGAAAATTACGTCCAAGTTTGTTTATCTTATCAACTAATTCATTTAAAAGAATCCCAGAAAGTATGGAACATATCTAATGTGGACAAAATTCTTTATGAGGTGTATAACTCTGTAGTTGAGGGAATAAAAAAAATTTGGTTTGGTTAAGCTCCTGATGCAAATAAGAGAGGATAGCAAGAGTGAAAAGATGATCTTTGTGCCTTGCTATTTGTCGTCCCCAACAGAAAGGCAAGCTTCCACCGGGAAGAACACTCCGCTTTGAAGATGCAGAGGTAGAGAAGGAAATCAATGAATTGAGGCAGAAGGCCAAGGAGCTATGAGTTCCATGTATACCATTTTCCCAGTGTCTGATGAGCTCGTTGGTTGTTCTTCGGTTCGGGTTTCCCTCCCGTGCCATAATTTTGTACATCAGTTGGGAAGCTGTTTATGGCAAATGAAGCCTAACTTGAAAGAGAGGAATTGCTCGTCTTGGGATGGTGTGCCTGTGACAATTTGGCGTACGTTTACGTATCATATAATGTGCAACTCACTGATAGAAAAAAAAAATCTTTCCAATAAAAAGTGGGCTTTATTGGGAAAAGGAAAAAGCCTCTTCAGTCTAAGTCATAACTCGAAGGGTCCATGTCAAGCACAGGCAGCCGCATGACATTCTCCAGGAGAGCAGCTCATTGACTTCTGTGTACGAAAATCAGAAAAAGTCATACGCAGAAGGAAATTTTAGGACGAGGCTGCTCTTGGCTCCGATATTTTCAATGCTACTTTGTTTGACTCACGAAGGTCAACCCTCTCTGACAAGGTTTTAGCTGGCCAGACTGGCTATTGACCGGTCCAAAGGGCACAGTTGGCTCGGCTTGGATTCAGCTGACTCTCTTCAGGGCAATACAGACCGGGTCCAAACTCCAGGCCGGGCCCAAATTGATATATCACACTCAGATTGTTCCTTTTCTTGGCCAGCACTCCTTGGAGTCTACTGATTCAATTCAAGCCAATTGACACCATTAAGTAAAATTGCCCCTGTTATGGATTCACGGCTCCTGTTGTGGTAGCAGCTCTGAACCCAAACAAGAAGGCCGATCTTTTCATTCTTGAGCGCTCACTGGCAGCACAACGCACAGCAAGCCGAAAAGCATGACACTGACCTAATGCACATCTGACTTCTTCGTCAGTCAGTGGAATCTACAGTAATTAGGGTGCAAATACTTAAAAGTGCCCCTCACAATAGAGCTACTGTGGGGCTCGGACAAAATTCTGGGGGTGGGTCCACATCTTACAGAGGCTGAAACCAAAAACCTTACCCACTCAGTTCACATTGAGCTAGGTGTTGGTCATATTAATGCTGTAGCGGATGATCGAGTGTTTGGTACGCATCTGGATATCTCAAGTAGCGGCTTCCATGAAAGGGGATCGTTCTTTGAGTTGTACATATGGTCCATGAAGTCCCACAGGACCGTAGTCATACTTCTTTCTCTCCTCCCTCGTGGTAAGAGACTCCTCAGTGACACCAGGTGGAAGTGGTGGAGCTGTGACAGCAAACTCCACGTGCGAATTCAGTAGCCATTGCTGTGACCCAGGATTCAGCCCCTTGATGGTGACACACGCTGATCCACTGTCTTTGTGCGCTCTGCACATATTTCCAGATCCATCAACTCCAATGATGAATTTTCCATTATTAAAGTGGTCTACAGCTGCTTTGATTCTACTCGACAAGAGGCTGGCATGCATTTTATAAGCCCCAGATGAGCCATGCAGTATGGAGCTTGAACAGCGGCTATTGCTTCTTGAGTACGAATTGGCATCCATCCGTTCCTAGCAAGAAAATCAAGCGAGGAGAAATGACAGCACCGCTACGGTTGATAGAACCCGCTCCAACAATAGAAGTGATAGGGAATGAAAATATTAGTTTATGACTGATGAGAGAGGCAAGAGAGCATTATCGTTTATTACATTTATTTCCTTATTGAATAACCGGGCTTAATTCCCTTAGTTGGTCACTGATCATTTATCCGTTAGGCAATCAGCTTGTAAAGTGCGTGATTTGATTAGCTGGACTTTGCTCGTGGGCTATCCTACTGTGACGGGCTTTCTTGTGGGCTCAAGCTTTTATCTTGGGGCCCTAGCTATTAGGCCTTCCCCATGAAGAAGGAAGTGCCATCCCCAATTCTATCATGGATAGCGCCAGCTGGTACCATAGACTGCAGATTTTATGTTGGAAAAGCCTGAATTGTATCAGGACAAGGTCCGTGCAGATTGCTATCTTGACTACTAATCTTAAAGCGTGTTGGCATAAAAGTGAAGACCACTCCAATGCTAGGTGTAGTGCAGGATTAATCTTGTCACTCACAATATTGAAGATATCTACGATATAGTCTCAATAAACAGGAATCTCTTTTTTCTCCACTCCATTGGTTAATATATGGTACGGGGTAGCAACCTGGGAGGCTAGAGGATCCTAAAGACCTGACTGCCGATAGAGTAAATCTCTATGGAATTGGAAGTGGATGAATTCAGGTCCAGGGTTCATAGAGTTTGAGCAGGTGAAACTTTAATAGAGAGAGACGTGTAAAGGAGTAAGAGACAGTGAGGATCAGGTTAAAGTCAGGTGATAGTTTGTATTACTGGGTTGCCGAACTATCAGGTAGCGGTTACCACTATTATGGTCTATGATCCATAATGGTGAGGGCCAAAGACGGCGATATCAATGATATCTAGGTTATTAGCCGAGGTGGTCATGAAGAAGTGGCCGAAGAGAGTACTATGATAAGAATCATGCATATAATAGACTGTTGAAAGATGCTCCCGCTACATTGGGATAGAAAGTGTTGGAAGAAACTGCAGGAAAAACAACAATAACTTTAGATTCAAGTAAGGCAGAGATAAATAATGCAATTGCAACGGTACAAATTAATCTAAGGTTCTAGACATGATATTGTCAAATTAGGCTAAACTTGCTTGGAGTTCCTTTTTGTCATCTGACCTACTCATTGCCTGGTTTTTGAATTTCTTCTGATCACCCAACAGCTCTTTAGTTCATCTTTGCCTTTTGAGGAATCTCCGGTTCCCTTCTGATTTCTATGCCGTTTCTGATTCTTTACCACTTGATTGATGGCAACAAAAATGAATGTCCCATGCCGTACGGGTATGGGAGTGGAATATGCCTATCCATTTACATCAAAGGAAGACTCCATATGGGATTGTTTACTTAATCTCCATCTTGTATGTGGCTGGAAAATTTTGATAGTGATTAAATATCATGAGCCCCGCAACGGGGGAATCCTCGTCCAAAGTTGTTGCCCAAAGATTTCATCCAAGTGCAGGCAATATGTTGTTGTGTCGGATTATTATAGATTTTGCTAAAAGAAAAGAAAAAATAACGTGAACTGCATGATATAGACTAGAAGGATTTGAACGCAGGTCTTACGTTGTTGCTTGGATCATTCCCATGAGAATGGTCAAACCTGTCGTCGAAGGGGCACCTGAGAAGGGATCCAGCATTAAGGTATCCCAACTCAGAGCCTCTAATGTCTTATCAACAAGCTCTGCAGTCATCTGGCACGGAAGACTAGGTCAAGATGGAGTGGCGAAAGTAAAGTCATCACACTCTGGGTGGAAGACTTTGACTTCCACTGACCCTTTCTTGCTTCTCCGTAAAATTTCTAGAAATTTTGATGGGGTATCCAATTAACTGAATAAGAATAAAAAAAATTTGCGCTCATGATATTAATATATTTGTCGCACTAGTAACTATGATTGGTGGGGGCTGTGGGCCATTGTTAACCAATGGCACACGCTCTCATAAACTAGGTGCCTCGTCGGTCCATGGATCACATTCCGGCCTAAATCCAGCGCCGAGCTGCACCTGACGACATCGGGTTTCCGCTCTTGTTCACAGCTTTGCTCGGGTCATGGTCGAGCGAACACATTAGCATGAGCTATAGAGAAACGACATTTCCCACTCGTGAAATCCTCAGTGGCAGCTTGGGCACTCACGAAGGGGACTACAGTTATGGGTTAACCTTGCGCAACGAATTTCGTTCGAGTGACATCACGTAGGAAGGTATTATTGGGTCTGACCGATTCAAACGTTGAACTAAGACCGCAACACCTAAGCAGGAAAATTCACCGGTCATCCCTGGCTTCTCAACTTGATTCCGAACGAGGACAACGGTGGACAAGGACATAGCCGGAGAGTGGGCCATCAATCATTTAATAAAGGGACAAGAAAGGAAAAAGTGGATGGGAATTAATTTATTTAATAAATTTGGATATTTCTTAGAAAATAAAAGAGGAGGGAGGATAAAGTTAATAAAAAAATTCTACTTATTTTAGTTTTCAATTACTAGGAAGGTTTTAGAATGAAATGTCAGTTGTCCTGTTCACGGGCAGACAGATCCAGCAAGCAGACAACGTTAGATATTTCATTTTTCCTGCCCCTGTCAAATTGGCTAGTGGAGTAGGAAGGCGATGACTTGGGCAACGACTTGTAGTACAGGTCTTTGGGGATTTTGGGCCATTGGACGCATAGTTTTTAAAATCGGACCGGGCCGGGAACCGGTGTAGGCATGGGTTCATGGGTTCATGGGTCGGACCGGGGGTTCAATGGGTTGAACCGCATGTTTAAAAAATAATATTAATTATATAATATTACTAATAAATTTACATAATATCATAATTTGAATATAATTTATAACAAAAATCATTAATATAACCATTAAAATGTAAATATAAGTTTAGTAAAATAAAATAGGTACATTACAATATGTTTTTGTTTTTGTTTTAATTTTAAGTCGGCCGGTTTTCTCATGGGTTCAATTGGGTTCACCGGTCGGACCGGGAACCGGCCGGTTCAATCGGATTTTTTCTCTTTTAATGTGCAATTGGGTTTTTTGAAGGAACCGGACCGGGTGAGTGGCCGGTTCCCGGTCGAACCGGTCGAACCGGTCGGCCCGGTCCGGTTTTTAAAACTATGATTGGACGTGATTAAAGATAATTCTGACAGTTTATTTTTTTTATTATATACAAAACTCATAAAATTAAAATAAAATAATAAAATATAAATATAAAATTTTTTAGATAAAAATCGAATTTATAAAATTTTTAAATTTATAACGAACCCCTAATCTCCGTTTTGTTATCCTGATTTTTCCGGGTCCAGCTGTCAAACCCGACACGAAGAGCTCGCCTTGAAATAGAGCAATCACTTGGAACGGCTCCATATCCCGATACCGGGAGTTCGCCCCGGGTAGCTTTCCAGGACCATATGCAACTAAACCTCATCTGAGTACATGTCCTCTCCTCTCCCGCTCTGTCTCTCTGTCTCCGGTCAGTGACAATGAAGAAAAGATACCACATCTGTGCCACTCAGCCGCAGCAACCACCAACGCCACCGCTCCTCTTCGGGGCCCTCCTCCTCCTACTCCTCTGCCCGTGCTCTGCCGATGATGTGCCCTCATATAAGCCCACCGACGAAATCTTCGTTGACTGTGGCTCCGCCGGCGACTCCGGAACACCACAGGACGGCCGCCAGTGGGCCGGCGACAAGGACTCCAAGTACCTCCTGCTGGATAGCGGAAAGTCTCTAACCTCCAAGGCCAACAGCCAGCCTAGCTCCATCCACCAAGTTCCGTACATGACTGCACGACTCTCCCGCTCCGTGTTCTCCTACTCCTTCCCCGTCACTGCAGGTCCCAAGTTTGTCCGGCTCCACTTCTACTCTTCCGACTACAGCCAGAACTTCTCCCGATCCGACGCCCTCTTTTCCGTGACCTCCGGCTCTTTCACCCTTCTCCGTAACTTCAGTGTCTCCCTTGTGGCCGATTATCTCCGTCAGCCTTTATTCTTGAGGGAGTTCTGTGTGGTGGTCGTGGACGACCAGAGGCTGAACTTGACCTTCACTCCGAGCGCCGACAGCCCAAATTCGTACGCTCTCATCAATGGGATCGAGATCGTGTCCATGCCCCCTGATCTTTACTACAGCAACAAAACTGATGGCTCTCGTGATCTAGATTTTCTCGGCAATAATGGCAATCCCCTGACATTGAGCTATGAAAATGCTCTGGAGACGGTACGTTGAGAACTCATCTCATTTTTAATCACTGATTTGCCGGCCAAAATCTTCACACCCCACCCCACAAATTTGGTGCAATCGTAGTCATTCATTAGCGCGTTAATTATGCCCTAGTTGTTTAAGGATCAGCAAGAATCTTGGAATCGTCTGCAGATTTACCTATGCAACATAGGAGTCCTTTATTGTGCACGCTTTGACGAGTAAGGCATGACTGATTTTCAGATTTCTTTTCCCATGTTTCCCATTCAACTGACTGGTATATCGAATAAACGTCGGTGGGAATATGGTCGAGCCCAGACAGGACACTGGTATGTTCCGGAGTTGGATAGGTCCAGACGATCCATACTTGACGGAGGACCTTAGCAGCGTCTTACCAGCGAACACTTCCATCAATCTCATCTTTGGAAAGATTCCCAACTATACGGCCCCTAAGAATGTTTACGTAACAGCGAGGTCTATGGGCACCACTAGGCGGATAAATTTGTCGTACAATTTAACCTGGTCTTTCCCCGTTGATTCCAACTTCAGATACATCGTCAGGTTACATTTCTGCGAGTTTCAGAGAGAGATAACCAAAACAGGCGACCGGGTCTTCGAGATCTTTGTGGCTTCGAGGGAAGCTGATCACCTATCTGATGTCATCCGATGGACTGGAGGAAGAGGAATTCCTATTTACCAAGATTATGCCGTCGATATCTTTGCAGATGGGAGCAAGAAGATTAACCTCACCGTCGCACTTCATCCTGCCCCAGAAGACGAGTCAGTTTATGCCGATGCACTTCTCAATGGTGTAGAGGTTTTTAAGATAAGCAATGACGATGACAATCTGGCGGGACCTAATCCGGACCACGTACAGCCTCAGCCGGAACCGCCTCCACCTCAGACATCCTCAGAATCCCATGGCATCAGTAAGAAGGTGATAGCTGCCATTGCCGGCGGGAGTGTTTCCGGTGTATTGCTGCTGGGTCTTATGTGCTCTGTATTCTACCGACGAGGGAGGAGTAGCAAGGAGTCGATTTACAGCGACAAGACCTCGCTGTGGGGCCCGCTATCATACACTACGACAAAGTCGACCAAGACCCACAACTCATCCTTGCCGGCCGATCTGTGCCGCCGCTTCTCAGTGGCAGAGATCAAGGCTGCCACAAATGGGTTCGATGAGATCTTCATCGTTGGGGTGGGGGGTTTCGGGAACGTGTACAAGGGTTATGTGGATGGCGGTTCCACACCGGTGGCAATCAAGCGGCTGAATCCTGGGTCCCAACAGGGGGCTCGCGAGTTCATGACAGAGATCGAGATGTTGTCTCAGCTCCGCCATCTCCATCTGGTTTCCTTGATAGGGTACTGCAATGATGGAGGAGAAATGATTCTCGTGTACGATTACATGTCCCAGGGGACACTCCGGGAGCACCTCTACAATACGGAGAACCCACCTCTACCGTGGAAGCAGCGGCTTGAGATCTGCATCGGCGCAGCACACGGGCTCCAGTACCTCCACTCGGGTACGAAGAACATGATCATCCACCGGGACATGAAGACGACCAACATCTTGTTGGACGACAAGTGGATCGCCAAGGTTTCCGACTTCGGGCTCTCGAAGATTGGTCCTACCAACATTGCCGACAACAAGGGTCATGTAACAACCGCTGTGAAGGGCACTTTTGGATACCTGGATCCCGAGTACTTCCGCCGCGGGCAGCTCACAGAAAAGTCTGATGTCTACTCCTTTGGCGTTGTGCTGTTAGAGGTGCTATGTGCTCGGCCCCCGGTGATTCGAAACGTGGAGAAGAAGCAGTCCAACCTGGCCTCGTTGGCTCATAGCTGCTACCGCAATGGGACGCTTGACAAGATTGTAGACCCAAACCTGCGAGGACTGATCGCCCCTGAATGCCTGAAGAAGTTTGGGGAGATTGCGATGAGCTGCCTGCAAGAAGAGGGGGCCCAAAGGCCATCGATGAACGATGTGGTATGGCTCCTCGAGTTTGCACTGCAGCTGCAGGAGAGTGCTGAAGAGGGTATTGAACCCCAGGCGACAGTTGCAAGGGACAGCGTTGATGAAGCTGCGGGCCTACTTAAGTGGGCATCCGACGGTAGAAGCAACGTCGGCGTGTTCACTAGCAGCAGCGTCGAGGGGAGCAGTGTCATGATGACCACTACCAGCGGCTCAGTGAGCACTGATACTGAAAATTTAATTACCTCTGGAGCTGTTTTCTCGGAGATTATGAATCCACAAGGGCGTTAGAGGATAATTTGGCTTCTGATAAGCGTTAAATTATATGTTTGCCTGTTAGGTATTGTTTTTCCATAAGATTTCAAACCTCTGATAAGTGTAAGTGTATTATGCTTGTGTCCAAGATGTATGAGATCGTATTATGAAGCATAAAACATTATTCACATCCTTGTATATATCTTGCATCTATATCTGTATCTTTATGCCCGCAAAATGTAAACAAAGCGACAGTCGAAGTACCAAATTAGTGTCTATAAGGACGACTCGTTCATGGTCACAGTAGAACCAAGTAGTGGCCGGTGCAGAACCTGGCATCCGGCCTAGTTTGAGAGGTACCTCGAGTCGATCACTAGTGGGGCTAGGGTGCGCCAGGTCCTCTCTCGGGTCAGCTTCTACTTGCAGGGAGGTGTGGTATTGAGCGCTCTTGAAGTGGCCATGTTGCACTTCTTAACCAACTGATCGCTACCCAACACTTCTTCAACACCATTTATGGTTGGCAACTTCACTTTCTGGTGATTTGTGGATGGAGTAGCCTGCAATCCATTGAAGGTTGGCCTACCCATTATAGCATTGTGGCTCAAAGATACATTGACCACCAAAAAGGTAGAGACGCATTTGGTGGTCTTGCTCCCTTCACCCAATTAGAGTATTAGAGCTATCGACCCTAACAAGTAGACTGTCCCTCTATTAAACCCCACTAAGGGCGAGTCGGCAGGGGAAAGTAGGGACTCCTTGAGGCTCATCTTCTTACAGGCATCATAGTAGAGGATTGTCTATAGAACTTCCATTGNTCACAACCCCTGAGTCGACCAATCACAAGGCTGGATCCTCTAGGTGTTGCTCCCGGTTCTCTTCAGCACCTATCATATCACCCACCAGGAGGTCAATATACACAAACGCATCAGTGATTTATCCTCACCTTCCATACTCAAGAAAAGGTATTCTAGTGAGTTAAGGAAAAACTTCTAAGGATCTGAGAGGGTTTAGGGCTGTTCCACCGACTAATCTAAAGAAAAGAGTCCCTCCTCGGCATCCCTCACTGCTGTTACTTCCTTCTCCCCTCACCAGCGGTTACTCCCGGCTACACAGAGGAACAGAAAACCCTTCAGCAGAAACGAAACAACCACACTAGCAGCACACACTACGCTTCTCAGCTGGCAACAACTCGAACCCTAACAGTTATAGAGACTCAAACTCCCAGCAACAATAAATAGATCTCAGCCATAGCGATTCCCGGACACCAAATCAGCAATAACCTAAGGAGGGTTCGGGTATCCGAGAGCCTTACCTCAATGCCCGAAGTCGACAGCAGGACAATGGAGCCTAGAGCCACATTCTGGTCTGCAGCAGGTCCTCTCTTCCGAGCTCGATTTGCTCCCACAGCAGGCAGATGGAGTGGAGACGGATTGGGAAGTCACAAACCCTAATCAGCCCTAAATCGCTCTTCTCTCTCTCGCACGGCAGGGGGAAGGAAAATGACGACAAAGGCAACGCAGGGAGGAGGAGGAGAAGGAAAAGTGGATGGGCTGATGGGCCAGCTGATTGGGCGGGCTCTCCTCGGGCCCAAGCCCGTGGGCTCACACAAAATCAATAGCAACAAAGTCTTATCATCATCCTCGATCTTATCATCAATGGACTGGAGGTCCGTTACAATTTGATTGAACAAATCCACATGATCACCTATCGATGTGTTGAACTCATCATCAATTGGTACAACTGCTTCTTCAAGTATTACCAATTGGTCAGAGACTTCATCATTTAGAGCTACTTCAACTTGCGCCACAACATTGACATTGAATTTTGATCACACGCCTCCCAAAAAACCTTATTTGATAGGCTAAGCTGGACCATGCTCAAAGCCTTCGCCATGTTAAACCTCTTTTTTGCATCTTGCAGGGTTGGGGATAGCGCGGCCTTTCCATCTAGTTCTCCCTAAAGGTCATGTTGTACTAGCAACGCCTCAATCTTAATCCGCCACAATCAAAGTCATTTGCACTATCAAACTTTGCCACTGATATCTTTGAGATCTACTCTAATAATAGCTTGTGACACTCCAAATCTCTAATAGTAGTTTGTTGTGGTGAAGGCTCATACCATGATGTTGGAATTTGATTGCAATAGCAATAGAAAAACCTGAGAGAAGTAAGAGGAGAACATAAAAATCAAAATTACATGGTGGTTCTCATGAGGGAAATGTGTGCAGTGTAGAGCAAACAATTCAGTAAATCAAAGCAAGAGATTACAGCTTACAAATATATCCCATTACTAAGCCCACTTTACAACCCAACGCAAAAACGAGTCGCAAACCCAAGGTCCAGCTACTCAAATCATGCATGTTACGAGCTAAAGCCCTAACAGATAGATGATCAATAAGGAAATAAATATAATAATCAATAGTGCTAATTAATGCATTCATGTACATAAGGGACAAGAGAGACAATGATACTCTTCTTTGTGATTTTTTTCGACCATTGACGCTCTCTTGCCTCTCTCATCGATCATAAGCTAATTTTCCACTCATTATTTGGCACCGTCTATGGGAATCGATCAAAAAGCCATGGCTCGTAATCAATGTGCAGCTACCTTCACTGGTCTGCCTAATCCTTGGCGCTCCCTGTGATCAGCTCGACGCGGCGCTCTGCTACAAGCCAACCTCCAGTAGGGCTGCTTCACTCCAGTCCCCAGCCCAAGCACCACTAGCAAGTACCATAGTAGGAACCAATGACTCTGCTCAAGAGCTAAACAACCTCCCTGCCGACACTCCCACTACCATCAAGCGCATGATGTACACTAGAATTGAAGAGTTGCTCTCTCGGTATCAATCAAAGCGGTGTGAAGGAGGAGCAACGTCATACTATAAAGTGGCACTACGCGACAAGAGAGCCGCTGCCGCTGGTAACACCTACAGGTTTGGCCACTCCACCTCAATCACACAGGATGTGGAAAAAATGATGGACAAGCGAGTGGAAGCAAAAGTGGCGTAACTGAAAGATAGAGGCCAACACCAGGAAGTAGTATGGGCTTCCTTCTTTAGAGGAGGATGTCACTAGTCCATTCTCTGTCGAGATCTGTGTGGTCGTCTTGCTATCCAAGTTCCTGCTCCCCCAAATCACGGCTTACAACAGCAAGACAAATCCGTCCCCATGTCACTTCTTTGCTCGGCAAGGACGCCACTGATGACATCTAGTGCCTCCTATTCCTTGAAAAGCATGGCAGCATACTGGTTCCATACTTTAGCTCCCGGTTCAATTGCTATTTTCTCCCAGCTTAAAGAGAAATTGAGTGATATGGACTTATGGAGCTATTCAGCATGGAACCATGTAAGAAGGAAACTCTATGCTAGTGGTACGACCGCTTTACAAAGGTCGCAGAGGGATTTAAGGACATCACCTCGCATGGGAAGATAGCAGCCTTTCATCAAGAATTGTAAAGCTGCCAAATTTTGGCATGACATAAAAAAAAAATCGTGCCTAGGTTGAGATTTTCATCCGTCTAAGATGGCCAAAAAGCAAGAAAATAATTTTTGAAATAAAAAATTATGATAAATTTTTAAAATTTTGATTAATTATATATAAAATTATATTTTAATAGTTNGAATCCCATGGCATCAGTAAGAAGGTGATAGCTGCCATTGCCGGCGGGAGTGTTTCCGGTGTATTGCTGCTGGGTCTTATGTGCTCTGTATTCTACCGACGAGGGAGGAGTAGCAAGGAGTCGATTTACAGCGACAAGACCTCGCTGTGGGGCCCGCTATCATACACTACGACAAAGTCGACCAAGACCCACAACTCATCCTTGCCGGCCGATCTGTGCCGCCGCTTCTCAGTGGCAGAGATCAAGGCTGCCACAAATGGGTTCGATGAGATCTTCATCGTTGGGGTGGGGGGTTTCGGGAACGTGTACAAGGGTTATGTGGATGGCGGTTCCACACCGGTGGCAATCAAGCGGCTGAATCCTGGGTCCCAACAGGGGGCTCGCGAGTTCATGACAGAGATCGAGATGTTGTCTCAGCTCCGCCATCTCCATCTGGTTTCCTTGATAGGGTACTGCAATGATGGAGGAGAAATGATTCTCGTGTACGATTACATGTCCCAGGGGACACTCCGGGAGCACCTCTACAATACGGAGAACCCACCTCTACCGTGGAAGCAGCGGCTTGAGATCTGCATCGGCGCAGCACACGGGCTCCAGTACCTCCACTCGGGTACGAAGAACATGATCATCCACCGGGACATGAAGACGACCAACATCTTGTTGGACGACAAGTGGATCGCCAAGGTTTCCGACTTCGGGCTCTCGAAGATTGGTCCTACCAACATTGCCGACAACAAGGGTCATGTAACAACCGCTGTGAAGGGCACTTTTGGATACCTGGATCCCGAGTACTTCCGCCGCGGGCAGCTCACAGAAAAGTCTGATGTCTACTCCTTTGGCGTTGTGCTGTTAGAGGTGCTATGTGCTCGGCCCCCGGTGATTCGAAACGTGGAGAAGAAGCAGTCCAACCTGGCCTCGTTGGCTCATAGCTGCTACCGCAATGGGACGCTTGACAAGATTGTAGACCCAAACCTGCGAGGACTGATCGCCCCTGAATGCCTGAAGAAGTTTGGGGAGATTGCGATGAGCTGCCTGCAAGAAGAGGGGGCCCAAAGGCCATCGATGAACGATGTGGTATGGCTCCTCGAGTTTGCACTGCAGCTGCAGGAGAGTGCTGAAGAGGGTATTGAACCCCAGGCGACAGTTGCAAGGGACAGCGTTGATGAAGCTGCGGGCCTACTTAAGTGGGCATCCGACGGTAGAAGCAACGTCGGCGTGTTCACTAGCAGCAGCGTCGAGGGGAGCAGTGTCATGATGACCACTACCAGCGGCTCAGTGAGCACTGATACTGAAAATTTAATTACCTCTGGAGCTGTTTTCTCGGAGATTATGAATCCACAAGGGCGTTAGAGGATAATTTGGCTTCTGATAAGCGTTAAATTATATGTTTGCCTGTTAGGTATTGTTTTTCCATAAGATTTCAAACCTCTGATAAGTGTAAGTGTATTATGCTTGTGTCCAAGATGTATGAGATCGTATTATGAAGCATAAAACATTATTCACATCCTTGTATATATCTTGCATCTATATCTGTATCTTTATGCCCGCAAAATGTAAACAAAGCGACAGTCGAAGTACCAAATTAGTGTCTATAAGGACGACTCGTTCATGGTCACAGTAGAACCAAGTAGTGGCCGGTGCAGAACCTGGCATCCGGCCTAGTTTGAGAGGTACCTCGAGTCGATCACTAGTGGGGCTAGGGTGCGCCAGGTCCTCTCTCGGGTCAGCTTCTACTTGCAGGGAGGTGTGGTATTGAGCGCTCTTGAAGTGGCCATGTTGCACTTCTTAACCAACTGATCGCTACCCAACACTTCTTCAACACCATTTATGGTTGGCAACTTCACTTTCTGGTGATTTGTGGATGGAGTAGCCTGCAATCCATTGAAGGTTGGCCTACCCATTATAGCATTGTGGCTCAAAGATACATTGACCACCAAAAAGGTAGAGACGCATTTGGTGGTCTTGCTCCCTTCACCCAATTAGAGTATTAGAGCTATCGACCCTAACAAGTAGACTGTCCCTCTATTAAACCCCACTAAGGGCGAGTCGGCAGGGGAAAGTAGGGACTCCTTGAGGCTCATCTTCTTACAGGCATCATAGTAGAGGATTGTCTATAGAACTTCCATTGTCCACTAGGACTTGCCTTACATTGCATCCCATGATCTCTCCCGCGATCACCAGTGCTTCATCTACAGCGCTGGAAGGAACTGACAACTCCTCTTCATCCATGAAGGTGATCTTGCAGCCCCTGGCGGTAGAAGCTAGACTGTACGCCTACTCAATGCAACATTTGTGCTTGGCACTTGCTCCATAAATTACGTTGATTACTGCCTTTCCCTTCCCCTTTGGGTCATTGTGGGAATCGTCACACTACTGTCCAGTGGTGCCTTAACATTCTAGGGACAAGGAGGTATGCTTATTAGAATCGCAACACTAGGTAAATTGGAGGCTGGTCCTTCAGATATATTCCTATAAGTGCCCCTCATGGATGAGGTCCTTAATCTTGCTCGTAAATGGCGCAGCCCTCTGCGTCAAAGCCTCTGGCCTTGTGGTATTGACAGTATAGACCATATATGGCCCCATATAGTCATTGGTAAACTGCGGCGGACGAATCAAAGACCACTTCTCGCCCTCAGTGAGGACTAAGGATAACGGCGTGGAAAGGGGCGTAAACCTTTCCTTCTTTTGGCTTTCATTCACGAGCTTCGCGCTCTGGCTCCAGCGCTTTCCACTTCCCGTCACAATTTCTCCACCGGACTCTTTGATGGTCATGAACCATGGAGCACATGTTGCAGTATCTACAAAGCTAGCTAGAGGATCGATGATTAGGGTCTCAAGAACTCATCATCTTGCTATTGTTTAGACCTCTCACTTTGAGCCGGGCCCTTGAATTACCCAAACACAAATATTTCATGTCTTGAGCCACTCAGAGTTGACCCAAATCACACATGTAAGTGTCTTTAAAAATAAATTTATATTTTAAAATGAATTTTTTATATAAT
>CXYZ01007946.1:1103151-1144819 GCA_900006705.1 Sonneratia caseolaris
GCATGCATTCATTCATTCATTCATTTTGCATATTGCTTGTGCTTGTGTATAACCATGGTGACCGCTAAGCCGGCGGAATAGAAATGGGCCTTATTGAACTACCGCGGGTTCCCGGCGGGATATAAGCATGGGACAGGAATGACACTGGCTCTGTGACCCCAGTGGAATATGTGAGTTGACTCCCCCGGACCCTGTCATGAAAAACAAAGACCAGAGAGGAGAGGAAAGAAAAAGAGAGAGACTTGAGGATGACGGGTCCACTCTTACCGCCAGAGGTTAATAGGCGGCCCCCGCGTGCGTGCGAAGGGAAGGGGCACGAGAAGTAGAATGCTAGGAAATGATTGAGGTGCGGGGTCGCGGTACTGTTTTGGGGGGAGGAGTAGTCACGGTACCGCCATAACTCTGTCGCAGAGGTAATGCGACCCCATGGTTATTGTTTGACATGCTTGTTACATGCATTGCATTAGGTGGGTCGTGTGAAGTTGGCCAAGTTGCCAACGACCCCAAGTCCATGGTAGATAAATGGTATAAGTTGATACAGTCGTGTAAGGATATATAGGTGAGCCATATGTTATTCCACTATGGAATTTTGTATTCACTGAGTTGCAGCTCACACTCTCTGCAAATTTGTTTTCTACAGATAGGGGAGACACTCAGCCGTGTGGAGCCGCCCAAATAGACCCGGGGATCAACTAGGATAAGTGTATTTTGATAGGGTATGTATAGAAGTCCTGTAAAGTGTAGTTATATATCATGACCTGAATATCTGGTGGTTGAAAACTGTTGTTTTGGAAATGGTTGTGGATGGATGTGGCTGGGTTTGGCGTGTTGAGCTGAGTTATAACAGGTTTTGCATTTCTGGTTAGTCCTAAATACAGGGGAAACTCTACCGGATTTTCGGGTCGTGACATTTTGCTATTAGAGTGCTATGAAAATTTTGTTGACATAATGCTATATAGGAGATTGAGTATCATCTTGGAAGACATTAAGGCGGTGTTGAACTTGAAAGAGTTGACGAAGAGGGTGATGGAGGGCTCAAGTGACATGACCGAAGGGCTTCTTGCGAGAGGTAGGTTTGAAAAAGGTTGTGGGAGCAAAGGAAGGACCATGGCCAAATCCCATGAATGATTGATTTGCTGGAACTGTAATTAGGAGAGTAATCTTAGGTGAGACTATCCTAGGAAGGGCATACATGTTGAGTTGTTAGCAAAAATAGGAGAAGAAGAGGCAAAGGGCAGCACTTGTGGTCATGAAAGGGTTGCTAGAGAGTGGGCTCAATATCTTGCAAGTAAAAGCCATAACTACAGGAGCAGTTGACTGTGAGACTCCCCAAAAATACTTCAATGTTCCCATGCACAAAAGGGTGAATGGATGTAGGACGCTATGAACTATTGTTAAGGCCTCAAAACCCCTCATGAATATGTTTTGATAAACCTATTGTTGTCAAGTAGCTTACCGAAGGGACCCAAGCAAAGTTGAAGGCACCTTAGAGGATGGTAGAATTGAATGAGACTCCCAAAACTTAGCCTGTGGAGATAGAGATTGGTAGGTCGGGGAGGCTCCCGAAGAGGCAACAACCTTTACGAAAGAAGGAGCATGCTTGGGATAGGCAGAGGAAGTAGTCAAGCTTACTTGAACATATTGGGCTTGAAGGAGTGGTGGTCTCGGAGAATGCTAAAACCATGTCAAAGTTAGCTTGTGGATCGCTTAACTACAAACCTGCAAGAGTGTTGACAAAGGTGCCGACAAAGCTTGGCACCTTGAATAAGTCAAAGAATGGCTTGGACTTGAGCAGCATATGCACAATGAGGTGGAGCCTTTGAATGGGTAGAGTAGAGCAAACAAATCCAAGATTGAAGGGGGTTGGCTCGATGTGTGCCAAGATGGAGATTTGTAAAGCTTGTCTTGCATCAAGCTGGAAGCGCTTTGAGAAACCCGAGAGTGAAAGAAATCCATTGTAAGTCATGGGTATGGAGTTTAAGACAACAAGGAAGACCCTTTTGAAGAGTGCCGTGATAGTATAGTTTTAAAAATTGGATCGAGCCAGTCGGTTCGTGAACTGCAGGAGTAGATTCAAAGCCTTCTTCCATATTTGAATACAAGTTTTATGGTGTTGCTTGGGTCATCCCCATGAGAATGGTCAAACCTCTTGTTTGAGGAAGACTTGAGAAGGGCTCCAGAGTTAGGGTGCCCTTAGCTCAACCCTCTCATGTCTTATCAACAAGCTCCGGAACCACCCGGTACCAAAGAACAGGTCGAGATGGAGTGGTGAAAGTACACGGTCTTCTCCCCTTAAGTGGAAGACTCCAACCTCCACGATCCCATGTTTTGGTTTGCAGAAATCCCAATAATTTAAATTTGATATCCAATTAATTAAAAATCTTTAGATGATAAATTTCTTCCAATCAAATTGAGATCTACTTAATATTATTTTTGTCTTACTAACTATTATGGTTGGTGGGGCCGTGGCCCATTGTTAAACCAAGGCGCGTGCTCATAAACAGGGTGCCTCATTTGTCCACGGATCACATTCCGGCCTAAATCCAGCACCGAGATGCAGATGATCACATTGGCTTAGGATAATTCACCGGTCATCTTCGCCTTCTCAATTTGTTTTCGAACGAGCACAACGGTGGACCAGGACATTGCAGGAGAGTGAGCCACCAATCATTGTTCAATTTAAAATCCTTAATACCAAGAGTGAAATTACTGCATTTCATTTTCCAATTACTATGAGGATTTTAGAATATTAAGCAAAAATGCGAAACCCCGTTGTCGTCCGTGTTCACGAGAAGACAAGTCCAACGTGCAGACAACGTGAGATATTTCATTTTTCCTGCCCCAATCAGCCAGGCTAGTGGAATAGGAAGGCGATGACTTGGGTCAACAACTTGTAAAAGTCTTCGGCGATTTCGGGCCGCCGGACATGGATGAGATAATTGGACAGTTCTCATTCTTAAATTATTGAGGTTACATCCAACCCCAATCCGAATACCGCATTGTGATCCTTACTTTTCCGGGTCCTGTTGTCAACCCGACACGAAGAGCTCGTCTTGCACTGGAGCTATCACTTGGAACGGGTCCAAATCCCGATTCCGGGAGTTCGACCCGGATACCTTTGCAGGACCAACTCTCTGTATACAACTTACCTACCAGTCTACCACCTGATACACTTCATCTAAGTACATAACCTCTCCTCTGCTTCCTGTCTCTCCGTCTCTGGGCAGTGACGATGAAGCAAAGATACCACATCTGTGCAACTCCGCCGCAGCAACCACTGCTGCTCCTCGGGGCCGCCCTCCTCCTCCTCCTCCTCTGCCCGTGCTCTGCTGATGATGTGCCCTCGTATAAGCCCACCGATCAAATCTTCGTTGACTGTGGCTCCACCGGTGACTCCGAAACACCACAAGACGGCCGCTCGTGGGCCGGCGAGAAGGACTCCAACTACCTCCTGCTGGATAGCGGGAAGTCCCTGAACTCCGCGGCCAACAGCCAGCCCAGCACCTTCTCCCAAGTTCCGTACATGACTGCACGACTCTCCCGCTCCGAGTTCTCCTACTCCTTCCCCGTTACTGCAGGGCCCAAATTCGTCCGCCTCCATTTCCTCTCTTCCAACTACGGCCAGAACTTCTCCCGATCTGATGCCATCTTTTCTGTGACCACCGGCCCTTTCATCTTCCTCCGTAACTTCAGTGTCTCCCTTGTGGCCGATTATCTCGGTCAGCCTTCATTCTTCAGGGAGTTCTGTGTGGTGGTCAAGGACGACCAGAGCCTGAAATTGACCTTCATTCCCAGCACCGACAGCCCGAACGCGTATGCTCTCATCAACGGGATCGAGATCGTGTCCATGCCCCCTGATCTTTACTACAGCAACAAACCTGATGGCTCTCGCGATCTCGAGTTTCTCGGTAATCACGGCAATCCCTTGGCATTGAGCTACGAAGACGCTCTGGAGACGGTACGTTGAGAACTCATTTCATCCTCATTTGGAAAAATCTTGAAATTTCCCGGGAGGTTTTAATATCTGATTTTCTCCCCAGAGTTTATTTTCTGATTAGTGCAACCATAGTCTTTTCATTACAGCAAGCCTCCTATAGTTTAAGAAGCCTCATCAGCTAGAGTTTTGGAAATCCACTGAAGGTTTACTCGGATGCAACATAGGAATCCTTTATTGTGCACGCTTTGACGAGTAAGGCATGACTGATTTTCAGATTTCTTTTCCCATGTTTCCCATTCAACTGACAGGTATATCGAATCAACGTCGGTGGGAATTTGGTCGAGCCCAGAGAGGACACTGGTATGTTCCGGAGTTGGATAGGTCCAGACGATCCATACTTGACTGAGGACGTTAGCAGTGTCTTACCTGTGAACACTTCCATCGAATTCAACTTTGAACAAATTCCCAACTATACGGCCCCACAGGAAGTCTACAGAACTGCGAGATCCATGGGCACGGATAGGAAGATAACCATGTCGTACAAATTAACATGGTCTTTCCAGGTCGATTCCAACTTCAGATACATCGTCAGATTACATTTCTGTGAGTTTCAGATGGAGATAACCAAGATCGGGGACCGGGTCTTTGAGATCTTCATAGCTTCCCAAGTAGCTAACAATAGAGCTGATGTCATCCGATGGACGGGGGGAAAAGGAACAGGAATTCCTATTTATAAAGATTATGCCATCGATATCCTCCCACCTGAGAACAAGAAGATTAACCTCACCGTCGCACTTCACACTGCCCCAGAGGAATATTCGGTTCGTGCAGATGCACTTCTCAATGGTGTAGAGGTTTTTAAGATAAGCCGTCAGGATGGCAATCTGGCAGGACCTAATCCGTATCCCGTGTGGATTCAGAAGGATCAGATTCCTCCTCCGCCATCCTTAGAATCCCATGGCATCCGTAAGAAGATGATAGCTGCCATTGTTGGCGGGAGTGTTACCGGTGCATTGCTGCTGGGTCTTATGTGCTCCTTATTCTACCGACGAGGGAGGAGTAGCAAGGAATCGATTTACACCAAGAAGACCTGGCTGTGGGGCCCACAATCTTACACTACGACTAAGTCGAATAAGAACGACAACTCATCCTTGCCGGCCAATCTGTGCCGCCGCTTCTCGCTGGCACAGATCAAGGCTGCCACAAATGGCTTTGATGAGATCTTCATCGTTGGGGTGGGCGGCTTCGGGAACGTGTACAAGGGTTATGTGGATGGCGGTTCCACACCGGTGGCGATCAAGCGGCTGAATCCCGGGTCCCAACAGGGGGCTGACGAGTTCATGACAGAGATCGAGATGCTGTCTCAGCTCCGCCACCTCCATCTGGTTTCCTTGATAGGGTACTGCAATGATGGAGGAGAAATGATTCTCGTGTATGATTACATGTCCCACGGGACACTCCGAGAACACCTCTACAACACGGAGAACCCACCACTACCGTGGAAGCAACGGCTTCAGATCTGCATCGGGGCAGCACGCGGGCTCCAGTACCTCCACTCGGGTACGAAGAACGTGATCATCCACCAGGATATGAAGACGACCAACATCTTGTTGGACAACAAGTGGGTTGCCAAGGTTTCTGACTTCGGGCTCTCAAAGACCGGTCCTGCCAACATTGCCGACACCAAGGGTCAGGTAACAACCGCCGTGAAGGGCACTTTTGGATACCTGGATCCAGAGTACTTCCGCCGAGGGCAGCTCACAGAAAAGTCTGATGTCTACTCCTTTGGAGTTGTGCTGTTAGAGGTGCTATGTGCTCGGCCCCCGGTGATTCAAAATGCAGAGAAGAAGCAGTCCAACCTGGCCTCGTTGGCTCAGAGCTGCTTCCGCAATGGGACGCTTGACAAGATTGTGGACCCGAAGCTGCAAGGATGGATTGCCCCTGAATGCCTGAAGAAGTTTGGGGAGATTGCGATGAGCTGCCTGCAAGAAGAGGGGGCCCAAAGGCCATCGATGAACGATGTGGTATGTCTCCTTGAGTTTGCACTGCAGCTGCAGGAGAGCGCTGAAGAGGGTATCAAACCCCAGGAGACCGTTGCAAGGGACAGCGTTGATGAAACTGTGGGCCTACTTAAGTGGACATCTGATGTAGAAGCGGCGTAGGCGTGTTCACTAGCAGCGGTGTCAAGAGGAGCAGTGCCATGATGACCACTACCAGCAGTTCAATGAGCTGTGAGACTGAGAATTTAATCGGCTCAAGAGCTGTGTTCTCGGAGATTATGAATCCACAAGGGCGTTAGAGGATAATTTAGCTTCTGATAATTGTTAAATTATATGTTTTCCTGTTAGGTGTTGTTTTTCCATAAGATTTCAAACCTCTGATAAGTATAAGTCTATTATACTTGTGTCGAAGATGTATGACATCGTATTATGAAGCATAAGATATTATTAACATCCTTGTACATATCTTGCATCTATGTATCTGTATCTTTTTGCCCATAAAATGTAAACAGAGCCGGCAGTAGAAGTGCCAAATTAGTGTCTGTGGGGACGGTCGGTTCATGGTTACAGAAGAACTGAGTAGTGGCCGGTGCAGAGCCTATCATTTAGCCCATAACGGAGAAGATTATTCCTCCAGGAGCAACTGCCACAGGATATCCAACATGAAGAAGAATATACTTCAGACAACGGAACATGGAATGATGACGGCTTGTCCGCTGACAGGAAAACAGAACAGACCAATGAAACAAACATAGCTGCTTGCGGAAAAATCTGCACTACGAGTCTCCGTGCGTTCTGTCATGTCCTTCAGGATGGCACAAGTAACTCCACGAGCGAAAGAGAAAAGGGGGAAAAAAGGAGTGGATGCACCTGGCACAGCTCTGCAAGTGAGCGCAGTACATGAGATAAGGAAATATTTGGCCATGACACAAGGAAGGAATCATACTGTACTTTTCAAAGAATTTTTCAGCCACTGCATGAAATATACAGGGGACTGGACTTCTAACTTGACCGAAGATTCACTTTTCAAAAAGGAAGGATAAAAGCTGACTGAAGTTTCTTGATAGAGGTAAACAAGCTATTCTTCTTATGGATAATCAGCTAAACATCAGCCACGATGCACGGGTCGTGGATTTCTCTTGCACATTTGCGCTCTAGAGAAGAAGAGACATAGTGGGAAGTTATTCCACTCTCTCTCTAGATTGGTCCATGGTACTGGATGGTTGTGAGCCAACGATTTAGTGGGTTTAGGATATTCGTCTGCGGGGGCATTTGGGAAAGAATGAAATGCGTAGGGGACCATCCTTTCGTTGCCGCATGCTCTCCAGATTTATTCATCCATTCTTTTGTGTTTGATTACCTAGCAAAGGCTAGTCCAAAGGCAGGCTAAGAAAGGCTTTAGCAACACTGTCAAACCACATCCAGATCATGAATGTTTGGAATCGAAATCCGTACTATGCAATGACACACTGCTTTTGCTAATTCTAATTGAAGGGTGATATAAAATCAATCGGTTTCCGTAGCCTAAGAGAACGCAGCTGCGAGGGACCATCAAATACGAGATTGGGCCTCTTCTCAAAGATTTGATGGAATGGCCCAGCCCACCTAAAAGCGCCCATGTCAGTCATATTCCTTGTCATCTGAATGCATTGGGATCAGATTATGGCCGGAGTAAGCGTCCACAAAGCCTAGGAGCTTGAAGCTAGCAGTAGTGTCGACTAAATGGTCGGTGCGCGCAGCAGGGGGTATGCATCCTTAGGGCAAGCTTTATTCGGGTCCATATAATCTACACACATTCTCCATTTGTCATTAGACTCTTTACTGAAACAACCTTAGCCACCCAACTTTGGCAACGAACTTCCCTTATGAAGCCGGCATCAAACAAACAGTTTACCTCTTCGGCTGCCGTGGCGTGTTTGTTTATCAGCACTCATAATCAGACAACGCCTAGGCAAACAGGTCTTCATATCTGCTGTAGTAATGACGCTAGAGCGTCCTTACATTCTATAGGGAGTGAAGCACCAATCTTCACCGTTCGGCCTAGTTCAAGAGGTACCTCAAGTAGATCATTAGTAGGTCTAGGGTGCACCTGGTCATCCCTTGGGTCAACTTCTACCTGTAGGGAGGTATGGGATTGAGCACTCTTGACAGTGGCCATGTTACACTTCTTAACCAACTGATGGCTCCCTAGCACCTCTCTAACACCATTTACGGTTGGGAACTTCAGTTTCTGGTGATATGCGGATGGAATAGCCCGCAATGCATCCAAGGTTGGCCTACCCATTATGGCGTTGTGGCTCGAAGATACATTGACCACCTAAAAGGTAGAGACGCATTTGGCAATCTTGCTTCCTTCACCCAATTGGAGAATTAGAGCTATTGACTGACCCTAATGGGTAGGCCATCCTCCATTAAACCCCACTAAGGGCGAGTTAGTAGGGGAAAGCTGGGACTCCTTTAGGCTCATCTTCCTAGAGGCATCATAGTTGAAGATTGTCTGTAGAACTTCCATTGTCCATTGGGACTTGCCTTACGTCGCATCCCACAATCCCCACTGTAATCACCAGTGCTTCATCTACAGCGCTGGAAGGGGCTAACACCGCCTCTTCATCCGCGAAGGTGTTCTCGCAGCCCTTGGCAGTGGAAGCCGGACTGTACACCTCCTCAATGCACCATTTGCGCTTCGCATTTCCTCCGCAAATTACGCTGATTGTTGCCTTCCCCTTCCCCCTTTGGGTCATTGTGGGAATTGTCACACCGCTGTCCAGTGGTGCCTTGATGCTTCGGGGGCAAGGAGGGTACGCCCATCGGAATCGCGGTGTCATGACCCGAAATTTTGTCAAAATTTTATCTTATTTTCATAAAAACCAAAATTTCCAACCTCATATATAACATTATAATCAACCTATCTAGTAACCAATTATAGTTTGAGACATGTGTATTGTTGTGCCCTTCTTCTTCACATGAAATCACGGGACTGTCTATTATCTTCTTGTGATAAGAATAGACCATTCGCTCTCAAGTCCATCTCCTTTTCTTATCTCTTATCTTTGGTTTTTATTTTTTTGAACCGGGTCTTGAAAAGGGGTCTTCTCACGTATTTTGTTGGGGTTACGGAGTTAGTGTCACTTATGTCTCATATTTATATCCCACCGGAACCCATGACAAATCAAAAGAAGCCATTTCTAGCCCGTCGGCTTAACGGTCACCATGGTTGTGTACAAACACATTTAGTAATACATAATATATATATATATATGTATACATGCCAGACTATTATGACCATTTATTTTTTTCCTATTCTCTTTGTCACTTATGCATAATATACTTGATAGAAACAACCGTTAATTAGATATAATAAATAATTATTTCATAATTGATATTTACTAATTGTTAATCATAGATATAACATTTTACGATGAAAAAATATACTCACAATCCCTAAATCTACCAATCATAAAACAAGATCTTCAAGGTGTATATTTTGAGTTTTCTCAATACTTATCATTTGATTCATTGTAAGATTAATACATATCATATAATGACATATATTTTGACTACAGAAAGAACCTTATCACCAAAAAAAGAATTTACATACCACATGAACCCATATTTACAACTAACTTACATATATATATATATATATATATATGTATGTACGATTTAAAAGCTTCATACACATATTATATATGTGTATATGTATTTAAAAAAATCCCCCTCAGAGTGTAAGCCTTGTTTTGTTGAATCTATTAGAGGACCCCAGTGAATGACTGTTTTTCACGGCCAAGGATCTTAGTAGCTTGGGGGTCCATTGAGCTCCATGTTTGTCTCAGCCCACCGCCACGTGGGCGAATGAACATCCCCCAACTCTCTAATTTAACGACTTCACCCACACCCCTCCACTGAAAATAATAAACATGCTCAAGCTCAAATCCTTCCATCAAGATATATAAGACTCGGACTCCTATCGTCAAGGCAGCCCAACAAGGATACCACCAGCCAATCCTTCTTTAAACCTCACACCTACACTTCTCCCCTCACCTTCGAAGAGAAATAGCTAGGTGGAAAAATAATTAAGATTAAGGGAAGCTCAAATCAAGGAGACAGCAATGAATTGAACTACACTTACCATAAATCTACAAAGTACAAGTTAAAATCTCTTTTCTTTTAACTCCGCTTTATTCTCTCTATTACTATCTGTTAACCCTCTCTCTCTCCATGAAAATAGAAGTTTCTAGAAAAAAACATTGAGGGAATATGAAGGGTGGACATGTGGCAACATGGAAATTGAAGGCAGTGAAAAGAAAAAAAAATGGATTTGTGGGCTTTAATGGGCTTAATGCCCAAAAATTTATGGCTTACACATGGCTTGAAGGAGTGGTGGTTTTGGAGAATGCTAAAGCCTATCAAAGTTGGCTTGTGGATCGGTCAACTAGAAACCTATAAGAGTGTTGACAAAGCCTGGTACCTTGAATCTTGAATAAGTCCAAGAGCGGCTTGGACTTGAGAAGCATACACACAATGAGGTGGAGCTCGTGAGTGGGTAGAGTAGAGCAAATAAATCAGAGATTGATGGTGCTTGGCTCAACACGTGCCAAGGTGGAGATTTTTAAGTGTCTCTTGCATCAAGCTGGAAGCCCTTTGAGAAGACCCAGGAGTGAAGGAAATCCATCACAAGTCTTGTGTATGGAGTTTAAGACAAAAAAGAAGACCCTTCTAAAGAGTGCCCTGACAATATGCTACGACGCAAGAGGGCAAAATGCTCTTGGAGTATACAGCACTATGACAATGCTGACTAGAATGCTTTGAGAGTACAACATGTCATGACATTAATCCCAATGCCATGGCACTCTAACCAAAATATGAAGATTGCGATATTTTTGAATATTTGTTGGTTTCCTTGGTAAACAAGATTTCCTTGTAACAATATATTGATGAGAAATACAGTATTATAATTTGTGGGATACACATTATAATTATAAATAGATGGAGCTATGAGAATATATTGTACTAGAATATTGGTGTATTGTAGGACAATAGTGATAATATTTTCGATAATATGAGGGCGTGAGAACTTGAGAGAATGAGTTTAAGACTCTTTTCCATGGGGTTGTAATGGAGCCTCGGGAATGGAATTGGAATATCTTTGAAATTTTAATATTCTATTATGATTTAATTGATTGTTTGCTCTGCTTTGTGGATATTTCCCTCGTTAGAACCACCACATAATTCTTTCTCTTCTTTCTTAAGTTTTTTTTTTCCTAATATCGGAATCAAATTCCTACATCTTCATACGAGCCTTCACCGTAACACAACGCCACTTCGGTTCATCTTCCCTTTCAAGAAATCTCCGATTCTCTTTGGATCTCTAGGTTGTTTCTAATTCTTTACCACCGCATTGATTGATGATAACAAGAAGAATGTCTAGTGCTGCATGGAGATGGGAGTGGAATCTGCCTATCCATCTACATCAAAGGAAGACTCCGTATGGGATCGTTTACTCAATCTCCATCTTGTATGTGGCCGGAAAAAAACTCGACAGCAATTAAATATCATGAGTCCCACCAGTGGGAATCCCCGTCCAAAGTTGTCGCCCAAAAATTTCATCCAAGTGCAGGTAATATGTTATCATGCCGGATTATTATAGATTCAGCTAAAAGGGGAAAAAATTAACGTGAACTGCAATGAGTAGATTAAAAGCCTTCTGCCGGAGTTGAACATGAGTTTCACCGTGTTGCTTGGATCTTTGCCAAGAGAATGGTCACACCTCTCGCTGAAGGAAGACTTGAGAAGGGATCCAGCGTTAAGGTGCCTTAAGTCAAGCCTCTAATGTCTTATCAACAAGCTCTGGAGCCATCTGGCACGGAAGAACAGGCCAAGATGGAGTGGCGAAAGTCTCACCCTAAGTGGAAGACTTTGACTTCCACCAACCCTTTTCTTGGTTCAATTCGACATCCAATTCACTTACTAAAAATAAAAATCTCCGATTATAAAACTTTTACTTGTTACGATATTTCTATCGAGATTTAATTATTAATGTTTTAGTCGCACTAATTATTAGCCCATTGTTAACCCAAGGCCCATGCTCTGATAAACTGGGTACCTCACTGGTCCACGGATCACATTCTGGCCTAAATCCGGCACCGAGATGCAGGTTATCATCACATCGGGGTGCCATTCTTGTTCGCAGCTTTGCTCGGGTCAAGGCCGAGAGAGATCACATTAGCTCGAGCTGTAGATAGACGACATTTACCACTCGTGAAAGCCTAAGTGGCTGCTCGGGCAACTGGAAGGGGACTACATTTATGTCGGGATAATTCTGAGTAACCAATCTCGTTTTAGTGCCTTTCTTCCATACTAAACACGTGTATCACATAAGGCATTATTTAGTCGGACCGATTCAAAGATTGAAAATAAGACCAAAGCAGGAATATTCACAGGTCATCTTCGCCGTCTCAATTTGTTTCCGAACGAGGACAGCGCTGGACAGGGACATTGACATTGAGGGAGAGTGGGCCATCAATCATCTGGTAAGAGGACGAAGAAGGAAAAAAGTGGATCAAAATTCATCCATTCGGATATTTCCCTTTAGAAGTTAAAAGCAAAATTGATAATAAAAATGCTAATGAAGTTTTATTACAATATCGAGTTTAGAATCCTTACTATCAAAGGTAAAATTACTGTCTTATTTTTCAATTACCGTGAGGATTTTAGAATAGTAAGCCAAAAAAAATGTGAAACCTCAGTTGTCGTGGTGTTCACGAGAAGACAAGTCCAACATGCTGACAACGTTAGATATTTCATTTTTCCTGCCCCGATCAGCCTGGCTAGTGCAGTAGGAAGACGATGACTTGGGGCAACGACTTGTACCAGTCTTCGAGATTTCGGGCCACCGGACATGAATGAGATAATTGGACAGTTCTCATGCTTAAATTATTGAAGTTACATCCAACCCCAATCCGAATACCGTACTGTGATCCTGACTTTTCCGGGTCCTGTTGTCAACCCGACACGAAGAGCTCGTCTTGCACTGGAGCTATCACTTGGAACGGGTCCAAATCCCGATACCAGGAGTTCGACCCGGATACCTTTGCAGTCTACCACCTGATACACCTCATCTAAGTACAAGTCCTCCCCTCCGCGTATCCATCTCTCAGTCTCCGGTCCGCGACAATGAAGAAAAGATACCACATCTGCGGCACTCAGCCGCAGCAACCACCACAGCCTCCGCTCCTCTTCGGGGCCCTCCTCCTCCTCCTCCTCCTCCTCCTCTGCCTGTGCTCTGCTGATGATGTGCCCGCATATAAGCCCACCGACCAAATCTTCTTTGACTGTGGCTCCACCGGGGATTCTGAAGCACCACGAGACGGCCGCCCGTGGGCAGGCGACAAGGACTCCAAGTACCTCCTGCTGGATAGCGGAAAGTCCCTGAACTCCAAGGCCGACAGCCAGCCCATCACCATCTCCCAAGTTCCGTACGTGACTGCACGACTCTCCCGCTCCGAGTTCTCCTTCTCCTTCCCCGTCACTGCAGGGCCCAAGTTCGTCCGCCTCTACTTCTTCTCTTCCAACTACAGCCAGTTCTCTCGATCCGATGCCACCTTTTCTGTGACCACCGCCCCTTTCATCCTCCTCCGTAACTTCAGTGTCTCCCTCGTGGCAGATTATCTCCGTCAGCCTTCATTCTTCAGGGAGTTCTGTGTGGTGGTCAAGGACAACCAGAGACTGAACTTGACCTTCACTCCCAGCACCGATAGCCCGAACGCGTACGCTCTCATCAACGGGATCGAGATCGTGTCCATGCCCCCTGATCTTTACTACAGCAACAAATCTGATGGCTCTCGCGATCTCGAGTTTCTCGGCAATTATGGCAATCCCTTGGCATTGAGCTACAAAAATGCTCTGGAGACGGTACGTTGGGAACTCATCTCATCCTCATTTGGAAAAATGAAGAAGTTTTCCTGGAGGTTTTCATCTCTGATTTGCCCCACAGAGTTTATTTTCTGATTAGTGCAACCATAGACTTTTCATTACAGCAAGCCTGCTATAGTTTAAGAAGCCTCATCAACTAGAGTTTTGGAAATCCACTGAAGATTTACTTGGATGCAACAAAGGAATCCTTTATGTGCACGCTTTGACGAGTAGGGCACGACTGATTTTCCTATTTCTTTTCCCATGTTTCCCATTCAACTGACAGGTATATCGAATCAACGTCGGTGGGAATTTGGTCGAGCCCAGAGAGGACACTGGTATGTTCCGGCGTTGGATAGGTCCAGACGATCCATACTTGACTGAGGACGTTGGCAGTGTCTTACCTGTGAACACTTCCATCGAATTCAACTTTGAACAAATTCCCAACTATACGGCCCCACAGGAAGTCTACAGAACTGCGAGATCTATGGGCACGGATAGGAAGAAAAACATGTTGTACAATTTAACATGGTCTTTCCAGGTCGATTCCAACTTCAGCTACATCGTCAGATTACATTTCTGTGAGTTTCAGATAGAGATAACCAAAAGGGACGAACGGGTCTTTGAGATCTTCATAGCTTCCCAGGTAGCTAATAATAGAGCCGATGTCATCCGATGGACTGGGGGAAAAGGAACAGGAATTCCTATTTATAAAGATTATCCCGTCGATATCCTCCAATCTGAGAGCAAGAAGATTAACCTCACCGTCGCACTGCACCCAGCCCCAGAACACGAGTCAATTTATGCCGATGCACTTCTCAATGGTGTAGAGGTTTTTAAGGTAAGCCATGACGATGGCAATCTGGCAGGACCTAATCCGGACCCCGTACAGACTCGGCAGGATCAGCTTCCTACCCCGCCATCCTCAGAATCCCATGGCAACAGTAAGAAGGTGATAGCTGCCATTGCGGGCGGGAGTGTTTCTGGTATATTGCTGCTGGGTCTTTTGTGCTCCGTCTTCTACCGACGAGGGAGGAGTAGCAAGGAGTCGATTTACACCAAGAAGACCTGGCTGTGGGGCCCACAATCTTACACT
Organism: Sonneratia caseolaris; assembly: GCA_900006705.1. Taxonomy (NCBI): domain Eukaryota; kingdom Viridiplantae; phylum Streptophyta; class Magnoliopsida; order Myrtales; family Lythraceae; genus Sonneratia; species Sonneratia caseolaris. The sequence goes on from CXYZ01007946.1 coordinate 1,118,096, forward strand.
ACGACTAAGTCGAATAAGAACTACAACTCATCCTTGCCGGCCAATCTGTGCCGCCGCTTAACGGTGGCAGAGATCAAGGCTGCCACAAATGGCTTCGATGAGATCTTCATTGTTGGGATGGGGGGCTTCGGGAACGTGTACAAGGGTTATGTGGATGGCGGTTCCACACCGGTGGCGATCAAGCGGCTGAATCCCGGGTCCCAACAGGGGGCTGACGAGTTCATGACAGAGATCGAGATGCTGTCTCAGCTCCGCCACCTCCACCTTGTTTCTTTGATAGGGTACTGCAATGATGGAGGAGAAATGATTCTCGTGTATGATTATATGTCCCATGGGACACTCCGGGAACACCTCTACAACACGGAGAACCCACCTCTACCGTGGAAGCAACGGCTTCAGATCTGCATCGGTGCTGCACGCGGGCTCCAGTACCTCCACTCGGGTACGAAGAACGTGGTCATCCACCGGGACATGAAGACGACCAACATCTTGCTGGACGACAAGTGGGTGGCCAAGGTTTCCGACTTCGGGCTCTCGAAGATCGGTCCTACCAACATTGCCGACACCAAGGGCCATGTAACAACCGCCGTGAAGGGCACTTTTGGATACTTGGACCCAGAGTACTTCCGCCGGGGGCAGCTCACAGAAAAGTCTGATGTCTACTCCTTTGGAGTTGTGCTGTTAGAGGTGCTATGTGCTCGGCCCCCGGTGATTCGAAGCGCAGAGAAGAAGCAGTCCAACCTGGCCTCGTTGGCTCAGAGCTGCTACCGCAATGGGACGCTTGACAAGATTGTAGACCCGAACCTGCGAGGAATGATTGCCCCTGAATGCCTGAAGAAGTTTGGGGAGATCGCGATGAGCTGCCTTCAAGAAGAGGGGGCCCAAAGGCCATCTATGAACGATGTGGTATGGCTCCTCGAGTTTGCACTGCAGCTGCAGGAGAGCGCCGAAGAGGGCATTGAACCCCAGGGGACATTTGCAGGGGACAGCGTTGATGAAGCTGCGGGCCTACGTAAGTGGACATCCGACGGTAGAAGCAACGTCGGCGTGTTCACTAGCAGCAGTGTCGTGGGCAGCAGCGTCATGATGACCACTACCAGCAGTTCAATGGGCACTGATTCAGAGAATTTAATTGCCTCAGGAGCTGTGTTCTCGGAGATTATGAATCCACAAGGGCGTTAGAGGATAATTTAGCTTCTGATAATTGTTAAATTATATGTTTACCTGTTCGGTATTGTTTTTCCATAAGATTTCAAACCTCTGAGAAGTGTAAGTCTTTTAAGACTTGTGTCCAAGATGTATGAGGTCGTACTATGAAGCATAAAACATTGTTCACATCCTTGTATACATCTTGCATCTGTATCTGTATCTTTTTGCCCCCAAAATGTAAACAAAGCCAGCAGCAGAAGTACCAAATTAGTGTCTATAAGGACGATCGGTTCACGGTTACAGTAGAGCCGAGTAGTGGCGGGTGCAGGTCCTGGCATTTAGCCCGTAACGGAGAAGATTACTCCTCCAGGAGCAACTGCTTAGAGGATATCCAACATGAAGGAGAATACAAGAGACAACGGAATAACGAATGAAGATGGCTTCTTGTCCACTGACAGAAAAAACAGAGCAGGCCAGTGAAACAAACCAAAGCTACCTGCGAAAAATCTGCACTCTACGTTTCCGTGTGTTCAGTCTTGTCCTTCAGGATGGCACATGTAGCTCCACGAGCGAAAAAGAAATGGGGGTAAAATGGGGTCGCTGCAACTGATACAGCTCTGCGAATGACTGCCGGCTATGAGCTAAAGAAATATCTGGCTATGACACGATTAAGGAATCATTACTTTACTTTTCAGAGGACTTGTGAGCCACTGCATGAAAATTACACGGGACTGGACTTCCAACTTGATGGAAGACTCACTTTCCCAATGAAATAATGAAAGCTAACTGACGTTTCTTGATAGAGGTAAGACACAAGCTAGTCTTCTCATGGATAGATAATCTGCTAAGCCTCAACCACCACGATACATGGGTGTGGCCGTCCTTTAGCTCTATTTAGGATAGATAAATAAATAAACAAACAAATAAAATAATAGACTTCCCAAAATATAAGGAACAATAATAATAATTATTATTATTGATAACTTGATAAATCAGCAAATAAACAGATAAAAGGTTGGCAAGTGGATATTCGTCTGTGGGCCTTTGGGTCCATGATGAATGTTGCGTAGGCAAATTTCTTCACGTAGGTAAATATGGTACGTGAGTGACGCTAACTATATGACTCTAGTGGGATATGAGAGGTCATCAACTTCAGTACCCGATTGAAAAATAAAGACCAAATATGAGAAAAAAAAGAACGAGAGAGAGAAATTTGATATTAACGGGTTCATTCTTAGGATAATAGGCAGCCCCCCCCCACAAGTATTGTGCGGAGAGGTAGTGAGGAATAGGAGATTGCCATGACATTGATGTTATTGGTTGAAGCGCCACATAGAGTACCATTAGAAAGAGAAGTGCAGTACAGCATAACTCTGTTGTACATGTGATGCAATGACTTGAATCCCATATCGATTATATGATGAGGAGATCTTTGGTATATGTGTGAGCCTCGATGGTCCTAAGAGTATTTCTAAGATAGCACCTTTGGATGATGAGCTCGTGGCATCACATATGGTATCAGAGGTATCAGAGCCGACTCTAACCATTATTGGTAAATTTATTGAGGTTGTAGACTAATCGGAATCCGTGGTGATTCTTAGACTCTGGCCCAAAAGGGGAGTCAAGCTATGTAATTACCTGCTCAAGAAGACAGGTTCCTCCAGGAACATGCAGTTCGAGCTTCTTTTCTGAAAGGATACGTCCAGCTTCACATCCGAGAACGGCCGGGCGTTTCGGGGAAGAATCAATTTGAGAATGAATGGGGGTAAATGCGTAATCCCACCACTGGATGCCTAATTCATGGCTGCCCAATGATGGGCCGGCTGGTTTCTCAAGAGTTAACCTCTTTATGGGTCTCTTTTTGCCCTTACTGTTTCCGCATCAACAGCTATCGCACAAATATCTTCTAAAATGGTGCTGGTGTTAGAAGACAAAGAATGTTGAGCTCTAAAGAAATTACGGCACAAAAGGGGAAACGGTTTTATTGTAAATCGTACTGTCTGAGCAACCCATTTGTTTGTGCTTCTTGTTGGTGTCTGGTGGGTTGCTTCCTGGCCATTTTCTAACACATTGATGTGTGTGAACGTGGCTTACACTTCATCAGAACATAACGCATTTCAGGACTCCAATCAAGTTCTTGGCAATCACTAATGTTCGAAATTCCATTCATCCACGTGATTTTACCAACTTGTTTAACTTCACCAAAATGTCATAATTTGAGTATCCCAGAAAGATGACTTGTGGCAGAGGGAAACAGAGATGGTAGATTAAAGTCTCGGAAAAGTCCTGTTTTCTTTCTGCTTCACAAAACATTATCTACATGCCTCTACATAAACTATTTGAGACTCAAAGAAAGGTGAATTCCTATGTAGTTATCGTCCCATCATCTCTGTGTTCAAAACTTGGTAGACTTTCTTTCTCGAACTCAGACACAAGAACGCAGTTTCTTTGAAGACAATCTTTGTTTCAATGGGACTAAGGGCTCATAGTCAAAGTCGAAGACCTGCCTCGCATTGTTGAGGTTCAGGCGCTGGACTATGAGGCTCCAGAGCATGTAGTTCATGCGGTTGTTGAAGGTTGTAACGGCAATCTTCAGACGCCAATAGTCTTTGTTGTTGAGCTTCACATGCCAGTGCAGAGTGCACCCCTACAGGATTTTTGAGTCAATCCTGAGTTCTATTCATATTACCGAACATCAAATAACTGCAGCAAGTTCAATTCTTAAAGAAGGTAAAATTAATTTATTCTGGACTCCTATTCTAGAATTGTCAGTGCAGTAATCAGATGATTCTCCTGGTATATGTATCAGATCCATGTTCCTAGTAAACATATACCACCCCAAGTCGAAGCAGCACTTACAACATAGCCATTGGGAGTCCAAGACATGATATCCCATTTGATTGTAATGTTTCAGTTGGGATCCAAAGGATCATATGCAGCTGCGAATAACGGGAAACACGGAAAGAAAATCAATGAACTGCAGGAAGGCATAAATAACTATTCGGGAAAGTCACAATATCAAAAGCTGCAAAATTATCAGCTAAGGACTGGAACACTGCGATGACAGCAAGAACCACCAAAGACTTCATCTATGTGTGCCCAAATTGTTAATCCTGTTTCCGTGCCGCGTTGAACTCTGGTACAACTTCTGCTTTTCAGGTTTGCAGTATATTCGTGTTCAAGGAGTTGAAAAGTCTCTAGTTCATTCAAAACTAGTGTCACAAGACGGAACTGAGAATGGTGCTTCTTACTTTTTGAATGAAAGAATCGGAAGAATGAATTTGAATGCTCTGTCAAACATGAATAGTTTAGGGAACTTGGAGATGTCTCACCAACAGGTGGTTGTACAGATTTATACTTACTCTCTTTCTCTCCTGCAATCGCCATGAGATGTCAGCCATAGGTTTCCGTATCTTCAACCGAGAATGGTGGGAGAGAAATAGATCAGAGAAGAACCTCCCAAACGTCCTCATTGAATTGAAAGGTGACAGTACAGCCCTTACAGGGTAAAATTGCCGTTGTGCCCCTCTTTAACTTTGCCAGTCAGTGAAACTTTTTCTTCATGAATAAATTACTTTCCATTTCATCCTACCAAACATCTTTATTGCTGTCGAGCACTATACATCTGGAGACTGTGTCCCGTGTATGTTCTTGATGTATTTAGATAGGATCAGTAGACAAAAGCCAAGTGGGGATGGCGGTCACTGCAAAAGGGCAAAAAAGAAAACCTGGCATTTCCATGACAACTGCATATTCTGCCAGCTTCTCGATATATCTTCTTCTAGCAAACTAACCCCTTTGTATCTCAGAACCTGGCCATGAGGAGAAAATTGTCGTTGTTTGGGGCGGAAAACTGTTGATGTGGGGGAATGAGTCAGGGACAAGTAAACTACGCAGGGACAAGACAAGAAAATAGAAAGCAGGATGAATTAATTAATGCTCTTTTGTTATAATGATAATAGACTCTGCAACTTTTCCTATGGAGCTCAGGACACCACTGTTCCTTAAAGTAGAACTTAGTGATCTCTACTGCTTTGGGAGAACTGAAACTGTGAGCCAAAATGTTCGATGCCGTTTGGTACAGGAGCTTCTCCAGTGCCTCTAAGGAAATGCTGGAAGGCGGGCAGTCGGTTCAACAGGTAATGAAACGTTGATATAATGGCATATACCTGCATTCATTACATTGCCTCTTCCCTAACATGTTGCTGTAAGGTGAAATGATTTGAGTTTTCTTCGGTTGACATTTATTTAATCTAACTGAGTAGATCTTAATCATCAGATCATCGCAGTATCATCATCAGTGTGTTCCATACATCTGGTGGTCGAAATTGGTTCAGTCTAAGCAAATCGGTGAAGCTCATCTCAATACCATGAGATCCTTAAAATAATATCTTGCAATTTTGGTTGTCGAACCCAGATGGTTGAAAACACAGGCTCTTGTAGGTGGTGGAAGCCCGTCATTGAGCCCAGCATGTAGTTCTTTCACATTGCAATAATGGTCCTTTCAGTGTGACTTTTCAGTATTCGTTGGATAATTCAATAGACAATATCAACGTTTGGAAAGCATTTCTGATCCCGCCTATAAAACACGCAGAAAATCCATTAGGGTGCATTATGTGACAAGTTTGTATCAAGCTATCTGTAGGGTGCAGACTGCTAGTAACGAAGAATTTGCAGAGAGCAGCAACTTTGCAGGGGAAAGGAAAGACCAAAAGTTGGAGATTAGCATAGTTGTTTCATCCGGTTAACGTCCCGTTTTTGAGTTCTGATGTTCTTGTTCTCGAATCCTGTCCGTGTGATGATGGCAAACAGGATTCGGAGTCTTCAGCAATCCTACCCGCCATGGCGTCGCAGGTTGAGGAAGAATTACCAGAATTCCTTCAATTAGCAGAAGCTGTTGACGATACATTGATCGAATGGCACATCGACAGCATGACGAGCACCACCCCTACTGGATGTTGTGGAGGGTACACTAATGCCGACCCGGAAAATCTAGATCTAGGCCATTAGCCCCTATTGATATTGTATATTCTCATATTTCTTACATCACGGAATCGATTATTGAAAAAAAAATAGCAAATCCTCAAGAACAAGAAGTCTCCTATAACAAATGACATATAATAACGACCAACTGCCTTGTCATGAACGATACTAACTGGCATGTATTTGGACGGTTAAGTCCTTCGATTTTAAAGAAAAACAAAGTTTATACAATAGTATTTCTCTCAATTTATGTGATTAAGAGATTAATAATTGAAATATCATGAATAAAATTTTCATCCACATATGCTTTTTTTTTAATCTTATCCTTTAGATTTACAAGTTTTTTTGGTAATAAAAAATACATTAAAAAAGCATTATTAGTCATTGTCTGACTTGTCATTCTCATGCTCTTACGTAAATAAACATCCTCAGTTGAGAATTATTTATAATAGGCAAAACAGGAGGCAAGTCCCCTGGTATACGCTTGAAAGTCAATCAGAAAGCCCACTGTATATCGGGAGACCAGCCTAAATCTCATCTTAGAAAATTCCTATTAGTCTGCCAGGGTCAATCTAGTTACCACCCTGGGGTGGCAAGGTGACGGCACTATATAAACAGGGTTCCCTGCAAGAAATTGGCCGTGCCATCAGCCCGAGACGAAGCAAGTTCCATTGCACCGATCAGAGCGGGAACTCGAAGAAGAAGATAAAGAGCGCGATTCATCATCACAGCATGGGGCGCTGGGTTAAGCCGGACGTGAGAAGTCATTTCGCTCAATACTTTCGATGCTCGAACATCTTTTGTCTGGTTTTAACATGGCTGAGCTAGCTCATGAATTGCAGGTGTATCCTCTAATGGCAGCCATGGGCTTCGTGACGAGCATGTGCATATTTCAGCTCACGAGGAACGTCTTCATGAATCCCGACGTCAGGTTAGAGTTTACAAGCGGATGCCCTCTTTTGCGATACCGTAATTCCTCCTTTCTCTTCGAGTTGATCGGTTTCAACTGGGGGAATCTGCAGGATCAACAAGACTCATCGGGGCACGGCGGTGCTTGATAACGAGGAAGAAGGTAAGAGGTACGTAGAGCATGGGCTCCGCAAGTTTCTCCGCACTCGCCCGCCGGAGATCATGCCCACCGTCAACCGCTTCTTCTCCAAACATGAGTAGTTAGCTAAGCAACGTTATGAGTTTGTTCGGCGTGTGAAGGTTGCTGTTGATCCTCGGAACAGTACGCATGTTGCTCTTGAATGTGCCGTGCATTTACGTTTGTAATGGTACAAGTTGGAAAACACGTGCTTTGCACGTGAGATGTATTATTCAGAAACAATAAGCAAATTGGAATCTTAATTCCAGAGAATTGAAATAATTTTAGAATCGCGATTCGGACAAATGAGTTGAAAGATTGGAGACGTCTGCCAGAAACCCCTCTATTGCACACCCGAGACGGGAAAGAGGACGGCAAGGAAAAGAAGAAAATCTATTACTTTAAGAAAGGAAATAAACAAAACTCAGGGCAGCCACTGCCCGCATAACATTGACAGCAGAACAGGCCTGTCAAGATCATGAATCCGAGGCAGCGTGCTCCGTCTTTTGGCGCTTAAGGTCGGGCTCGTCCCCATCCCGGTGTCCGAGGGACCCATTCACAGCTTCGGGACCCAGGAGGGAGACGTGCTTGCTTGTGATCTGACGGCCGGCACGCAGCTTTGGGCCCCAGTGCCTCTCTGGATTCGGAAGGAATCGCGCAACCTTCTTGGCCTGGGCCTTGCTCAAGGATGCAACGGCCCGTGCGAAATTGGCCTGTCAACAAAGCAGGTCCCATAAGTATCCTCAGTGTAAAATTGTTTCACGTATCGCAAGACGCCAGATGACAGGCGAGGTCTCCCTGGATTCCTAAATGACGGTGCTCCAACAGCACTGATAATTTTCATCTTGTAAGTCCTCTTCCTCTACTGCTCAATTACAGCAACAGCTATTTGGAGATGTCGCTAACTGTAGTCTGGTGGCTGTATAAAGGGGGCTCAAACTGTGCACACATTTACAGCCTTATGGGGTCTCCTGTGGGCTCATTTGTATGGCTTATCACCGTTCATGTAAATGAGGCCCAACAGCGCATTTCTGAGAGAGAGAACTTACTTGAAGAGTTGGTTCCTTGGAGAGTATCACACTTCCCGGTTGCTCAGGTGGTTGAGCTTTGACAGGATGATTTTTCACCTGTGATACAAAGGCATTTCAGGCACCCTAGATCCTCAGCATGAGAAGGGAAAGATTCTATATATGACACCCATGTACTGGGGGAAAAATTAACTTCATGATTACCATAAATGATAAATAAAACAGTTGACTAGAACCAATAAAATAGTTGGAAAGATTCTATGCAATGTCTCTAACTTTCAGGAAAGTGGTGAGGAAAATTAACCCTTACCCAGCATCGCATGATATCCCAAATGACATCCATCGGAGCATCCGTCTTCAGGCCCAGAGGATTTACATGAGTCCCAGAAATACGATAACCGGCATTAATGACAGCTGACCTGAATATGACTGCTGATGGTGAGGTGCACTTTAGTGTGGCACAGAGGTTGTGCAGACTCAGAAACAGAGGAACATCAGGGAGTTCCTATAAATTAGCATAGTTATTTAAGAAGAGGCAAAAATATTAAGCATTAGATTATTATCTATGCAATCACATATAGTAGTAGAAGAGATGAAGAAAACTCGAGAGCACTAGAAAAGGACGAAAAAGGGTTGGAATAAGTGCTCAATTGGAATATCTAAATGGAAGTGTTTTATGACAAAAGCATTAAAGAATGCCAGAAAAATACATATATCTATAAGAGGATTATAAGAACATTTCATCAAAGAACAGGAAACTGGAGGGCAAAGAAGAAATCCCAACCACAATCACAAAATAATAAGTGATAAAACTCTTGTTGAAAAAAGGATGAAGAAAGTTGGGGAACATAGGGATAACAGTACCTCTGAAATTGTAGTCAATACAGCAGATATACGATCATAAGCTGGATAATGGTCCTTCATGGACTTCACGTCTGCAAGTATAGAGTCAACCCACTCCTCATCGTGTATTGGAGCTGACCATATGGGGCCTCCCATGTTGTATTTCTTCCCACAATCTGTGCATTCTTGAGGAACAACAGGACCAAAGCCTGGAAGATACCTTGTGCTCGTGTTCTAAGTAACAGAAAGGCATAAGCAATTAGCAGTTCAAGTATTTATTTATTTTTTTGTTCATTAAGAATAAGGCAAGGACCTTGGAGATAGTCCTCCCAATAGGCTGAAGATGGAAAGAATCGCAACCAGTGCACTGATAAACATAGGAGAGCTTAAGTGGAGTGTTCTTCATTGCACTAGCGGACCTACACCAATTAAGAAATTTATGAAACAATATGCTCTGTAAAAACTAAGGGAACTAAATTAATTATTAAAAGCGAAATATATGGAGGGAGGAGCAACCTACGTGTAAATTCGCACAAAAACCCGAATATAGAAGTCCATCTGCACAGATAACACAGGAACAATGTATCGCTTGTAGCGATTCGCATGGCTCTGTATAAAGACAAGGCAGTTTTTACACTTTGTAGAACTAGTTAAATAGAAGGGCTTTTGATATCTTTGATTGGATGACACAATCACGTTGTCTTTTCTTTCTATTATCATCATCATCCAGGAGAGTGCAGATACTTATCTCACTTCTAGAAAAGTTCCACTCTCATATATATGCAGAGATAAACAGGACGGACAACTAGGCAATGGAGTACCTCAATGGAGGCAATCAGTATCCTCAAAGCCATTTCGTGGCAGTACTTTCCTCTCAAAGGATAGGAACCATACCTGATACAAAAGTGGGGAAAGCATTAATAGATAAATAAGCACAAACACAGAGAAAGAGTTAAAAAAAAATTAATTCAAGGCAGTGAGAGATAAAATCTTGAAACTTACTTGGAATAACAAACCTCACCATTACCCCCACAAAGGACTGCCATGTCAGTTGCCGTGCACATTAGCATGCCTCCATCAACAACTGACTGGACTGCAGAATCCAAAAAAACTGAAGGCGAACCATATGGGTCAAGATCAACCTGAACCAAGTAACCAAGAAAGGGAAGAACATGGTAGAAACCCATCACTTCATTTCATTAAGAAGTTGAGATTCCATTTAATAACAACAGCTATTCTGTTGAGAAATATATTATAATTCTAGATTTAAAAAAAGCCTACTAAGATACTAGAATTTAAGAGCCTTCTAATCAAGACAGTTCATCTATGAGTATGAACAATCAAGAACAGCTCTCGATCAGCTGAAATGACTTTGGCATTGAACGCACTATCTTACCACATCGAACTCTTTTGGGTGGGTGAGCATATATACACGAGCATCAGCAAAATGGGATTCCACCTTAGAACATGCTAATGACCCATTGAACTTTATGTTTCTCCGACAAGCTTCAACAGATGCTGGAGGATAAAATATGGAAGCAGGTAAATCCTGATTTACTTTTACTTACAAGAGAGACAAATACATACAGCAAGAAAATAAATTTTTTTGTTGAAACTTGAAACTGACAAGAATAGATAAGGTGAGCTTGAAATATTCTAGACAGATGACAACCTTTATCATTATCGAGGGCCACAACTTGGCCTATTCCTTCTACTTCACGGGCATATCTCAGGGCTCTTAGTCCAGATGCTGATAGAGCCTTCCCTCACAATATGGACATCATTGTAAGTCAAATCCAAGTACAAAAGTGGATGTGCCACAACAAATAAACTTAGAGGTGCAAGATAAGAACCTCAAGCACTCTTGGTGCCTTCAGCTCTGGTAGTGCATTTCTCTCCACACCCTTGCTTGAGTTCTCCTCGTGAGTGCTGCATGACTCTTCTTGGACAGTCTCACATGGAACTTGACATTCTCCATTGTGCTTTTCCTCGTCAGCAGGAGCATCAGAAGGAGCTTCAGTAGATTCTTCAGCAATGCATTCTGCAGCATCTTTCCCACCGGTTTTCTTGGCTAATTTTGTTCTCCTAGACAGGTATGCCTCCTGCTCCTGCTTTCTCCTTGATATGAATTTTCTCAAGACAGCAATGGATATGTCTCTGTTGTTAACCTGAAAAACAAAGAATGAGAATCACCTCAGTAATGTCACGCACCAAACTAGAAACAAGGATGCTAAATGGCGGAAAATAGCTGCCATTTTCACTAAGCCAGCCGCCACCTATTTAAGGCAACCACTTTTACTCTCTGAAATATATGTTTTTTCAGAGACGTTTGCTCTCAACACTTTGTAATCGACTTCTACACATCTCTGTTTGAGTGGATAACTACCCTCCACAAGAAAACAATAAGTAAAAAGGGTTTACTTTCTTTTATCGATGAAAAAATGGAATTCACTTTCAGATATCCAATAATTTGAAATAGAGAAAGTTAAAGAAAGCTCGAAATCGAGACAACCAAAAAAGTGAACTTTTAGTTAACCAAAATATGAACTTTCAGCTAATAGCTATATAAATCTTCCCCGCACTCTGAATTCAAGACAAGTCTGTAGCTGGGTTATCATCAATTATAAGAAGCTGAGCAGAAAGCCCATAGAATCAACAGTAAACCCTTGCACTACCCAGCGAGCAAGCCCCAAACGAGCTGTTTCAGCATGGGAAGATGAAAAATGAGAGATTTTGGGACCTGGGCCTTATTGAAGAACACTTCATTCTTCGCGTGCATGAGGATCTCGGCCTCCCCTTCCTTGATGATCTTGAAGTCATCTAGCTCCACCGCCGACATACTCTCGTCAAACAACACCACCGGACCACCAGTCCACGACCGTGTCTCACCTTGCCACTGCCAACTGCCAGCAAGAAGAAGAGGAGCGACCCTGAGGGAGCCGAGGATGCGAGAGCAGTTGACGGTTATGGAGTTTCGGGGCTCGATTATAAACTGGGAGGTTTTTATATCAGAGACTCCATTTATACGGTGGTTGCTAAACCCTAACCAATGAGAGAGGAGACGGGGGGTTAGTGGGGAACAATTTTCTTGTATTTTTGGCCAGAGATTTTTGCAGAACGTGTCGGACCTCGGTTTGTGGAGTTTGAGAACCGAAAGTAACGACCCGAACCGAGTACGGGAAATATGGGCCAGAGCCCATTTTGGCCCATCTCGAGCCCAGTAAAAAAAACAGAGAAAATAAAAAGGATTAAAAATCATATTGGCCCATGCAGGTCTCGAACCTGCGACCTTCGCGTTATTAGCACGACGCTCTAACCAACTGAGCTAATAGGCCATTTGCAAGGCACTCTGAGAAGTGAATTCACACAAAGAAATCCTATGACATTATTAACCTTCCGTGTGGATAAGGTTTTTGAGACTCTTGGATGGTTTCTCCAGCGGTGAAGAAGGTACAAATTCCTGCCTTTGTTTCTTTGTCCTCCTACATGGGTGCAGTAATAGACACTGTCCATTGATCATGGTGCTGTCAGCTTCTGCAGAAACATGTGCTTGCTGTCCATGTCTCGTGACCCACCAAACAATATCTTGGATCAGATCGGTTACATTGTACAAAAATATGTAAAGCTTATACCGGATCTCGGTGTTCAAAACAGCTTCTCCCTTGGGCTGTTTCATTTCTGCAGAGATCATGGAAATGAAAGTGAAAACAGATAACACGTATTCCAGGAACTTCTCGTCCTTCCTTTTCACCTTGTCCTGTCCTCCAGTTAGTTTTTTGCATTCTCAGTCAACATTTGGTGGCAGGATGCAGGATAATCTCATTAGCACATTCACCGGTTAAGTGGTTTCTTGTTCACCTGTTTCTTCATGTGCCTTCCATGGTCTCTCTCTCTGAGCCTGTCTTTGAGTACATATATCATATCTGAACTCTTGTTCTTATAAAAATTTGAAGAAAGCAAACAGAGAGACCAGAACATTGCCTCATATTAGAAGTTATAAAATTTTTAGACTCCTTGTTCTATCACTTTGAGAGGACTCATCAGGAAATCATGTCGCTGCTCCTAATTGTACTGTTCTTGAGTTCTACGGTGTTTGATGTTGCCAAAGGCACTGCCCATGATAACAAGAAGCTCCCATCTGCAGTTGTTGTTGGGACTGTCTACTATTACACTTGTTCACAGCAAGGCCTCCCTAGGAATAGCCACTTCCTTACAGGTTCCATATGTACCTGCTCCTAATTACATTTTGGTTTCAGAAAATATTCCTAGAAATTTGACCGTCTAGACCCAATCAGCTTCTTAATTATAACTGTTGTCTTTCAACCATATGTTTGTATATTTTAGAGTTCCTCTCATTTCTGTTGGGGGTGGAATTACGGAAGCTACATCGTCTCCAACAGTATCAATTATCTGTTTGGCCGTTCTTTTCTATTCTTTTTGGGTTCTTTTCCATTATGGAGCTTTTCTCATGGCAGCTAATGGAGAAGTTATGCCATCATTCACCCAGGTGCATCGGTTGCAGTGGAATGCAAAGACAGGCGGTCAGGCCAGATTTTCCGTCAAGAAGTGGAGACAAACAAGCTGGGAGAGTTTGGTGTCAACTTGCCATTATCTATTGGAAGGCAGACGAGGAAGATCAAGAGCTGCCCGGTAGAGTTCATCAGTAGTAATGATCCAAACTGTTCCATGGCCTCAGCTTCTTCATCTGCTCCGCTTCAACTCCAGGTGCATAGGCGAGGGATCCACAGATTTATGGCCGGGTTCTTCACGTTGAAGCCCTTGAAACAGCCCATCTTGTGCAATGAAAAGCCTTGCGTAGAAGAAGTCAATTCCAATAAGGTCATGGTTCCTCAAAATTATGACTAGAACTCCCTTCCTCCCCTCCAAGAACCTCCAACACAATCAACAGGCTTCCTTCTCCCTTCCATCCCAAGTCTCCTGAAGATCCCGAGGCAACCAGAAAAACCCGCCAGAGGCAGGAAACTCAATGCCGGCTCAAAGCTGGATCTTTCAATGGCCAACCAGAAGCCAATTCATCCGGAATTTTTCTTCCCGCCAAACCCTTTTCAGCCACCTTTGCTTCTCCCACCCAACCCCCTCCAGCCGCCACCACTTCTCCCACCTAACCCACTTCAGCCACCGCCTGCACCACTGATTCCTCCTCTGCCTCCAATTCCAGGACTGACTCCACCGCCGCCACCGGCAGTCCTTCCATTCCCTTTCCCTCCATTTCCCATCCCACCTTCGACTCCCTTTCCCAGAATTCCACCGGCTTCGTCCCCCTCCTCTTCTTTTCCAGGAGGAACTTCTCCTTGACAGATAATCCAGTAATATTATCGAACAGTGCCGCATGTAAACCTCCCAAAATATCCATAATTCGCGTATACTTCCTTTCCTTTCCTTACGTTTAAGATTTCCTTTTTCGGTTGGCCCACTTTTTTGCAAGCCAAACATGAAATGGACACTGTACATGTCCTGGAAATGTTCTTGGAGTTTTCGGATGGGGCCCTTGGTCGATAATAGTAGGAAATAAATCCAAAGTTTCTATGATCCATAATTGCCTCCTTTCTTCACATGGATGAGTTGGATCTTCTTCGATGGCAAATTAGGGACGGAATTACTACACCAAGAGGAGATTACAATAAAGATCCATCTCAAACTATATTCCTGTTGAATCGATGACATCTTGATATGTAAGAAAACGTAGAAATGGGAGGCACAGTCGGTCTTTTACTCCAGACTCCTGCAACATAGGAGGATGATTTTGATGAGAGTCAGGAAAACTTCCGGCCAAATGAAAGATCACTTGCCCGACTGAATGCTCAAGATTTCCCGGAACAGTCAAATTAGGGAACCTAAGCATATAGAACGACACCTTGGGAAGCTTCTTGCATAGGATGGACAGACAAATAAATAGACAGTTCTCCAATTTTAATTTATTACAGTATAAAATAAAGAAAACATGAATTGTCGACCAACTAGGCTTAGATAATGGGCCGGGCCACGCTAGGCCCAACCATCGTCATTCTAATGATGGAGATATTAAACAAGCCAATTTAGTCAAAAACCGACCCGTTAAGACCTATAACCTCCCAAACCATCATCAAACCGGCACATACCACAGTTATTAGATTAATGAATGGTTATAGGTTAAGTTCAAAAAATATACTCATTGAATCGGAATCGACTAAAAACAGTTGTAATGCCATCTGTGGCATATATGATAAACTATGAACAGCACAAGGCAAGTGGTAATAACATTGGATAAAAGTAAGACCATACTTCTACATATAAATTTCAATTTTTCTTGATAAATGGGCCTTTTATTATTATTATTTTCAAAATTTTATTTACAGCAAAAATTAGGGCTTAATTACATGTCATTTACTAAATTTCCACCCTCTTAGGTATTTATTTGTTTTGGTTATTTTTCGACCTTTAATTAACTTGCCTACTCTGTCGCTTCAAAGGAAGCGACTTTCTACATTTCTCTTGCTTCTGTCCCTCATTTACGGCCACCGCCTCTGTGACTGTGCTGTCTCGTTCGTGCTCTTAGAGTTGCTTGTGGTTCTTGAGCGGTACGTTCAAGATATTGCCTCCTCCCTCCCTTCTTTCCTTCTTATTGTCGGGGTCTTTTGGGGGGATCGGTGTTCGGAACCGTTCTTCAGTACGCTGGAAATTTACCACTTAATAGATCCTGATGGAATGATATGGTTGCAATTGGTTTTCGTTGACGCATGCAACTCGTTCTGTACGATGGGGTTTCGCGGTTTTTAATGAGTTAATATCGTTTTCTTTATGGAAGTAGCTGTCTGAGCTGATGAAATTCTGAGTAATACTGCCAATTCTGCCAGCAAGATGATCATCAGAATTTAGAATAGTGGCTGCTCCTTGTTTTGGCAAGATGAAGACTGTTGATAATTTGATGGAAACTTTAGCTTCTGCGTAATTTGGGCGCTCCCTTTGATGATTAATTCTGGTTTGAAATTTATTATATGAAAGAAACGGAGGATGTATGATCTCTTTAGTGATTTACCTTCTAAAAGCAAGATCTCATGAAGTTTTGCATTTACATTGCGCATTAATAGTTTAAGGTCACTGGTATCCCTCCATCATCAATGGTTTGGTTTTAACGCCTAGATCGTTGCTAAAACTTCTAATTTTCTCTATACAAGCTTTGTATCAAGAAAGGACCTCTCACTTCTGTTTGTGGCTCTTTGAATGCAAACAATTGGGACCTATGCTTGTTTCCATTTGTCGATGTCTGATTTAGATTACTGATCCAATGGTGTCAGTCAATCTTTGTTCCAAAATGCACTGTGCTGATTAAATTCGTTTTATCAATGAATTAAAAGAAATATAATAGTTTTGTAAGGCTGAAATTTTATCACAGCACAAAGTTAGCACTATGGTAGTTTGCATCTCGGTAGATTGTGTTCGCATATCTGAACTTGGTCAATGAATCCTTTCATTTGGGCTATTATCTTTCAGGTTGTAGGACAAGTGGGCTCTCTGCACCATTAAAATGGATTCAGATTCTGTTCCTGAAGCAAGTTCTTCAGTTGATGATGTCGACACTACTCGATCAGAGCTTGGATCCAGCAAAGTTGATGATACAGGTCTCGTCCTTTTATATGATGGAGAGTTGAATGGAGATCTAGGAAATGCTCGAGAAGCTCTTACAAGAATTGAATTAGATTTGGCCTGTGCATCAGAGAAACTGTGCAATCTAAACATACTTATGATGCATATGGCTACCAAGGAAGGTGAACTGGAAGCCTCTGATTCTGTAAAAGAGGGAGAAAGCTCATTTGAGTTAATTGAAAAGGCTTTGCAATTTGATTTCTTGTCTTATTTTCTGAGTTCTGAGGTGACGGAATTGGACAGTCTCCTGAATTCTCTGAAAGGAGACATCCTATTTACCTGCCAGCTGATAGCTTCATCTGAGAATATTGGGAGATCCGTCATAGAAATGGAAGAGAAGCTTAAAGATTCTGAGAAAACTCTTCAGCAGTTGCAGGAGCAGGTCACTGAACTCTGTGGACAGTCTGACGCGCTCCAGAAGACTGTGATAAGCTTGTGTAGTGAAGAAACAGGTATTCTTTCTGGAAATTTTTTTTTTTCTAAAGTTGGAAGCATTATACATTTCTTGTTTGTTTAAAATGTGTACTTTTGCAGGGGAAAAAGAGAATGGCATGGGTACTTTCATGAATGGTAAATCATTGAATACTAGGAACAAAATGCAAACTGCTGAACAACAGAGGCATTTCTTGAGAATGCTAGAAAAATCTCTGGCAAGAGAGTTAGATCTTGAGAAGAAGGTATCTGAATCAAGGCTTATCGAGGAGGAGCTGAAGATAAAATTACAGTCAGCAGAGCAAGAAGTATTTTGCTTGGAGGAAGAGATCGTCGAGTCTCTAGAAAGATTCTTTCAGGCCGACAATTCAGCTGAAATCCTTTTGGGTATATCAAAAGAACTACTGGGTCGTCTGCAAGTGTTGCAGTTTAACTTGATTGGTTCTGCACAACGGGAGGCTGACTTAAGGTTGAAGATTGAGGATATCACCAAGCAGTGGAAATTCAAGGAGAATGATCATCAGAAGCATGAGAGCAGCTTGAAATCCAGTTTGAAGGTAGCTGAAGATAAGTTAGTTGTGGCCAATTCCGAGGTCTCTACTCTCAAGGAATCTGTGAGCTTGCTCAAGAGGCAGATTGAGGAATCCGGATCCTCTGGTAATGGAAGTCAAGAACAACTTATTATAATGGAGGATATGAAAGAGAAATTGTCCAACTCGGAGGCCCTGTGCAAGTTGCTGTCCGACAAGAATCTCGAACTCGATGGAGAGCTGAGGGTTCTCAAAGGAAGCGGAATTACACTGGAGAAGGTGAATGTGCTTGAAAAGAGGTTGAGGGAATCAGACATGCTATTACAACACGCTGTGGCATCAGCAGAGGCTAGTGAAGAGAAGCAAAAGATGCTCTACTCTGCAATTGATGACATGGAGAACACAATTGAGGATCTGAAAATCAAGGTCTCAAGAGCTGAGAGTCGAGCAGACAGTGCTGCGGATAAGTGTATCATATTGTCTGAAGCAAATGCAGAGCTAAATGAGGAACTCAGCTTTCTGAGGGGTAAGATGGAATTATTTGAGGGATCAATGACTCGAGCTGAGGATATGAAGGTAAGAAATGCCAAAGACATCAGATATCGGGCTGATGTGATGGCAAATCTGGTCATGCAACTGGCAGTAGAGAGAGAGCGCCTTCATAAGCAGGTAAAGTTCCCATATTGAAGCAAAGTTCTGGAGTTAAGACTGTTGTAGATCTATTTTCAAGCCAGAATATACTTCTTTATTGCATATACAGATATCTTCATTAGTAAAGGACAACAGAATCTTGGTAATGAAGCTGCACCAAATGGGTAAGGATCGTGAAAAAGTTGGTGAACTCTCTTCTGCTGATAATAGTTCCTTTCCCCCTGCTACTTCTACTGGAGAACATAAGGAACAAGTTGTAACTGAGCATTCAGCAAAATCAGATGAGGTTGGTGCTTGTTTTGTATGTTAAACCATTTTATTCTCTGGTTTCGGCAAATTGAATGACAATATCCAGCTTTCTGGTTTCCTTTTTCTTATAAAACAAATGCAAATAAGGTATAAAGATGATATTTAGGTGAACATCTCTTCAAAAAGTGCATTCTTGTACCCCTTTTGCTCATCTTTATTGTTGCTTAATAAGTAAAAATGAAAAAGAAGAATTCATATCTGTCCACATCAGAAGAGGTGCTAGCACTCCAAAATGAAGATAACTTGAAGGGAAAAACTCATGCCTACTTTTCTCATATATATTTCCTTTTTCATGGACTTTTTTTGAGAATTCACCTTTTTTTTTTCATGTACAATTGTAGTGTATAAACTTTAACATACTCGGAAAGACAGATGAACATTGTTTGGTTTATCCTCGGTTTCCCCTTATTTGATTGGTTCAGATGGAGCAAAATATGGAGAGCACATCTCCGGCAGACCAGGTTACAGGAGGTTCAATCTCTCAGCTTGAAACTTCCCGGAGAATTGATGTGGGTGTGCTCTCATATAAGAGCATCCTGATCGCAGCTCTAATCATGTTGATTGCAGCAGCAGCATCTCAGTTGTTTTCAAGATGAAACTGTCTACACCCCACTGTGGAAGAGATTGTTAGTGAGATAATATAGCCGTAGAACATTTCATTATGTAGAAGTTCTTCTGTCTGTACTAATAAGTCTGACATCTTCAAGATCCTGACGGCTTTAACCGTAGCAATATGAGGACAGAAATGCAGCCACCGAGCTTTTATAACGGAAGCTTTGTGCCTGCAGCAGAGATTTTGATAGAGTCCAATGATGGATGCACAGACAATTCAGCAAAGGTTGGGGGATGGGAAAGTTTTGGTACAGGAAAAGGATCGCATGCTTTGTCAGTATTCGAATACTTCTAGAGGAAGCACCAGCCATTTGTACCATCTGGAACTGCCAACAGCTAGTGGGCTTCCATCTTGCACTCATCTTTGATATAGTTTGGTTTCTTCGGCCCATGTATGCTCTTCTTCATGTTCTTTTTGTCACTCCTAAGAAGTTGCACTAAATGACATTAGAAATCAGCCCAGATAGTTTTGAGAATTGAGATGGAATGGAAACCACCATCCATCTTGTATCTTTCCTACGATGCTTGAAGTTTTTCTTTCAGTTTTTGGGGAGAATGAAAAACATTCTTAACATGGTGAACTCGATTTTGGTCGAGACTGGATCTTCAGTAAGTTCTTGGGTAAACCAGTAGCAGAAGGATCAATCATCAATGTGAATTTAAGGTTCTAGACCCGATTATGGATTCATATATTTTAGATCCTTTTTTTCTTATTGGGAAGAACAAATTAATCTTTGTATTAAGAAAGGAATTTAAATAAAGAGCGAACATAATTATGTATATATATATATATATACACACATTCTGGATTCGCTTCGTCGTCGACCATCCGCTTCGCCGTGACTGCTGGAATTTTCCGACTCCTAATCTTCAGATGATTTGCAGACTTGTTTCCTTCCGTTCCCGGTGACAGGCGCAGATTCTTCACGGAGCAAGCTTCTCTCTCTCACCTACCGTTCGGCGCCCGCCCACCCCACCCCCCAGGCTTTTTCCCCACTCTTGTCGGTAATTTCCTCTGCTAGACTGGAATTCTGCCACTACCCTTATCATCTTCGGTCCTTGTTTGGGACAATCCTTGGCTTGAAATTCTCCTCTTGTTCGAGCTGTTATTGATGACCCTTTACCTCCTTTAAGGCCAAAGTTTTCTCCGTAATGCTTTTCGATTCTGACCAGTAGTTATGGCTGAATCCTTGAAGAATGCGAGTATATTTAGCGGGTCTACGATATGGAGCCCCTCGAGGATTCCCTGCCCGCATCGTTGCTTTTGCCATAGGTATATTATGAGTTCGAGACGGAGTGAGGTACTGCACACAGTGTACGTAGTCCCCATCGTAAAACTCAGATTATCCTGTTTGAGTTCGCAATCAATGGTCAGCTCTGTGTTAGTGAAATCTGTTGGTAATAATAGTGTCGAGTCGGGATTCGTTTATGGTGAACTGGAAGATGATAGAATGATTTCGAAGGAAAGTCAGGTGTCTGAAAAGAAATTTGCTCCTTGGAGGGATACAGAAGGTAGAGATGTTGATAATCCATCTGCAGTGCCTGGAGAATTAGGATCTGGCAAAAATGGGCTACATTTTCTTGAAGAAATGGATGAGGAAGTGTTATCACATCGGATTTTGCTGCTTAGTAGAACAAACAAGATCAGAAGTGCTTTTGAATTATACAAGTCCATGGAACTGTCGGGTCTTTATCCGAACGGACATGCCTGCAACTCAATGTTATCCTGTCTTCTCAGGCAAGGACTGCTTGATGATGCCCTGAGAGTTTTCAAATCTATGTTGGCAAAGAGAGCTACTACAGGTCATAGTTACAGTCTGATACTCAAGGGAGTTGCAGATGCACAAGGTTATGATTCATCTCTCAAACTGTTTATGGAGATTGAGGAAGAAAGTTCGGAGGATGTCTTTGATACAGTTGTTTATAACACGATGATCTCCATTTGTGGAAGGACAGACGATTGGATGCAGTGCGAGAAGCTATGGGGAAGTATGAAGGAAAGTGGTCATAAAGGAACAGAAATAACTTATTCCCTACTGATCAGCACATTTGTTCGTTGCAGCCAGTATGAGCTTGCTCTGCAAGTTTACCATGAGATGGTTCAGGGTGGATTAAGACCTGGAAGTGATGTACTGCAGGCAGTAATCAAAGCTTGTGTCAAAGAAGGCAAGTGGGAATTAGCATTAGGGGTCTTTGAGACTATGTTGGGCTATGATCAGCACCCAACTCTTGTTACTTGCAATGCTCTGATAAATTCTCTAGGAAAAGCTGGAGAGGTGGGGCAAGCCTTCAAGGTCTACGGTATAACAAAAAGTCTTGGTCATCAACCGGATGGTTTCACACTAAATGCATTGATTGGTGCCTTGTATCGGGCAGGCCGACCCTCTGATGCTCTACAGCTCTTTGACAGTATATCAAGAGAGAAGGGGTTTTGCCCAAACTTGCATCTTTATAACACAGCTTTAATGTCCTGTTCTAAGCTAGGATCATGGGACAGAGCTGTACAATACTTGTGGCAAATGGAGATCTCTGGGTTACCAGTCCCAGCTGCGACTTACAACCTTGTTATAGCTACCTGCGAAGTCGCAAGGAAGCCAAAAGTTGCACTTCAAGTTTATCAGCACATGATCGACAAAAATTGCAGTCCCAATACATTTACTTACATATCAATCATAAGAAGCTGCATTTGGGGATCTCTCTGGGATAAAGTGGAGGAAATTCTGAAGGTAAAGATGAGCTTCTTCCTCCCATCTGAAATGGTTTGGTTTTCCTGGGTGTTGTTTCTTCTGTGCAGCAGTTCTCCCTTAGATTTGCTGCCTTCTGATATTCCATGCAGGTTGCACCAGATGTGTCTTTGTATAATACTGCAATTCAGGGTATGTGCTTGAGAGGGAAGACCAATTTGGCGAATACTTTGTACAGGAAAATGCGTGATAAAGGTTTTGAACCCGATGGGAAAACACGGGCTCTGATGCTTCAGAAACTCACAAGAAGATAAGAAGTGCTGCTGAAACTCTACTGATAATTGAAGTAACTCAGGATAGCGACACTGAGAGCCTGATCAAGTCGAGAGGTCCTCCAAGTTTTGATCTCCTGTATAGCTGGTTTTTTATGGCAAATAGATTGGACAAGGTCTCGAACAAAAACTATGAAGAAGAAATGTCCATTTGCCCTTCAATTGGTAGTTTGACCCATCCTAGAAATAGTTGCAACAAGTTGGCCAAGACCTGCCTGCGAAAAATTATACATGGCAGCGTCTCCCATGGAAAAGAATTAGGGAAAGGATAATATTTATATACAGCATTAATCAAACATTCTGTTAATACATTTTTTAGATTTGTTAAAGTGTCCATTGGATCATGTTTGATGGGCCTACTTTGCTGTATCGCTTTGTGTTGTGAACGGTGAAAACGCTTTGGCCTTTCGATCCTTACATGCTGTATAAATCATTGAAATATCACGTTAGGTAAACCATTTTGGATTGGTAAAGAAGGAAATCCTGTTGCTGCATGTGCAAGTGTGATCCTCGCATACATCCTTATAAAGCACAAGAGATTGAACTGCTTAACATGCTACCTGTAGACTGATTCAGCTCAGTTGTTAAATAGTCACGGTTTTATGATGTGTATAGTCCTTTTTTTAATGCAATGACCCAGCCGCTTATAGCAACTTCCAAAACCAAACTGGAGAACTTGATGCTTTACTTTTGATTGGTGGATCTCTCTATTTAGTTGATGCTATAATCTATACAGATCATAATGAAGATGGTCAGCATATGAGCACCACCAGCACACAACCCACAGATGCCAAGCTGTTTAGCAGCTAGTGCACACAAACGCCTACCATCTTTAAGCAAAATTATGTCTTAATCATCTTCCATCTGTGTGTCCACAACAAATGTCTGTTGGTGGCAGTTTGGTAAAGTTGGCACAGTCTTGTACCCTTTCCGGATTTTTGATAATTTCCTTCGCTTTCCAGCTTGAATGCAATGTGCACATTTTCTTTGAACGCTAAAAGATCCAAATGTGGGATTGCACAATGTATGCACCTTTTAAGAGAAATCCTTAAACGTATCCAATTTATGGTGCTAGAATGCTTTTATTCAAGTAGAACAAACATGGCAAAAAGCTCTAGATCGACCGATACCTGAAATGAACACCTGACGTGAATTGACAGCTCTCCAGCCATGGAAACCATTCGAACAAATCAAGACGCTGAGCTGGAGCTTGGATGAAACCCCGTTTTCTCCACCCGTCATATCTTTCTCTATGAAAGAGCTCTCAAATGTTATTTCGAAGAATATTCAGCTCTTAAACGATGAACCGGTAATAACATTACAGACACCCCACATCAAAGAAATTGATTGATAGTGTAAAGAAAGAGAACAGAGAAGGGCTTGACAAGTCGGCCTCTCCCATCAACCTTTGAATGTGATGAATCTCCAAACAGCAAATGTGATAACCACATGGTCCGACTGAAAATCTGGGCGAACAAGAAAGAAAGGAAATTGTAATCCTAGAGGGGGGGAAAAATAAAGAACAGAGCTTGCATTCACTGTTTGGGTGCTCTGCCTCCTCCCTTCTTCTTCTCCTTTTTATCTTGTTTCTTGATGAAAGATCTGTTTTCTTCTTTGAGTTTCTTGCTGTTTTTCTTCTTCTGATGATGACGATGATGATGAGCTGTGCCCGATGAAGCATCCGAAGCCATAGAATCGTCGCTTTCCTCCTCGCCATTGTCTCTTCTGACGAACTTGTACTTCGCTCTTGCCCAGCTAACTTCAGGGGACTCTTCTCCTCCTTCATCATCTTCATCCTCTTCCATGGGAGATGCAATGTACATTGTCCAACCTGACTCGCTGCTGCTCAGCTCTTCTTCTGCTCCTTGAATGTCTGAAGGGGATCCCATCGGGGAGAGAGACTTCAAAGAGGTGAGAGAGTTTCAGGGAAATGTATTTTGACTTCTAAGGAGACAACATGTGGGAAGAGTTCCTCCCTATGAACTATTTATAAGAGACACAAATACATGCATACATATATAAGGACTTGCGTGACAAATCTCTGGCTTGGCTTGATAGAGACCCTTTTACTCATGAGTGCTACTGTGCTAGAGTCAGGTGAGTGCGAGAAAGTTAATATTGTGTTGTGACATCTCACACGAGATACCACAGATAAGTTGATTGGCGTAGCTCCTCAGCTGTCAGATCAGCTCGCACGATCTCATCACTCGAGCACCGTTAACAGAATAAATCTTGACTCCGTTGCTTTACCGTTAAAACAAACACGAATTCGAACCATCAAGATTAGACCAACTAAATGATTGTTGGGAATCAACTTTGTCATGGACACGGAGATCTAATCTAAGAGTACTGTGCCCAGAGCCTAATCAACTGTTGAGCTTATGACCTTCCTTGCTGTCAAAGGCTTAAAACTGCATGTGTTCTGACGTCCATTGGAGGATGCGATTAGTCACCATACTGCAGACACGGGTGATGAGATGTTCTTGGTTTCTAGTGACGATATTTGTCTGCACGTTGACCGATCACCAGTCAACATCCGCCGTCGCCTCGACGACCTAGTAGGGGCACTCACTCCAGGATCCGTTCATCGGAGTTACCTCTCGTGGATTCTTAGCAGGGAGAAACCGACGATTATTTTTACAAGAAATACGCATTATGCAATACGTATACGTACGTTTGACTCGGAATATCCCTCGAACATATATCCGTCAAGTTCACCATGGAAGAGGGAGAGAGAAGATGATGGGAGAATCAGCAGTCCAAGTCACAGAAATTCATGGCCATGGTGTCTCCCTTTATTGACAATGGCAGACAGAGAAGATAGGGACACTACTGAGACCTTTCAAGATTATTCCGTGAGAACGATGATTCCGCTCCCGCAGTTTCGCTCCGCCGCGTCCTCTGGAGCATTCCTTCTCTCTCCACCAATCCTTCCCTGCCTTACGCCGCAAACAATTCCTCCTCCTTTCCTCCTCTCTCCTGCCTAATCAATCCACCGGCGACGCACACCGGAGAACATTATATCCATTCCAGGCTATCTCGTGGACGACAAAAAGTACCTGTCAGGATTTTTCGGGTTTGATCTGCATATTATTTGCAGAGGCATTTCAGATGGAGAAGATCCTGTAGTCGATGTATGAAATCTGATTGCTTCAATGGAACGACCGATCAAAAATGATAATTTATCTATTGATTCTCATCAAATTACAGACTCACGCAAAGAAAGAAGAAAAGATGAAAATTTTGGTTTCGATCAGAGTTCTGATCTCTCCGTCATCGTCATCTTAACCAGAGGGGTGAGAAAGGTATAATATTGAAGCCTACGGCTTCAGACTTTCTCGTTGCAGCTGCTGGGAATTGGAGGGGGTGCCCGTCTCGCCTTGGCTGCCTCCGCATGCGGCCACCGCTGCAGGCTTGGCCAGGAACCTCGGTACGTCGTCTCCGGCCATAATCACGACGGCTCTTGGCTCCGGTTCCAGCGGTAAGATGGCCAGATCCTCGACCGCTCTGTCTTGGGCTTGGCCCGCCGGCCGCTTCCCGTACGAGCAAGCGAGGATGACCAGCGCGGCGGCGACGAGCAAGGACATAAGGCCCAACCCGCCGAAGAGGTAAGTGACCGGTGAGTTCAGCGCGTGACTCATTGCTGCAGAATTTGAAGCCCACATCTCATCTCCCTCAGACACTCTCTCCTCTGCTTAATGCTCTCTTTCCCTGTGAGATTTCGTCACTACAGAATGGGTGAACTTATTATATGGGAGGGAGTTCTGTGGTCGNTCAGAATGGACGAACTTATTATATGGGAGGGAGTTCTGTGGTCGAATCACAGGAACGCCATTGCCTTGGGACACTGTCACTGAAGGAAATATACAGTTCGAGTTTGGCTGGATGGCTCAATACACGGTTTTTTTTTTTTTATCATATCTAGAAGAACCTTTTTTTTCCCCTTTGATTCAGGCCAATTATTACAAATTAATGGGCTCAATTATCTGTTCCAGATATTAAGTTATGGAAAATATGGAAATAGAAGGTGCTCTGGTGGCTTCCTCTGCGGATATGCTTGAGAGTAAAAGCCCTCAAAATTTAGTATTAAAAAAAAAATCTTGCTTGAGCCGTAGTTTTCAAGGTCGTGCAGCACAGCACAAGAAAAATTATATCTGGGACGGAATTTTTGATCTGATGTGAATATATAAAAATAATTTTTATAATAGAAAGGAAAAGTGTGAGAAATTTTTTTAAAATATTANGAAAAATTATGTTTGGAACGGAATTTTTGATCTGATCTGAATATATGAAAATGATTTTTATAATAGAAAGGAAAAGTGTGAGATTTTTTTAAAATATTAATTATATATAAATATTTTATTTAAATTAATATAAATTATAAATAAATCCATTAATTATGCCATGCAAATATTTATTTTAAAATATAAAATTATTTAA
>CXYZ01007946.1:1144906-1161065 GCA_900006705.1 Sonneratia caseolaris
ATTTTTGGACGGACGAGGTAGTGGAGTGTTCTGGCTCAAATTGACAACTCTACTTACTATATATATATATTTTTAAAAAAAAGAAAGGAGTGTATTTTTATGAATATAAAAAAAAAGGTGACCTTGAAATTCGAAGCCCACAGGGCTACTACTTATTAGGCCCAATTGATCGAATTACCATTTCAGTGTGATGTTTTTCCAGCACTTCAGCTATGACAATGTGATACTCTTAACCAACACATAGTATACCAATAAACTGAATCCATAAATCCAATAAATACCCATAAAACGGGGGAGGGGGTAAGAAGTCCATAACACTTACGGTCTATTTCAGACAAGAAGAGAAATCTGTACATTTTGGAAGGGGAAAAAAATGAAGAAAAAAAAGACACAGAAAAACAGATGAATTTCCCAACGTTTTCTGTCCCCTCTCGAGTGTAAATCCTGTTTTTTTTACTAGCAAGCACCATCCAGTGAAGGGAAGCCTCAACACTGTGTATACATAGTTGATCCTACGCGATCTTTCTTTCGGTTTTTGGTAGGCAAAAAAGGCTACTTCACCTCGGACCCGACAGCTCCATTGCCTGGACTAGCAAGGAAGAGTCGTCCATCTGATCGGAGTACCGATCGGATGACGAGAACTCGTGGGGCTTCCACTTGTTGGATGATTCGGCTCTCTGGGAGGCTTCCCATCTTTCCGCAAGCCCATCTCCCTCGAGCATCCTGACCACTTCGGACATTTTGGGCCGGTGAGCGGGAAGGAACTGGGTGCACAGGAGAGCCACCTGGACTATCTCCTCAAGCTCAATCCGATCGTAGCTGTTCCAGAGTTCTTTGTCCACCAGGAGCTCGAGTTTCTTCTCTTGATGGATTTTCTTCACCTGAGACGATAATAGAAAGCAAAATCTGTAAATATCAGTATCGAAGCGCATCCCCGTGGAAGTTTTAGCAGCCTTCGCTAGCCGAATTAAGAAGAGCTGTGTAGTTTTTACAGCTCGAGGAATTCTTGCTCACCCAATCAAGCATTGCTCCTCTCTGATTAGCTGCCTTGCCAAACTCTAACGCTCTCTGTCCCGTGACCAACTCGAGCAAAAGAATCCCAAAGCTGAACACATCTGTCTTCTCAGAAGACTGACCCGTCGAGAGATACTCAGGGGCTATGTGCCCGACAGTGCCCCGAACAGCTGTGGTTACGTGTGAGTCTTGGTGATCTAAGAGCTTCGCGAGCCCAAAATCTCCCACCACGGCCTCACAGTCATCGTCAAGAAGTATGTTGGCTGCCTTAACATCTCGGTGGATTATCTTTGGATCGCATTGCTCATGGAGGTACAGAAGTCCACGGCCTGCTCCTAGGGCAATCCTCTTCCTCGTGCCCCAGTCCAGAACGGGCTTTCCTGCACCCAGAAATCGGCAGCGTCTTCAGTTCTGAAAGCTACAGTTGGAGCAAATAGTAACATTACTCATGATATCTTAATTGTAGTATGATTTTATACCCTTGAGACGGGATGCGACACTGCCATTGGACATGAAAGGGTAGACCAGGAGCTTCTCCGAGGGTGTTATGCAAAACCCATAAAGCCTCAGCAAGTTTCGGTGAACTGCAAGGCTGATCATCTCGATCTCAGTCTGGAACTGTATCCCTCCTCCAATCGCATTACCATCTTTAAGCCTCTTAACTGCTATAACCATGCCATCTTGAAGGACGCCTTTGTAGACGTTCCCAAAACCGCCCTTCCCAAGGATGTTCTTGCTGCTGAAGTTGTTGGTCGCTATCTGCAGCTCCTGGAGGTGGAACCGCCTTAAGTTTCCCAGAGGAGCTTCCTCGTGATGGCGGTCTGATATGTTTGAAGATGATTAATTCTCTTCATATAAGTGACACAGAGTTCCAAGAGAGAAATTGTTTGCTTCTACAGACCTTTTACGTCAAAGAAAATGGGTTGATTCCACCTTTGTCTTAACCAAATGAGAACCCCAAAGGCTAGAACGAACAAACAGATGCACCCAATGCTCAAGGCCAATGCAAGGGCGATTCTGTGATTTCCTGGTCTGCCAGACGGGAGTGCTGCTTTAGAAGCAGAAGAAATGGTTATTTGCATCATTGATGCTGAGAACCTTAAAGAAACAAAAAAAAATCTCATNGATGCTGAGAACCTTAAAGAAACAAAAAAAAAAATCTCTTCTCAAATGAAAAAGGAAAGTGACACTACTACAGTTACGTCATTCCATATCTTTGACTGGCCACTAAAGTGAGGCAAGNTACAGTTACGTCATTCCATATCTTTGACTGGCTACTTAAGTGAGGCAGGGGCTAGAGGAGAAACTATTATGAACACAGACAAGGCCACCAAGAGGGTTTACAAAAAACAGTAGAGCCGAAAAATGACAGGCTGAGGAAAGGTAACTGGAAGAACTTCTCGGGAAAGATGCAGCTTATGATGAGTGGCTTACTTAGCGAAGTATTCAAGCTCATGGACATAGGCATGAGCTGTGTGCCTGAGCAGTCTGGCTCAGTTCCTGTTGCGCATATCTGTGGATTTCCCACGATACTGAAAAGAGCAAAACAGTGGAAAATCTAAAAAACAAATTCTCTGAAAAACCATATTCACTGCTTAAAACAGCGAGAGTGGAGAGCCTACTTGAATGTTTTGGCAAGTATTCTTGGGACTGGGCCACTCAAGTTATTGTAAGACAAGTCACTGAAATCACAGAAATGCAAAGCGGGGCTGCTCAAGCTCTCATTCTTCATGGAACAGTCAGCACAAGAGATTCAAAGCTGAAGAGAGTGGAGAGCAGACAACTCACAGAAATGCAAGCTGGGTCATGTTGGCCAAGGAGTTTGGGAATTCCCCGGAGAGACTATTGTTATTCAGCCTCCTTAAAGTTCCAGTTTTCAAAAATAAAAATCAGATTTGATACTTGAATTATCAGGAAGCTATTGCAAAACTCATTGAAGTAGCAACCTACATGTACTGGAGGTTCTTAAGGTGGCCCAGAGAAGATGGGATTTCACCACTGAAGATGTTGTTGGAGAGATCAAGCGTCAGGAGTTTTGAGAGCCTCCCGAGCTCCCGAGGCAATGGCCCTGTTATGTTGTTGTTCTGCAAGAGCCTGCATGTTTGTTTTCCAAATTCAGTCAATTACCAAGTCCTGCTCTTCTCTCACCAGATGAACACTCTTCTCTCGTCAAAATCATTAAAACAGGTTTGCTCACACTATCTGAAGATTTGTCAGGTTTCCTATGCTTGGAGATAGAGTCCCAGACAAGTTCTGGCTTGGAGTCCCTCTGCAGTAGAATGATTGATCCATTCGAAAAACAAACAAATTTGCCAAATTTTAGTTCTTCTCCTCTGCTTCCTACTCATATTAATTAAAAAAAATACAAAAGGAAAAGAAATACTGAATTTATAACTCCTTTGCTTCAACCAAAACTGCATGGTCTCTATTCAGAGGCAGAGAAAGAGAGAGAAGGCTTACAGGCCAATGACAAAGCTGTCAGAAGAACATGTGACCATAGTCCAACTGCAGGGATCAACAGAGTCCCCATCCCAGTTCTCGAGCACATTGTGGGGGTCGTTTAGGGAAGCTTTTATGTGCATCAGAGCTTGAACTGAAATGAAGCATGAATTCAGTTTTTCTAAGCCCAACATCAATAAGACGAAGGAGGAGCACAAGAAAGCAGGATGCCCGAGCTCAGCTCACCTTCAAAGTTCACACCTTTGGGGGAAAGAAACCCATTTGCAGAAGGCCAAAGCCACAATGTGCCCAAGGTGATGATAAAGATAAAATCGCCAGCTCCACGTGATCTTCTCATCCCAACTGAATTGTAAGAGAAGCAAGAAGAACTCTGAAATTCACCCAAACCACAACAGACCCAAAACTGAAGCTCAACCACGGCAGGTGGCAACTGCAACGGAAAACGGCTGTATGCCTTCTGTTTCAGCTTCTTCACTCACCCAGCGAAAGAGGAGAAGAATTTGTCTGTGGGATTTGTCTCAGAGACGCAAAGATAAAAGCTTTATGGTCTCCCGTATCATGAAAAGGTGCGGGTATGGGCACGCCTGTCATTGAGAGTCGAGACTGGAGAAGCTACAAGAAAAGAATATCCTCCATAACCCAAGGTCCTCTTTAACTTAAAAACTGGCTAAATCTGCCGAAAGATTTCGATGGAGGATAAAATGGGAATTTCGTTCCCGTCAGTCGTGCATTTTCATACGAACAATATGAGAAAATATATAAATTCCTCCCACATTACTCCTTCCCTAACAGTGTCCTAAAGAACAGACAAACAAAGTACACAGACATATCGTTTCTCCAATAATTCGGGTTAAAATCCAATGAATGCAGTGAAAGTTTTTCCTTTGATCCACCGCAATTTAAATGAGTAAAGATTTAAATCAATAATCTATTGAGCGAAAAACAGACAAAAGACACAGGGGAGGTGGTGGGATGCACAGGTGAAAAACTCTCAGTGCGGTCAATCTGCGGCGAGACATACTGTTTTGCTTCCGGGGGGGGCGGGATGGGGGAGCTTTGCTGGTGTATGTTTTGTTCTGCCATGCCCAGCTCAAAACAAAAATGTTTAGTGTGCGATTTAATTAATAACAACATTAGATTATCAATAAAAATGCAAAAATGGATGTAAAGTGTGTAACTAGTACTGGATGATGTGGAGGTTATTGAAATGTTTGTGGATCCAAGGATGGATGGATGGATGAGAGTCCAACAAACATTCCATCGGTTTGGCCTTTCAAGAAAGGAACCATACCCCATCTTTTCTTTAATCACAAAAGGAATGTCATGATCTCGAGGAGGGCAATCCAGCCGTCCGAGTGGTATGTACCATTCTTGTAGTTACTTTTCAACTCGGTGTGTCAGGCTCGATTTTGTACCAGTTATCCTCAAAGAGTATCCGGCTGTTTACATTCGAAAACACATGTGAGACCAGCGGAAACTCGGGGGTATGATCTTTGGTGTGAGTATGGACTTCCTAGCAAATTATGGACTGAAGCTGTCTTGTTTTTAGCTGACATGCGTGGTCACTTTTGGTGTTGGTGTTGGCGTTGTTGCTTTATTTGATTCCACTCCCACCGCCCCCACCACTACTTACTTACTGATTGATTCACTCGCCCACTTTGAACTAACGATCACAAACGCAGTGGGCAGACAGTAATTCCACGGGAAACTATTGCTTAAGAAATCATAAAGCAAACAGAGCACTTTCGAAGGCAAAAGCCGACACCCCTCCCTCTGTTTCCTTTGAATTGGGAAGGAACGCAGAAATTCTCAGTCCTATCAGGACTGTGAAGCTCCGGGTAGGCTGAGAATTACAGGTGCTTGATGCATTCATCTACATTTTTTTTTTTCTGAAGATGATGTGATACGTTTCTTAACGTATTAAGTGCATGCAGACCGAGCTTATCGATAACCCAGTGGTCCAAACATGAACTTCTTTGGGGTTTGCCCTGCTTTGGACTTGCACGGGGTGTAAAATGCCCACCGCTATGTTGCCTTCTCATTCTCTTTAATCCCCTCCTTTATTTCAAAATGAGATGGTGGGCTATACGTCATCATGGATCCTTTTCCAGGTCTTGGTGAAGATGGAGCTGCTAGAGTACCGTGTAAACTATCCACCTAGCTCACAAGAGGTCAAGTCAATCTCCCACCAGCAAATTTAATCTTTCGATAGTGGTACCAAGTTCTCTTATATTTTTTGGATTTTCTCGTTGACTCCTATGTATGATATTTAACTTTCAACATCCCATATAGAGAAAATCTGTAATTAAGAGAGTTTTATTTATGATTGTGANCAGCAAATTTAATCTTTCGATAGTGGTACCAATTTCTCTTATATTTTTTGGATTTTCTCGTTAACTTCCATGTATAATATTTAACTTTCAACATCTCATGCAGAGAAAATCTGTAATTAAGAGAGTTTTGTTTATGATTGTAATCTGAATCGATTCATAAATGAAATAGTAAATATATATATATATATGTGTGTGTGTGATTTCTATCTGACAGGTAGTATACACAGGAAGAAAGAGTGTTTTCGCCCTTGGATTAGTATAAATCTTGAATAAAAGCAAGACAAGCTAAGCCTATATCCAAGCAGCATCTTGCTTGGAGGAGACATGGATGAACAGGATCCCCATGCAGAGCAACACGATGACCAATCATGGTATTTGCCACCAAGTGGAAAAAGAAAGGGGGGGAGGAATTGACCAAACAGAGCAATAGAAACCGAAGCCATTCATGTTTGCGAAAAGACAAAGATGCCCCCAGCAACAGGCCAAAAACACCGGGCCGACAGCTGTCCAAATTGGTAACATATGGTACATATGCCTACTAGGTTTGTTGGACTATCTGTTTTAACATTTGATTCAGAATGCTGCAAGATAAAATTGGCGCTTAAGCGTCGAGCTCTGTAAAAATTACTGAGTCTACTCACCGAAGTTAAATAGAAGGTCAGGAGAGATGAATTTTAGACCTCGTTGTGTCGATCAGGAATGTGATGAGACATGCCTCTGATATGTCAACAGCTAGATCATCTGTCATTGGACTGTCCAAGATTGAGTTCGATCCTTTTCCTTGTCTCTGATGTCTTGTCCAAGAAAGCAATCAGAACAATGATATTCTGCGACTGCTAATGTGGCATGATTGAGATATATTGAGTAACGCTGACCACGGAGTGATCGAATTCTCAACGCTGTGAAACATTGATGATGAACACAACCAGTGGTGTTGGAAAGTGTTTTTGAGTATCCAGAATCTTCAGTGACCAGGAATTCTGCAGGAGAAGCACAGATTTTGCAGTAATATGACTAAAAAGTTATTTTGCCCGGTTACAGGCAGAGGAAAAAGAATGGATACATAAATTCCACATGCGAGAATTAAACACGGGATACCTTGATGTCGAATGACTGCTTGATGTCCATTTTATCTCCTCTGAACTTGCTTTTACCTGACATTGTAAAGAGACTGAAAGAGAGAGTTCAATTAATGTCAAGTTCAAGGTAACTATTATCTGTCGAGGTATAAGGGTCAAGTGATTTTGTCACCAGAGGACTTTATGAAAATTCTGCTGTTGATGGCTGTGGCCCATCATTTAATGACTTCAGGTGTCTGTCCTGGTGTAGGACTACTGCTCTTATGGCCATAAAGTCATTCTCAAATCGTAATCCATATGGATAATGGAGCTAGGTTGATCATGTTGCCATCTGCTTGTAATTAGATTTGGGACACGTTGGATTCAATTAAGCAGCGAGTACTTCCTAACTCCAGATCAGAGCAGTGGAACATATGAGGAGGGATCAGGTTCCTGTTCACAGTTTTATTTGGGAAACTAAGGAACAGGAGGAAAGTCTACAGAGATATCAGTCGATACTCAACACAATGATGGCCGGACCCAAGAAACCGGACGATCAATAAAGAAGTTTTCAGACGTTTGGGCAGCCAGACAGAATCTGTCGACCCTCTCTCTTGACATATTTGTAGTGTCTGCTGGTGCAAATATGTGTACAAAGTAGCTCACATGGCCTAAGATCAAATGAGTGGAACTTGTGTCATAAGCACAAAAGATAAGGTACTACTTTCTCTTACACAAAAGAAAAGGGCTTTGATCAAAGGAACAATGGGGCCCCCGCCACCATTATGTCATGTTGCTTTCCCCTTCTCATATAATGCATTGCTGTCAACTTTCAAAACAGCACATCCTGGAAAAGACTCCCCACAAACTCAGTTTCGGATAAAATTTGATGATGCAGTTGGCACAATTACAAGCGTGTTTTGTCCACAATGATCACATGTTGTCCCAAGTTTGTGAGTGGATAAGAGATGATTGCAATTCATAGCACACTTATGACCGCACCATTCACAGGATGCTTTGCACGGTAAATGAGCTTTTTCCCTCTTACCCGTTCTTTGACTCTGTGGCTTTAAAGCGCATTTGTTTCCCACCCGCTATATAATTTGGCCTCTGTAAGTCTACAATATGGACCCTTTCAGTTTCTTGTCCCCTCCTTACAAGGCTGTTGCATCTTTACATATGACACTTATCTTCTGAAACGTGCCACATAGTTATGCAA
This sequence comes from Sonneratia caseolaris, assembly GCA_900006705.1. Lineage (NCBI taxonomy): Eukaryota > Viridiplantae > Streptophyta > Magnoliopsida > Myrtales > Lythraceae > Sonneratia > Sonneratia caseolaris. The sequence goes on from CXYZ01007946.1 coordinate 1,152,991, forward strand.
TGGACTGACCGCGAATAAGTTACTGCCGATTTCTTATTCAAACAAGTGACTGTACCTTTCCCACAAATCTTGCAGCAATTTGCTTTCTCTTCTCTGATAGTTCACAGGTTTGGAACCTTTAGCTCTGTCTGCAGTCTTGAGGCTATATCCCAAGAACGGACCAAGAATTTATGTTGAAACTCCAATTCCTAGACTGAGAAACGCTTTCAACTTTTCAGAATATCTTATCTTCAAAATAGAAGACCGTAAGGGAAAAGGAAAACATCATCGAGTTGCAGCAATGAAGATTGGCCCAATTAACAAGTACTTGTACCACTATTTGATCAAACAATACTGCAGAATGATTGTTCTTCTGGGGTGTGCCAATGGCAAGTTTGATAAGTTCGAAGTGCTATTGCCATATTACTGCTGGTTCATCAGATTGATCAAACTCGAGAATCCTCAAGATGCATAGTGGATGAGCACTCATCATTGGAAGTTTGCTTTGATGCTAAATTGGTACTTGGTAAAAGAAGACAAGACTCTTTCTGAACACTCATAGATGGAAAAAGAACATAAAGGATTAGGGGAAAAGGATAATAGAATTTGGAAGAACACAACTCAGACTAAACAACATCTGCTGCCTCTGGCCGGTTCCCTCCTACATGACGAGACAAACATTTTTCTTCCATGAAATAATTCTCGTCTCTTATCGAATTTGGGACGAGAAAGAAGAACACAAACAGCCCAGAACTAAGACAACAAGGTCTGGGTACACTAAAAACAATTCGAGGATTGTTCTTTAATTATTTGAATCGAGGGCCTGAGGAAATTATTATTGCTAAGAATCATGTAAAATAAAATTTTAAATTCTTCTGATCATTTCTTCATTCCGGTTGCATTCATGACTGAATCAGCAGCTCCCTGTGCCTTGGCCTTCATCTGCTGCCCAGTCTACACAATATCAGAAACTAGACCAATTAATCTACTTAGCTAAACTAGATCGATTTTATTTTTTCAATTTTCCCACTATAAAGATATCATTAATTTTGAGAAATGTATATTACACCTCCTGAATCGATTCCCTGGCGGAATGAGCTGCATTGGTGGCCCTGTCCATCATCTGGTTGGTCTTCTCCTGATAAATGGACACAAAATATCAAAGCTGATCTTAACACTGAACTTAACCGTATCTAATAATTTCCCACAAGAACTTGCATGTATTTGTACATGCAATCCAGTATCAGGTAGAACTGGATAAACTTGCAAGAGATCAATCTCACAGTTAATTGAAGATCTAATCAACAAGAACCAGTTCAACTTTATGGTTCCAAGCCTAGAGATGCGAGATATCCAGCCTGTACTTCAGATTCCGTTCAAACTGCTTGGAAGAGAATGAAATCATAATATCGGGAACAGCATTTTACCTGGGTCTGACCCTTGGCCTGACCAGCATTGAAGCTCATCTGCTGAGAATTGTCTGCCATTTCTTTAGCTGAACTGCTCAAAGAGGTGAACCTTCCTCAGTTATGGCACAAATACAAGAACGAATGATGAATAACTGTGAATAATTGAATGATTTGTAACACATCTTCATGCTGCTGTTTGGAGGGATTAATATATAGCCACCTGCTAGGTATCAGCTGCTCGACATGTGGATGGACAAGTGGCAGAAACCCAGTAGCCGCTCTCCTCAGCACAAGCTAGCTATCTTGTTGCACAGCCCAACAACCCTGTTATGTTTTTGCTTCATTTCAGGAGCAGTTGGAGCCGTTTGAATAGGGCCTACGATAAAGTCTTCAACCAGAGCAAGAAGTGCTCAAACTCTACACCTGGCAAACAAGCCAAAGCCAAGGACATGGAGAGGGAGAGATCTCGAAGAACAGTTCTGTTTCCATCTATCGGTTTTACATATCATTGCCAAAAAAGTAATAAACAGGGAGATTTACTGGTTGGATATAATCAATGCACGGGTAGTATACTTTATTAGCGTTCTTCATGCAGAGTTTTGTAATCTCTCCTATGTAAAAAGAGGCAACGAGAAAGTGAACCACTTGAGACATGCGGTATCATACAGTATCTTTTTGCATACTCTATTAGATCTTAAACTTGTTGATATATAATATATACAATGCCTGCACTTATTAGCTTAGGTTTGGACGAAAGGGAACTTCTCCCGGGACATGGAATCATGGGGCAGAACTATCGGGTCTGTTGGATCATAGCACAGATCCAATGATCATCCAACAACCTTGAAGCTTGTGTCACATATCATACTGACATGGTAGCAAAGTGTCACAGGGCTCGGGCTTGACCCAAATTTTTCCTTCCCTGCGAGGGTGCTGAGCAGCGCAACACGCATTCTCGGCCAACCCAAATACACAGCACAGCCCAACACAACTAAGCACAACAGCAAACAGAACACCACATANATTTGGTGATGACCTAAATGAGTAATCCTAGTCATTAGATCTCCCTTCAGCGGCAACTGCTCATTTTCAAATGTACCGGGTGACTTCCGGAGTACAATTCCCCGTNTTCAGCGGCAACTGCTCATTTTCAAATGTACCAGGTGACTTCCGGAGTACTATTCCCCATCAGCTACACAAAAGAAGAGCACTAAAGGCCAATTATCTTGATGTGATAATACACAAAGCTCGCAATGCTATTCCAATCAACAAAAACCCAAAGCAATTATGTTCACAAGCATCAAGATGGGCGTGAGTTCAAGAGGNAATCAACAAAAACCCAAAGCAATTATGTTCACTAGTATCAAGATGGGCGTGAACTCAAGATGNGCTTGCTAGCTGGCCGGAGCTTTTCCTTCCTTTTTCTGCTGGTGTTCCTCGTGTGTCTTCCTCCTTCGGCTGCCTCCCCTTTTAAGCTTTTCCTGGGGCAGTAGCCCAGTACTAGCTAGCTACGCCTCCCCTGTCTATCGGGTAGGCGGAGGGCGGCTGCAGAGTCCGGACGTGTCAGGCCAAGTGGGGCGGAGTGCTGTCCAGCTAATCCCCGGTCTGTCCCGGCCAAGTCCCACCGACACTCTGCTTGGCCGTGGTTCAATGCGCCTGCCCCCAAATCCATTCCTGGTTCCTGAAATGCCGCGCAGCCGTGGCTGCTCGCCTTATGGCCTTTTCCTATGGCATTCCTAGCGGTAAGGTCGCCCGCTTCTAGGGGCGAGGTTGTGGGAGCTCTCGGGCGTCCGTGGTATACCAGCCTGACTTGGCATGGTCCCTGGGAGGGTCTGGTGTGCTCCCGTGCGTCGCCCTTGAGCACTGCTTGCGAGAGCAGTCGCGCCTTGCCGCTCCCTCTCCTTAGGGACACAGTCTTCCAAGAGGATCGTTAGGGCAGTCCCTTTCCGTTTCGGGCCCTCCATTGCTATGCGGTCGAGGCCCGTATAGCGGCCCTTTGGGTCGGGATGCTGAGGGGCTTACACAAAGCCATTAGCTAAGATAAGGTAAAGGGGGTCAAATAAACCTTCAATCGACCTGTCATTAGGTTGCCGACAAGGTCATTTGCCCATTCTTTTCCGAATACAGTCAATCCAGGCACCACATTTGATCGAGCTGGGCGCATCTCTTTATTTGGTGATGACCTAAATGAGTAATCCTAGTCATTAGATCTCCCTTCAGCGGCAACTGCTCATTTTCAAATGTACCAGGTGACTTCCGGAGTACTATTCCCCATCAGCTACACAAAAGAAGAGCACTAAAGGCCAATTATCTTGATTTGATAATACACAAAGCTCGCAATGCTATTCCAATCAACAAAAACCCAAAGCAATTATGTTCACTAGTATCAAGATGGGCGTGAACTCAAGATGTGCCAACAGAACATTCATATCTGATCAGAGACTGATAGCAAGGAAATACCAATTGCTGGATACGAACCACAATAAAACTGTGGAATAGACTCATTTGTTCATGCAATAGAGTTCAGACATCCTTCCTGTAGAGAACAACTTGTACAACAAATACTGGCTAAAACCATAGCAGCAAGCTGACTAGACATCATGTCCAATGACCAGACTTGGGCTCCATCACCAAGACCACATAAAATCCGAACTTGATTACTTCACACTACATATCAACTGGAAAAATAAAAAGGTACTAGAACGGTTTCTCTTCAACTTCCTTGTCTTTCTCATCCTCTTTGCTCCAAGCCTCCAACGGCACCTGAGAATAGATCTGGAGGATCCAAACAGCAGTTTCCAGCAGTCACAGAAAACCTTGCACATACAATTGATCTGCCCTTTCTGAGTTCTTCACGGGTAATTTCTTCAGCCCTGTACCTCTTAAGAGCAAGCTGAGGGATCTGTACTCCAACATCCATGGAAATCGATCCAGACCCAGAGCCATGGAGAACTCAATTGGCTCAAAGCAGGCCAAGCCCCTCTCGAACAACTTTCCCAGCCCCCAGACCCTCAAGTTACAGCCAACAGATTTGAAGCTTGCATAGCTAAAGCCATCCTCTAGTCTCACATGAATGGTTATTTACCTTCCTCAGTGGAGCTTATGGAGTAGCCACAGGGGTCAAAATCATAATCACGTATTTTCAACTCAGGAAGAATCCTCCTGATGCCCAAAGCTTCGGTCATGGTTGAGGTGGTGCGAGCATTCTCTTTGAAGAACAAAGTTGCCTTCTCCTTATCTGTCACAGAAGTCATCTCTTTTCTTTGCAGAGGCAGAGTAGGTCATGCACTTATGAGTTTTATCATGGGAGCCCATTACACATGCCTTGCTGCTGCACCCAAGGATTTTAAAATGCTTATCGAGGAGTGCTATTTCCTTGCAGAAGTTGCAGAGGGGGAAGACTGCCATTATGTTTTCCATCCAAGAATCATGCTTCATTTCATGATCAACAGTTGGTATTTTAGAGCAAAGATGGAGGGTTTACGCATGGGCAACTCCTCATTGATTTTTGTTTGTCGCACTGAGTTTTGCTGCAGTCAGTGGGTACTTCGGACCATACTTAACAGCTTGCTCAGCCCAGAAACCATGTCAATGGAGATAGATTTTGCAGAGGACTATTTGGATTCCTGATTCCCTTTGGGACAAAATCCTGATAGGTCCGTATCTCCTGACTTGTTCTTTCGTGAAAAATAAAGCTAACAGATGATGATCTGTATCAAATCCCTCAAATAGGTCGTGAGCTGATAATTAATCATTAGTATAGATCACAGTCCTGTGACTGGTTCTAGGACATCCTGTCAGGCATACAGAAAAAGGCTGAACCTGCTCTTCCCATTTTCATGGTGCTTGCAAAGGTGACTCTGAGAGCAATGAAAATGCATCCTGCAGATGACTTCGAATTGGGTTTCTGTCCATGTTTCTTGGTCGGGATATCCTAATCTATTTAGCGCGTAAATCATTTTCCATGGACACCTCATGAATTGACAGATCTCTGGCAGATAATACAAAATTTTCCATTTGGTTAATAAAGTTAGTAAACTATTTACATACTTCAATGAAATTCTATCACATGGAGCAAGTAGGGCTGCGATTATCCTGTTTACATTTTTTTTTAACAGCTTTGAAGTTAAACACAACATCTTCAGATTCAAAGAATTGCTGTCCTCAGTCTCCTCCACAGCTCCTTCCTGTCCAAAAAATAAGCCACATTCAACATTACCATCAACTTGTTATGCAATTTCATTTTTCATTCCGGCAGAAACAGAAGGCTACCTCATGAGTTGCCTATCAAGGATTGATGCAGATAAGAGGCCTCGGTTCTCCTCGGCCCTTCGCAATAGGTAGGGCATGACCTGATCCACGGGCCCAAAAGGCATATACTTGCTAACCTGGAACCCTGCGTTCCTCAGCCCAAACGAGAACGAATCTGCCATTCCGTACAACTGTGCGAACTCGAGCCTGTGGTTCCAATTGCTTATCCCCATATCCCTCGCTTTCATCGCTGCCAATTGCCCTGCATCCACAAAACATCCACGATTAACAGCACAAGAGCCCTTCATCTGGTCATCGGATAGGACACATGAAACCCATCTGGTTCGATCATATGACGTGGAACGTACGTGTGGTACTGTTGTCAGGATCGGTTCACTATACAAATCAAGCATACCTTTCAAACCGCAGGACTGAGGTTTTAGGTCTTCATTCTTGTGGCAGAGTATCTGAAGATACTAACCTGACTCGACATTGTGGGTGGCGAGGACAACTGCACCCGACCCGCCGGCAATCTTCTCAAGCATGAAAGCGGCACAGTCATTGTAGCAATCGTGGGTCTCCTGGATGCTGTTGTGGACTGGGGACTCGTAGCTCAATGAGTGAGCCAGCTTCGCCTCGCTCGCCATGTAGGCTCCTCGGACCAACTTGACTCCCATCAAGATCCCCATCTTCCGGGCAGCTTCACTCTTCAGGACCAACCTCTCCCTGGCGTCCTTCAAGTATGCCTGCAAGGTCCCATAAATGATTGGCTCGTTCCTGTTGTGCTCCATTGCAGAGGAGTATGTGAAGTAGTCGATCGCCGGCTGGACTGCAGTGTACTCAGCATCGATGCACAGGGGAATGCTGTACTCCTCACACTTGGAGCCGATCCTACGCAGCCTCTCCTGTGCAAGAAGGAGATCGGCCTCCTCCTGGAGGGTCAATGGTTGGGGTTCCTCAGGCGTGTGGTATAGTGGGGTCGAATCGGAGAGGATCGGAAAGGAGTAATGCTTCCAGGGGAGATGGAATGATGGGTTCTTCTTTTGCCACCGGAGCAGGTCAGAAACACGCCGGAGCAGATGGATTGGGCATATTGCTGTGATCTTCACCATCACGAAGCTCACCTGGTACAGAAAAGAAACACNGTGATCTTCACCATCACGAAGCTCACCTGGTATGGAAAAGAAACGCATACAGTTCACATATAAAATGAAAGCAGTGAAATAAATCGAAGTCGGCAAGGGCAGAGGAACATACACAGCCCTGCGGAATCATCTTAGTCGATTCTACCGTCCGGAGGAACGCGTCAAGATTCCGGTCGCACGACGAGTTATCCACGGCATCCTCCACTGCATAGTCCAGCATCCCCCTTAGTCCGGCCTCGTTCAGCTGCCTCACGGTGGCAGCCGCCTCAACAGTGTCCTCGCCTCCGCAGAAGTGCTCGTAGAAAGTCCTCCTTACAGCGCCCAGCACGGCCGCCCGGGCCAGCTCCGTGCCCATGATCAGCCTTGACTGCATCACCCAGATGCCAAGATCTACCGCAGGCTCCACAGCAGCGGCATGGAGGTTGGCCACCGAGCGGATGAGCTTCGCAGTGGGAACCGATGAGAAGAGCCTCTCAGGGTCCGCGAGGTTGATCGGGGGAGACGGTTTAGTGACGATAGGAGCTGGCTCGTGCTTCTCCTCGAAAGCAGCGAACTGGCTGGGGACGGCTGCGGTGATGGAGGCGGGGACGGAGTTGAGGGGCCGGGCAAGGATGCGGAGGCGGCTGAGGAGGGCCTTCTTCGGTGGGGCCACGATACTTGTAGCCATCAACAGGGCAGACGCAGCGGCAGAATCCGAGGCTGTCGACGGGAGAAGGGATCAGAAAGATCGAATCTTTATCCTCTTGCTCGGTGCCCCTTGTGGGTGGTTTCTTCGTTCCTTGTGCAGTTGGGCGAGACAAAGATTCAATCTTCGATGCAAAAACGAGAGGCTGTGTGAGTGAGTATATATAGGACAAGGAAGGGAAAGCTGAGAGAGATTCCCGGTATGGCCTCTGGAGTGTCGAAATTTGCGGGATCGATAGAGAGAGTTCAACGTAGAGTTAATATTGACTCGCCGTATGTGCACCCAGCAAGCGGCTCGTAGTCAAAACTACGAGCTGCGGCAGAGGCATGCAATACTTTCTTCTCGTTTTTTCCGACGGGCTTTCGATGCCAGACGAAGAGTTGGCAAGCTATTCTGGTCTGTTCCCTTTTTGGGTGGGTGACCCAGCAATGATTCATAATCTGCTGATTTTAGTGGTACTCCAAAAATAGCTTAGTGTGCCTAACCCAGCAATTAGCTTGTTCGTGTCAGAAGGTCATCATTTTCAGCTTTGTTGACGTAGAATAATTATAAAAAAAAAGATAAATATTAATTTTTTAATTATTAAAAAATTTTAGTAAATATTTT
>CXYZ01007946.1:1161718-1194911 GCA_900006705.1 Sonneratia caseolaris
AATATGTTTTTATTTTTATTTTTAAATTAGCCGGTTTTCTCATCAGTTCAATTAGATTTATTGATTTAAGTAAGAACCGACCGGTTCAATTATATTTGACCTCATTTAAATAATAATTGGATTTTTGTGAGAACCGGACCGGGTGAGTGGCGGTTCCCGGTCGAACCGGCCGGGCCGGCCCGGTTTTAAAAAGTATGGTTGGAAGCAAATGGTTTAGGCGGATAGGCTTACTGACACGTCACAGTGAGGGTGCATCCTCATCCACGATCTTCACGTGCGTCACGCACGCGCCTCCTCGACACGCGGACGGGGCTGTGCAATTGCTTACGTCATGCTTGCCAAGACAGCACCAGTGTATGGATGTACGGGATCTTTTGGGAGCAAGTATAGGTGAGTGTGACACAGCCACCTGGCTGTCTTAGAGCAAACCACATAAGGACACGTGCACAGGTTGGTGGGAAACATTTTTGAACCTCAAACTGCGTCGAGATAACGGAGGAGGTAACGGAAATGATTTTTTTTCCTTTTCTTTGGACTGAATAAACGGAAATAATTTTTTTAAGTTAATATGATGCCCATTTCTATCCTTCTCAACCTATCGGCCCTCAGCTGAGTTTCAACTTACGACTCCTCTCTCTCTCTCTCTTTCTCTCACTCTCACACACACACATATTGTGAAGAATTTGCTCTTGTTTCTCTAATCTGTGGTGTTTCAGAGACAGTGAGTGGAATAGTGAGTAGAGTGAGTGAACTTAGAAGATGTACTGTGAGCGGGTCTCACGACTAAGCTCCACAGTTGCCCCAGGTGCTCCTCCAAGGCTCACAATTCTAAAGCTTGTAGAGATTTTTATCATTCCTTGGATTCTGACATCGAGTGCTGGATCTTTTGTTTATATTTTTGAATTTGCATTTTGCCTTCAAATACTTTACTTATGAGTGCTTAATTTCAAGAGATGGTTAGCATCAGATATAAACCTAGAGAGGCTTTCTTGTAGCATAATCCATGGCAACTTCTTCTTTTTGCTCTTTTTACTCCAAGGAAGCATAAGGAAATCACTGCGGACCTATTAATATTAGTGGGCTTCAATCTAGGAAAATCCAATGTCACGCTGACAAAAGCATCCCTTCAATTACCTTATCTTCAACTCATTCATTAAGATGCAAAATTTTTCATGAGAAAGATTAATTAGCTTGTAAATGGTCACATTCATTCTGTAAAATTTAGATAATTAGCATCCACATTTAAAGAATAATTCTGCTTACTATACAAAACAGCATTCGCATTATGAAGCGATGTCATTACGCATCACAAAGTCCTACATGCATGGTTTTATATCCTCCTGCATCTCTTAGCAGGGAAAAATAAATACATAAATTACATGGGGAACTCTGAGCTATGCCACCAGAAAGGGAAATGCATTGGTTCGCGTTATGTTTGATAGCAAGCCCTGATACAAAAATGCATAATTAAGACCTGGAGCATCTAACATGACAGGATACACTAGCTCCTCATGCGAAATCATCTCAAGATCAAACACTAGCAATCGCACACCATTCTCATCCTCAAGGCTAGCTACTCTCCGAAGATATAGCATCAATCAGTGCCTGAAACAAAATTGCAAATTGGATTGAATATGAAATTGTTATCATCACTGCACCATCAAAAGCAGAGCATCAGTAGGATAGATTACATGCTTTCTATCTTCGGAGAACAAAATGACATGCTAAGATTATAAGGCCTTCTTGACAAAGCAAACTTTTTTCTTGGCTATAACACATGCTTTCAGTTCAAAATCATTATTTTTATAGCGCCTTAGATCAGCCACTAAACAGCCTTGAATCAGTCACCAAATAGTCCCCAATCGACCGCAGTCACAGTTTAGAGGATAAAAGAATGATTTTGTCGTCTAGATTTCTGGGTTCGTAGGCAGGTCTCCTTGAGGCATTTCTTGTTCAAATCTACCTCATTGATCTGAGAAGTTCAAGGATAGCGAAAAGGAGTAAGAGAAGCATGGATTTTCTAGGAAAATCTGGGGTGGGGAGAAGAGATCGCTTTCTGGGGGAGCAATGGAGTAAGATAGGGAGATAATCACACAACCTAGTGGAGATAGCAACACACCTGACCCTAAGAAGAGCGACAGATGAACGAGGTATTTACCTTAGCGATACGAGAAAGGGGCGAGAGAGAACAAGGAACGGCCATCGATGGACAAGCGATCGTGCCTAAGGGTGAGAGAGATGGCAACCAGTGTGATGAGCGGCAGGGTAAGAGAAGGAAAGGTTTCTGGTTTAACGGTTAAAACCCATCTCCGTTACTTCCTCCGTCAACTCTCCACACGGTTCCGAATTTTTTTCCCAGAGCTTTCACACGTGTCATGTTTCTGTTCGCTCTAATACAGCCAGGTGGCTGTGTCACACTCGCCTGTCACTTGTTCGAGGTGTTGCGGCCGTAACGGAATCTCGAATCTGTCGGAATCTCATACCTTCGACGGAATCCCCTAAATGTAGAATCTTNATCTGTCGGAATCTCATACCTTCGACGGAATCTCGAATCTGTCGGAATCTCATCCTAAATGTAGAATCTTTTTTTTCCCATTCCGTGTACAGTATTCGGTATCAATAGTAAGTGAATCTAACTATGTAGGTAGTATGTCATGTTGGATTTATTGAAAATAAAGTTCTACAAATCATAATTTTTTTCATTTTTTTAATTGTGTAATAAAGAGAAGACTTTCTGTTCTTTAGGAAGTAGGGCAATTTCTTCAGCAACGACCATGACCACAGAACACAGAGAGCAACTTACCGATCGTACGGTACTCAGGTTTTGATGGAGACGTGTGTAGATTCCGTTTGCTAACTAAGATCGAGTCTAAAAAGCAATAAATATGGATGTTGATGTGGAGGAGTCGATTTCAGTGGGGAATGGAAGGTTACATTTCCCCGAACTTTGACCTTTGAAACGGTCTAGCTATAGCCAGGAATGAAAATAGGGAAACAAGGAGGACAGTCGACAAAACAACATCAGAGTCTGGAGTTAGATCGGTCAGACTCGGAACAGGGCAGATAGCAGATGTTACTGGTCTTAAGGGCTGAGTCAACTTCAGCTTCTTTCGGGGATGGCGACAAGTGTGTCAACTTCCTAGCGTCGCGTTCCAGATGCCATCGCTGTGGCTGATCAGTCGAGAAATTTGAAGTATAAATACACCCGGAAACGTGTCAGCTAGATCATTGAAGCTCGAGTCTGTGTACACATCGATTCATACTATCTGCAATTTTTCCAAGGGATACACAGGAAGAAACTCGGAAGATGAACACCAACTCGCAGAACATCAGCCACCAGGCCGGCCAGGTCCATGGCCAAGCTCAGGTAGTGATTAACCGGTTGNCAGAACATCAGCCACCAGGCCGGCCAGGTCCAGGGTCAAGCTCAGGTAGTGATTAACCGGTAGCTACACTCTGAATCTCCGGTAGAAGAGCATTTTCTGGGTTTTCCTTTAGCTCCATACCGTCAATATCTTCGAAGTACTTACTCTTGAAGATCGAACTGGATAGCCAAGAAGAGCGTAAAGTGTTTTGCCCGAAACTCGCAGTACCATCGCTTTTATTATCCGTGTCATAAACTCCTCCATATGCAGGAAAAGACCAGCCAGATGATGGGCGGTGTCTCGAGCACAGCGCAGTCGCTGAAGGAGTCGTGCCAGGAGGTGAGCAACGATCTTCTATCTGTCGAATTGTTAACGAAAAGCTAACGCACTCAGATCGGAATACACTAACAGCCAGTGAAACACGGCGCGCACATACACACTCGAGATCGGATCTTTCGATCGATGGATTTACGGCCGGGTACATTTACGGTCTTTTTCTCAGGCAGGGCAGCAGATGAAGGCCAAGGCACAGGACGCAGCTGATGCTGTCAAGAGCGCCGTTGGAGCCAACAAATGAAATCATCACCACCGGCACCTCCCTTCCCAGAATTCTTTTAATTAGCGAATTAATTGAATTCTAGTGTTTTTTTTTTCCTTTTAATTCATGATTAAGCTGGATTTTGTCATTCTCTCGCTGAAATCGATGGAGAAGGGTCGAATAATCAATCAATCAGTCATCTTTGCGTTACGTTTTTCTGTTCCCCTTCTCGTTTGGCTCCTTTCTTTAATTCCTTCTCGATTTGGATTATGAGATGCAAGGCACGATCGGGTTCAACACGGTACCGTTATACCATCTTTATTCTAATCTCGAGATTGCGCATGGCATGATGTAAACAAAAAATAGCTCCATACCCAATAGACCTGTCAATTTGGGCCGACCCAGCATGGCCCATCACCTTGACCGATTTGAAAATCTCGGCATGGATATGAATATTTCATGCTTTGGAGGCCACATGACCTCGTCTGGCCCGGTCTCAATCAAACAAAAATTAAAATCTTAAAATAATTTAAAATAATTGTATATTTTAAAATAAATTTTTATATAATATAGTTAACTCATTAATCTAAAATTTATATTGATTTAAAAATAATAATATAATTATTTATATATAATTAATCATTTATTCAAATTTTCTTATAATTTTTTATTCCAAATATTATTTTCAGAATAACTTAATATCTAAGATGATCCAAATCCCACCCAACTCACCCTCAACACACACGCACACACGCACAGTTGTCCGGGCCGTGCCCATGAAGCACTTTCGGGCCGGGTCAGTTGTTTAACAGGTCTACTGCCTGAGGGTTGGGTCTCTGAAGACGCCGAGGGAGCGTCTGTTGCACAAATGAAAAACGCAGATCTTGATCATCCCTCTCATATTCCCCATTATTCTGAGCAAACCAATATATTACTCGAAATTGAAAAGGTGTGATGAGTTGGAATTAGAGCTGGCAATATCGGGTCTGGCCCAATAGCACGGCCCAAGCCCATTATGATATGACCATATGCCCGGGTCATGCAATTTCAGGTCAGCCCGAGGCCTAGCTGGCACGTCGAGGCACGAAAAAAAATAATCATTAAACAGCCTATTGAGTTCATTATTTATTATTAATCCTTTAACTTCATCTTCCTCCGTCTCCCTCCTCCTCTATGATCGGCTCACCTGCAAGCAATTATTCTCCCTGCTCAGCCGGGAAATCTAAAATCAAAGCTAAACCGAGTTGGCGCTCCAACCCCAAAACCGATATTCAAGGACAAACATAGCAGACAACATACGATATTTATTCGGAAATTTAACTTTCCTTAGATATAAGGAAACAGATACAAGATTTTGCACATTCATGGCTTTCTCCCGCTTTCCCTTTGCCCGGCTTCTACTTACAGTGCTTTTGCTATGCTGATCGGGTGGCTGATGAGGTTCCCCTGCCGGGCCGCACCTTTGTGGACTACAAGTTCATCAGGCCGGTCGGTAAAGCCCATAAATTTTAGCGGGCCGTGCCAGCACGGTACGAGTTTCCATATCTAACATCTGTACATTTGTATTATGCGGGTCCTGATGGGTCTTTCGTGACGGACAGTGGGTCCGCGGGCCTGGACGGCCCAAAAGTGAGGTGCCCAGCCCAGGGCCGAGCGGTTGTCGTTTCTCCCATCGGTGGAATCTCAGCTCCTGTACCTTTTCGCCATCCAACGCTCCAACTGCAGAAAATGGGGGTGGTGCTCTTGCTTGGTCGGAAATGAATTTGATATTCTGCAAGTTTCTAAGGCGTCTCTCCTGAGGTAGAGTGAACTGATTGTTGATCGTACCTGGAGAAATTATGGATCCAGCGTCTCGTTCCGTTTTACTCGCAGATTTTCCATGTACATCTGCAGTTCATGCTCGTTTGGTGCTGACCCCGTTAGAATTCTTCTAAATGATTATATTTGGTAGTTTTGCTGTCATCTTCAGCTAATTTATCTTGAGGATGTGAATTTGCTTTTGTTGGAGCCGTATTCCCAGTATTTGCCACTTCGGAATTTGCTGATATGAGCATATTAAAAAGTTAGAGTTTTTTCCCCCTGATCTCAGACTTCCTTTCATGATCATCTCTTTAATTGAAGCTTTTCAAAGTTACATGATTCTTGATAAACAATAAGTAGATCTAAATTGCTCATATTGATGTACTGCCTGAGTGCCTGCATGCATAATCGGACGACTTTTGCCTGGTGCTTGACTGATTCATATTTGTAAGTCGATTAATTTTTCTTGATTGAATTGGTTTAATGCTTGGGGAAAACAGTTTCCAATCGGAGATTGAATGATCAAATGTGTCTAGCTTTTTCTTCCAGATTCAGTGTAATGCTTCTGAGCAGAGCTTTTGTATCTTCAAGTGATTGTGCAATGTATGATGGGTATATGAGAATGGTTATAACTCACTATCGAAGTTGCCTCAATATTTCTTAAATTTGATCAGGTCAGAAGCTAAAGACAGTTTAAACACGTGAAACTGTAAAAGGATATGGGAAATCTAGGGCAGCCTAAGAAAAGAGTTGCATTTGTGTTGATCGATGGATTGGGAGATGTGTCAATCCCACGTTTTGGGTACAAGACTCCTCTTGAAGCAGCAAAAGTGCCTCACTTGGATGCAATTGCATGTGCGGGTGTTAACGGGCTCATGGACCCTGTGGAAGTGGGCTTGGCCTGTGGAAGTGACACTGCCCATCTTTCTTTACTGGGTTACAACCCAAGAGTATACTACTGTGGTCGAGGTGCCTTTGAGTCTATGGGAGCAGGTTTGGCGATGTCCCCTGGTGATATTGCTTTTAAGGTGGACTTCTACTTCAGCTTTGTTATGTCCTCTTTTGTATTGAGGATAGATTTTCCTATTAAGTTCTTGATGTTTTCTTTCGTTGCTTTGTTTATGAGGCTGATCTTTGACAAAGTATAACGAACTGTGTGAAATTATGCTACAAGAATTTTGTGAGCTACAGTTAGAATTCGTGTGGACCTTTGCTAGGACAGGTTAAGTGCGTTAGCTGAGAGATTTATAAAATGTCTGTAATTCTTAGAAGTTCTTCATCTATATTCCCTGGAGATGCTTGCACCTTATATAAAATGACTCTGCTGTTATTTTCTGATCCCTAGTCAAATTTTGCAACATTGGATGAGAAAACTGGAGTAGTCGTTAGTAGGAGGGCTGACCGACATTTTGAAGAAGAAGGTCCCATTCTCTGCACTGCTCTTGATGGGATGAAGCTTCCATCATTTCCTGAATATGAAGTCAGAGTAAGGTGCATACTGAGTTTTCCAAGTGATGAATGACCCCCTAATCCATATTTCCATGAATTGCCTAGCTTTTACCAATTAGATGTGTGAATAATTTTTTGAATTTGGTTAAGCTCGAACCTGACAATAATCCTCTCTTCTTTGTGATTATGAAATATAATATCCTCCATCCTCTTGTAGATATGCAACTGAGCACAGGTGTGGAGTTGTTGTGAAAGGGCCAAAATTAAGTGGGAACATATCAGGGACTGATCCACTGAAAGATAATCGTTTACTTTTGAAAGCTCAGCCTTTAGATGACTCAGAAGAAGCAAAGCACACAGCTGCCCTTGTTAATGAGTTGTCTGCAGAGATTTCACGAATTCTAGTCTCTCATCCTGTAAATGCAAAAAGGGCAGCTGAGGGGAAGAACATTGCAAATGTTGTCCTTTTACGAGGTTGTGGTATAAGAATCGAGGTGAGTTCCTGTGTTACACACTTGTTGCTAGAAGTATTTTAGATCACAATCCTGAGAGTTGTTCTCTGTTTCCATTTTGTTTTGGCTGGTGGTGGGGTGGGATCATGTGACCATGTTGATATTGGTATCCCATTCCTTGACTGTTTTCCCTTTTTTTCTGGCCTTGGAAATTGAGAAGTTCTTACTATGCATGTTCTTGACCTTGAAGTGAAAGAATGTATAACTCATGAATTAAAACATTTGAGTTTATGTCTACTCAAGCCCCTGCTATACCTCTCATAGTTTGGAACATTGCACCATAGGTCCCTCAATTTGTAAACAAACATGGTCTGTGGCCCTGCATGGTGGCACCGACCAAGATTATTGCTGGGTTAGGCCTATCACTTGGGATTGACATTCTTGAAGCTCCTGGAGCCACTGGAGATTACAGAACACTCTTAACTTCTAAGGCATCAGCCATTTCTCGGGCTCTATCAGCTCCTCAAAATCCTTGTCCTAATGTTTTCATGCCAGGGGAGGATGCATACAAACCTGGTTGCTCAAGTGGCTATGATTTCGGGTTTCTCCATATCAAGGTGAGTGATTTATGTTCTTGCTTGAGTTCCTTTGGTCACTGAACCATTTAGTTATGGACACTGTCTTCTGTTGGATCTTACTGTTCAGAGAAATTTTTACTGGAATTAGGTGGACACACTGATCACATGCTAGGGCACAGCATGAATTGAATATATTGAGTGAGTGAGAGAGTAGTACATATCGATGATTTCATGTGATTCCTTTTCTTTCATCCATTGAAATGTCGATCCCCTCATCTTAACTTTTGAACCTTTATAGTTGAGGCTGTGGATTCATAGATCCTAACACTTATGTAGTCCTGCTACCCATCCAGCATGTGAACCAGTCCTGCTACTCATCCAGCATGTGAACCAGTCCTGCTACTCATCCAGCATGTGAACCAGTCCTGCTACTCATCCAGCTTGTGAACCATGCTTGGTCAACAATATCAATGGAGCCTTTTAATTTCTACGAGCTCATCCATAATATTGTATTGGTTTCTGTTTTGATTTGTTACTCCTGTTGACGCTGATATGTTCTGATTGCTTCTTTTTGATATATTTTGAGGTTAAATCTTTTTTTGGCAAAGGCAAACTTATAGTGAAGAAAAATATTCAAGCAAGAATTAAATTCATTTTTATTTGAAAGGCAATGTTAGACATATAATCATTTTTCCATCAGCAATGCTAGAAATGCATTGGTGGCACATACATTGGAGAAGGCTTTTAGGAATATTAGTCAATCAACATAGTGTTCGTTGTGGTGTTCATTTACACCCTTTTGTGCCTATTCCAGTCATTCCCTGTTCTGTATGGGCGGATCAATGGGAAGTTTATCCACGTAGTTCAATGATTGCTATACATCATTAGATGCTCCTTTTGACAGCTAAGAATGTCAAGGTTCTTCTTGCAGGCGATAGATGATGCTGGGCATGACAAGGCAAGTATCTTCAAAGTGAAAGGACTGGAGTGTGTTGATCAAGCAATAGGACAATTGGCAAAGTTCCTTTGGGAGGCAGAATCAACTGGGAATTTCCAATATGCAATCTGCGTTACTGGTGATCATTCAACACCTGTTGAGTATGGAGACCACAGCTTCGAGCCTGTCCCATTCAGTATGTGCTGGTTGAGGGACTTTGTTGGGGCGGTCGGCAGTGAGACGGTTCTCAACCAGATTTCTCTTGCCCCATTCGCTCTTCCAGTCATCAAAAGTGACGAGGACCTTAAAGAAGATCTTGGAGGCCAATTAGGAGATGAAAGGAAAGAACAAGTCAAGGCTTTAAAGGGTGACTCTGTAGCGGAGTTCAATGAGATAGCAGCTGCAAGAGGATGTCTTGGGCGATTTCCAGGCGGGGAGATGATGGGTATAATTAAGTCGTTTCTTGAATTAGAACTTTAAGCAGGATCTCTTTATCCTGACAGAAGATCTACATTTTTTTGTCACTGAAAGCTCATTGCTTTTCTTTCTTTGAGATGTAGCAGGCAAATAATGCAACCTCTGTAAACGTTCTGATATCCCTCCTTTTGTACGATTTTCCCTTGATATAACAACGATAACACGGCATGAATAACAATTTCTTCATCTATAATCTATAGAAGATGAGAACACCAATAACTTCTTGGAGAGAATAATGTTTAGTTGAAAAAAATTTGTCCACCCACATACATCTGCATCTGATACGGACAGATACAAGCTGTCAGTCTGAGACTAAAGGATGAGTGAAGCAAGTAGATTGGGAGGCTTCTAGCACAGGCAGATAACATTGTTTTTGGTATTCCCCCGAAAAGATTCCGGCATACTGCGCTGCACAACATGAGAATGGACCAACTTGTTGCATTGTTTATTCATTTTCCAAACCCTCCCATTAATTGCAGAAGGCAAGATGAAGTCAAAGCACAAAGTCAAGCTCGTGCATTGATCAGCAGGAGTTCCCAGCTTCAGCCACGACCGAACAGCACTATCACGGCAGATTTGCTTCCTGTTCAAGTGTGAGCGCGCTCTATAATCGTACCATTAGGAGGGACAACATATTGAAAGATGAATTTGGCTCGAAGCAGAGCTGGAGAAAGTCTTGAATGGAGAAATGGGTCATTACAATTCAGTTGGGGCTGCGTCCAAGTTGCTGCATCACACTGAGAAGTCAGAAAGATGACACGCTGATCTCACATTTAATGCTGGTTAGTCATATGTTCAATTCTCAGTAACTCCCTGGTACAGACCAAGCCACAATATTCAATCCTTGGCGCAAATTGCGCGGTCCAACGCATGGAGGCGACCGTGCTCGCAATGAGAGGGAGGAAGCCAAATAACCCTAAATCTAATATCATGAGCTTACTTGCCTGCTAGCTTCCAAGTTTCTCAGAGGTTGGACCCTCCAGACAATGGCTGCTTCCTCTGTTTCTCCGGCTACTCTCAGCTCATCTTCGATAAGGTTCCCTACCAGAGGTGATTTATGGGTCCAAAGGCTCGTCCGCTTCTGCTGTCATATCAGATCATTGTTATTACCTCTCTAGTATTATGTAAGGCCTTATGTCCAAAATGTTAGGAAGAAAGTGAAAAGGACAAAAAGGCCGAGGAATCTATCGAACGGTGTTTTTGAGAAAGCTGAGTTGGGATGTTTGTTGTGATTGGAAGTAACGTCCCTGTCAAACGCCTAAATTATTTAAAGCCCGAACTCTGTGTCAATGAACTTAATACTTTTCCAAACTGAAGAACGTGTTCTCAGTACAGAACCCTAAATAACCTCACTCCATTTCGCTTTTGCCATGGCCGCTGCTTCCCACCTTTCCCCTGCATATTCAAGATTTGAGGTCAAAGGTGACTTCCAGGGCCAGATTTCATTACAAAGTCGAAACTTCCTGATATATGTTCGATCACTAGCTGCTAGCCCTTGTTATCTTTTCGTAGAACTTTGTTTCCTTTAAGAATCTTTCCGGTAGTCTCTGGATCTGAAAGCTCTGTTTTGCTTTAGGTGTTCCGTATGTTTCACTGCCTTACTGTTTGTGCTCGCGTATGCGATCATTCCCTTTTCCCATACGGAAACTCTCTTCCTTTTTTCTGTGATAACTTTGCTTTTGTTGGATCTGTTTGGTCGTGGAGGATCGGTTCATGTCTGCCCTTGTTATGATCGAGTATGTCTTTCATTTTTTAAAGTAGTTCTTGCATTTCAGATTCTGACAATTGGCTGAAAACATCCTTGCTGAAGAATAAGAGGCTAAATCTTACGAGTCCTCCTCCATACAGCTCTAGAACTAAAATTCAAGCATCGGTCAGCGCGACTGAGATTCCAAGCCGATGGTATAACTTAGTTGCTGATCTTCCTGTCAAACCACCTCCACCATTGCACCCTAGGACATTCCAGCCAATCAATCCCGAGGACCTATCTCCTCTTTTCCCTGACGAGTTAATCAAGCAGGAGGCAAGCCACGATAGGTTTATAGATATTCCTGATGAGGTTATCGACATATACAGGCTTTGGCGCCCGACTCCTTTGATCAGGTCTGACTCAATCCACGCACAATATGTACTTTTACACGTTATTTTGTTGATTACAAGAAAAGCTACGTTAATTGTCCCCTTACGTGCCCACCTGTCAGGCACCTCTATATGATCTGCAGCGTTGTTCTAGTGAATGATTGACCATGGTTCAGATAAAATGGCCGGCATTATATGATGGAACTGTACTCTTTCCAACACAACATTTCTTATGGTCGTAATTTCAATCAAGTCAGGGATAACAGTTCCATTTCTCTCTTCTTTCCCTAAGAAAGTAGGGACAGTTTTTCATATTCTCATCCAACAAATACCTTCTGTTGCACGATTCCATCACTTAATGCCTTAGCATATTATTTTTCTCCTGAACAAGGACTCGAAAACTGCAATTAGCCGAAATCAAATAGACTGTCAGCTCTCCATATATTCACGGATAGTATAGTTCCTTTGTTTTCTTTATTTCTTCTATGAAACATAAGAGAGTGCTGGTCTTTGATCTCTGAGTTGTCTACAGAGCAAGGAGACTGGAGAAGCTTCTCAATACGCCTGCTAGGATCTACTACAAGTATGAGGGAGGCAGCCCTGCGGGATCACACAAGGTCAATACTGCCATCCCCCAAGTCTGGTACAATCTACAGGAAGGCGTCAAGAAGGCCGTCACAGAAACTGGAGCTGGTCAATGGGGGAGTGCTTTGGCCTTCGCCTGCAGCTTGTTTGGCCTCGACTGTGAAGTAAGATCAAAACCCTATATATCTTTTTGAATTATGCCAGCTCATTATGTGGCTTCTTAGCTTGAACTTGGGCCATGACAGTTGTCAATGAAATATCTAAGGCCAACTTTAGATGATATGTTTTTCCATGAAAGCATGAACATTTTTCTCTCAAACATGTTTCAACATTAAAAACAGGAAGCGAAGATATTCTGCAAAATCGAGCAAGAGCTGAAAGCTTTCTAACAATGTTCATATCCGTTGCATCTGGATTACAATATCTTCCTCTGGCAAAAGAAGAAAAAATGTGTTTCCTCAGTTGTTTATCTGGATAGGTGTGGCAAGTCCGAGCTTCGTATGACCAGAAACCGTACCGCCGACTGATGATGCAAACATGGGGTGCGAATGTCCACCCTTCTCCATCAAACATCACAGAGGCAGGTCGAAAGATCCTGGAAGCGGACCCTGTGAGTCCAGGGAGCTTGGGGATAGCCATCTCAGAGGCTGTGGAAGTGGCAGCGTCGAATCCCGATGTCAAGTACTGCCTTGGGAGCGTTCTTAACCATGTTTTGCTCCACCAAACAGTCATAGGCGAGGAGTGCATAGACCAAATGGAGGCTATAGGGGAGACTCCTGACTTGATTATAGGGTGCACAGGTGGTGGATCTAATTTCGCAGGGTTGAGTTTCCCGTTTATACGAGAGAAGCTGAAAGGCAAAATAAACCCGATCATAAGGGCAGTCGAGCCAGCAGCATGCCCCTCACTCACAAAGGGCGTCTATGCATATGATTATGGGGACACTGCAGGGATGACTCCATTGCTGAAGATGCATACTCTGGGCCATGACTTTATTCCTGATCCGATCCATGCTGGTATGCATTCTTTCCCGAGCAATCTATTTAGTCTGATGAACATTTCTATTCCTTTCATCTCATTGACGGGAGACGTTTGTACCTCTTTTAGGAGGACTGCGTTACCACGGCATGGCACCATTGATATCCCATGTGTATGAACAGGGCTTCATGGAAGCCATTGCTATTCCTCAGAAGGAATGCTTTGAAGGTACTTATGTTTCGTGGAGTAGACACTAACGAGATGATTCCATTCCCTCATTTACCAGACACGATGTTCTTTTATTTCTTATCATCATCATCATCATCATCAAGGAACTAGCTGACACAAGTAATTGCATTCCATGATCTCATCAGGAGCCATAAAATTTGCCAGGACAGAAGGGATAATTCCGGCACCGGAGCCGACTCATGCCATTGCTGCAACCATCCAGGAAGCTCTTCGGTGCAAGGAGTCTGGGGAAGCGAAGGTCATCCTCACCGCGTTGTGCGGTCACGGCCACTTTGACCTCGCATCCTACGAGAAGTACCTGCAGGGGAACTTGGTCGACTTGTCATTCGAAGAGGAGAAGATACAGGCTTCACTCGCTAAAATTCCTCGCCTGGCAGCATAGCTCGATGCAACAACAGGACTAGTCTAAGCGCCTTAAAATGAAGATCGAGGACAACAACTGTTGAGACCGGTGAAGGATTAGAATGTTGCCGGTAATGTCATTCATGAATAACGACCCGTTTGGTTCTAATCCAATGGCCCATACTATCCGGATGGTTTCATTCTGCTATTTTACAGATAAGATATCACATGATACTAGAGATTTCACAGGCCTTTTAAGGAAATAGATATCAAACCTTGTTAAGTTAGTTGGCAATGGAACCCTTTTGTATTGGGAAGTGATCCCAATTATTCATATGCTTTGATCTTTGTACTGGCGGTCGGTATTATGGGAGATGGTGATGATGGAATTGAGAACATTATCGCAAGCCCCAATTATTCCTGCACTAGCTCCCGTTTTCTATTACCTACACATCCAGAAAATCGACTTAGGATGCTTTTTGTTTCCAGGAAAATAGTTTTTGTTCATCTTCTTGGGAACACTCGCATCATAATGAACTGAGTAGGACAAAGAGGATGGGTAACCCAACTCTTCGGGTTGGTCTCTCGTTAGTCGGAATGTACGAGCTCCTTATTCTGTTCGGAGCGAGAAGTCCAACGTTAGAGATTTTACCATTGAAGGACAGATGGAGTGACGAATTGGCGTCCGGTGAGTGAGAGGATAACGATGTTGTGTCATGAAGGATTTGGATTCGCTTACTTGCACGGCTCTGACAATGGATCCCCCCCAGGCTGAGACCCGAATCAGCAACCGAGTCGGTCAAGTTCTCGTACCCGAGAGCCGTAGGTAGAGAAAGTTCCACCCGGCGGACCTACCCGTGTCTCAGACACGCTATTTAACCGAATCTCACAGAGATCTATCGACAATTACAACTTTTCCCCTGCCAACGATTCTCGGCCTCGCCTTTGTGTCCGCGCGTTATGGTTCCTGATTCTTCCTTCACTCTCGCTTTCGATCGATTCTGCCTGTCTGTGCGTCTATCTGTCTCTGTTAGGGTTTCGATGCCAAAGCGTTGGAGGATTCCGGAGATATCATCCGATCACTAATCACAGCACGGAAGCACAACACAGACAGACACGTGTATGCAAATGAAAGGCCTGAAATCACCGACCATGATGTTGTTGGACGGAACCTCAGTTGCTCTGCAAATCCTACTCACCATGAATGATTTCAAGGGAAACTCATCTAATTGTGATTGCATATATTCCTTTAGTTTTAAATGATTCTGACGCTATGTTCAAAATTTAAATCGGTGGACCCCCTAAAGTGCATGGGCTCCTGCTGAACGATGGCGGGGTCCACAATCCACATCCACCCTCCCCAGCCGTTCTCACAGGATGGCAAATTTGACGACAGCTGTTGAGTTGGTCCATGTCCACCAGTTGGCGATTGATAGTCCGCCGTCGGACTTTGCGTGAAGCGCATGCAGACAAACTTATCGAGCCAAGTGGATCTCTTTTTAGGTATAAACCGCCCGTATTCATATGGAATTTGTCTAGTTGACTAATTCGGATCGTCCCGGATCGGTCCATTTAAGGAGTTAAGAGCTCTCCGCCACAAGTGAGACTTGAACTCGAGTCATTCCATTGGGATGATGAGTGCCGAACCACTCGACTACGCCGACGGTGGGTGAGCCAAGTGTATCTCAGTTTTTACCGAGCGACTTAGAAATGTGCTTACAAACCCGTATTCAATCCGAGTTATGGCCATTCAACCGTTGGCCATTCAGACGCAAACGCTTCACTCAACCCGAAAAGAACAGAGTTCTGCAGGGCCTCGGTCCAAGGTGATAATTTATCCGCTTCACAGCTGCCCCTCGATCTCAGATCCGGATTCACCCTCCCTCCGCATTTGGATAAATTCGCAGGTCGCGCTTCTCTGGGCGGCGATGGAGTCGTCGCCTGCGTCTTCCGAGGCTGACCTGATGTTGAGGAGCCAGCGTCGCCGGCGGGCCGCGGGTAGGCCTGGCCGGGAATGCCATGTCGGGCGGCAGCAGTCGATCGGCAGGGACATTGGGCATGCCGCGGCAGAGACTTACTTGGTCACCCGGCTCAGCTTCCAGCTTCTTCGCTATCTTGGGTACCATTTCTGAATGAGTTGAACAATTGCTGCTCGCTGTTTCTAGCTGATTTTACTTCGTCTGAGTCTGATGGAGAAGTACTTATCGGGCTTTGGCTCTCAGTACGAGTTATAGTCATCTAATGTTAATCTAAACATCTGAAGCTACTTCTCGGCGGCAAGACTTGAAATTTGGTCCTGAATAACTACGTTGAAGAAGTTCGATATCCTCTGAACTAGATTTATCTATGTGCTAAGCTTTGCAGTTATCGATGTTTAATTTATAGTGGCTTTAGGGATTGTCTATATATTGGCTAAAATTAGATTGAAAGTACAAACAATTACAGGCTGGAGCTAAGTTCAAGATAGCTTTTAACTTTTCAACATGGAATTTTGGCATCAATCACGCAGTAAGTGCGCAAACATTAGATTCACCAAGTGAATGCTGGAATGGCTTATGTTGAGATCCAATACCTCATTGAGTTTAGTCAAATGTGTTGCTCTTTACTGAAACTTTGCATTAGCACTTACCCACATTGAAGGAATATTGGAATTTCACTTTTTCAGTAAGAAATTCAGTTTCTTTTGTCTATAGATAGCCAGGGAAGCTGCTTCTTTTCTAAAGAAAAAGCCCAAATTTTTAGAGTGCCAGATGCACCAGAGGCAATTATTGATGAGTAATTATGAAGCAGACACATATTACCTTACATCAATCATGGACCTTCCCAGGTTTCAGCGATTCTAATTTCATGAAGCTAAGACTAGCGAAATGTTCATATTTTGCATGAAAATTGCAGTCAATATTTGAACTCTTTGGATATTATGTTGACAAAAAGATTGACAAAGAGATGGCCTGACTTTCTGTTATGGTTTATTAGTTCTATGAATATATTCAGTGGTATTTACAACAGCTTATGCATGTAATGAACAACTGTTAACTGTCTGTATTATCCAGGGTAGGCTACCGGTGGATTACAAAGCTGCTTGCTCTTGGTTTCTATGCTATGCTTCTTATGCCTGGTTTTATTCAAGGTGTGTCCATTCATTTTCCTTTGACTCATGAGTTGGGAACTAAGGTGTCTCTTGATTAAAGGCCCATTTGATTGGTTTAGATCTCCTGAGTCCTGAATGTGATACTGAAGGCTTATCACCTTAGCTTCTAAAACTGCACCCAGAAGGGGGAAATTAAAAAAAAGAAGAAATGTTGAAGCCGCTTCAGATCATAGCCCATTGTAATGAGAACGAATTTGACCTTTTATGCTGCATTTATCATTGTCTTTTTGGGGTTTCCTGTTGTTAATACTCAGCCTTAGCATTGCGCTAATGAAGGTTGGATTCTGTACTTGCAACAAATTCCTGATAGATACTTAATAACCAGTGAAGTCTTAAAGTATTGATGCTACACATATAATTGCTCTTACTCTGAATTTGTACAGTTGCATACTATTATTTCTTCTCCAATCAAGTCCGACGCAGTATTATATACGGAGATCAACCAAGAAATAGGTACTTAACACGATTGCATTCAGATTTCCTCATTTATTTGTTAAATTAACCCTTTTTTTAAAAAAAATTGCTAACAGCATGCTTTTTTTGGTTAAATTTGTTTCGATTATACAGGTTGGATCTACATTTACCAAAAAATAATGAAGGGTCAAAGCCAGTTGTAGCATTTGTGACTGGTGGAGCTTGGATTATTGGGTAAGTTTAGGTCAGCAATGACTTTATGGTATGTTTCAAAGTGCTCAGTTTTCCTCTAGTTTCTATAAGTGAAACCTGGATGTAGACCCTTGGACACAGGATATAGGCTTTCTTTTGCAGGAAAGCCTTCTCAAGCAGAAGCTAGAGAAGATATACTGGTAGCCTAGTTTGAACTTTGAAGTAGCTTCTGCCGTGATGTAGATATGGAATCTCTGTGCATGTCAATTGTTAAAATTGAATATTTGGACCTAGGCTTCTACTAAAATTTAAATATTTGGTGGTATACTTAATTATGTTCTAATTCTAGGCAAATTAGATAGCTACATTTACATATGCTGTTTTCTACCAGAATTATCTATTTATCTTCTCATTTTTCATTAAGTTATTTGACATTACAGGTACAAAGCATGGGGTTCTCTTTTGGGCAAACAGTTGGCAGAAAGAGATATCATTGTGGCATGCATTGATTACAGGTGATTAAAGATTAAGTTCTTAAATCATGCCATTATGACTTGGGGTAATGACAGAAGCTTTGTTGACATTCTAAAACTTGATTCATGGTAGATGGACTGTGAAGCTATAAATCCATATAAATGCACTTAATATCTTTTTCATAGACATTTGCTATGCACTGAAGTTTTTCTGATATGAATATCCGGAAATTTATGTGTATGAAATGTCTGCGATTGGGTTAAACTGTTCTTGGTTTCATAAGTGTCTAGTTACCTGTTTTAGCTGTATATTTCATGACGTTTATGCTTTCCATGGATGTAATAGTTTGAATGTGTTTGCAGGAATTTTCCCCAGGGAACAATCAGCGACATGGTTAGTGATGCATCTCAGGGAATCTCCTTCATTTGCAACAATATTGAGGAATATGGAGGTGACCCCAACAGGTGGAGATGGAAAACAAATATATATATTCTCCATACTCATGGTTACATGGTTTAGATTAAATTAGGAAAAGAAGGAAACAGTGTTGAGTTTTTTGTGCTTATTAAATCAGGATTTACCTGATGGGTCAATCAGCGGGAGCTCATATTGCTGCCTGCGCACTCATAGAGCAAGCAATTAAGGAATCTCTAGGGGACAGCATTTCCTGGAGTGTATCCCAAATAAAGGCATATTTCGGTTTGTCTGGGGGGTACGTCTACTAAGCTGCTATAAACATTCTGGTGCATGTCTAATTTCTGGTGCTGGAGTTGAGTTCACTGACCAGTGAACCTTGGCTTTTAGGAAAGATCACATCACCAGCGAATTTTTCACTAGATGTTGAATCCGATTAAGAGTAGAACTTCAGATCAAGACAAGATAATCTCCATGGACAATAATTAAACTGCTAGCATGAGGAGGATTATCTTCTTGATCTAGAGTTCAGACACTGAGGCTGCTAATTTTCTCTTGAACGTGGTTTCTGCAGGTACAATTTGTTCAATTTAGTTGATCACTTTCACAACCGAGGCCTCTACCGCTCCATCTTTTTAAGGTATCTTCAGAGCCAGCTCAACTCCTTGGCACGTGCATTGTTTCCTAGTCATTTGCTCTATAGTCTGCTTTCCCTGTCATCTTTTTCATTTTCTGTTTTTCTTTTTAATTTTATTTTCTCCTATCCTAAGTCGCAACTTGTTTTCAGCATAATGGAGGGAGAGAAGTCATTTGAACGATTTTCTCCTGAAGTTCGCATACGAGCACCTGCTGTCAAAAATTCGGCGTCCCTGCTACCCACAATTTCCCTTTTCCATGGAACTGGTGACTATTCTATACCAGCAGATGCCAGGTTAGTGGTAGAAGTGAAAACACAGACAGAATACGGCATTGGTGCTTCCTGGAACCAGAAACAGCTTGCCTGAAATAACTTGATTAACAACTGCCCAAGGCAAACAGCTGCATCTTTTTGAGATTTGGTACACTTTTCTTTTGCAGTAAAACATTTGTAGAGACCCTCCAGAGAGCTGGGGTTCAGGCTGAACTTATACTGTATGATGGCAAAACACACACGGATCTGTTCCTCCAGGTATGCAATGATACAGATGTCTTATGACAAACTCATGACATCAGCTTCGTGCTATCCATTTCCTCTCTATCGCATTATAAGAAAGTTCAATAGGTTTACTCTTCCTAACACCTCTTGTTTCACATCGCAAAACCCGCTTATACCCTTCTTTATTAATTGCTCGATAATGAAATTACCTCACAGGATCCCCTTCGAGGTGGGAAAGATGAGTTATTTGACCACCTTGTTGCTAGAATACATGCAAATGACCCAGACGCACTTGCCAGGGACTCAATGGCATCGCCAAGGAGACGGCTCGTTCCCGAGATCTTACTTTTGTTGGCTCATAAGATCAGCCCCTTTTAGCTCAGGCAGCGCCATGCTTTCTCCCAATCAAATGACCCACCCCCCAATGCAACAGATGTACTATATTTGTCACTTGTTCTCCGTCTACTTATGTATGTTCAGACACATCTATTCTTTGTATTGGTGATATTGAGATACCTTCTCTTTTCCCTCCCTTTTATCCCCCCTTTTTATTTTGATATAAGTTGATTATATTCCCGTGTTAGAATGGATTTTACATATTTTATTTAGATGTAAAATATCAAGAAGATTAACCAGAGCATTATCCATTGCAAACCATGGTTGAATACCTGTTAATCTAAATTTGAACCGAGTTGACTTATTTCTCAATCATAAATTTATCCATTCAAAGTATTTGACTTAGGTCTAAGTCCAGTTGGCACAGTCCATAAAAATTCATTCTTGGGCTGATGGTTGCCTTCTTCTTGGACAAGGAAAGGAAACTGATTGGGCTGCTTGGTCTGGATCTGCATTGGCTCATTGCTATCAGATTATGTCCCGCCTCCTCTCTCTCTCTCTCTCTCTCTCGTCTTGGCCGGTCTTCCCGGTCTTCGAACTCTCCTGTCCTGCATCTTGTCTTGCTTGCTCTCCTTCACTGCTGGCGATCTCTGCTCTGCAGCGCTAGTCTTAATTAGCCCGCCCTCATAGCCTCTCTGAGTTGTTGAATGCTCGATTGAAGTGAAAATATTACAATTTGCTCCTTTATTAGGGTTTTATCCTTCTGGGTTTCTCTCTTAGCTAGCTCAGGGGCCGATATCCAATCTGAATAACTCAAAAATCAATCACTCAGCCCCTGCTCTATCCTGTAAGCCCAATTCTTATGTGAAAGGATTCATTACAATTTCGAATTGAGTTTTCTCATTCTTGGGTTTGCTGTCTTTGCAGGTTATATCTGAAGTTTGGTTGAATATATACGATAGACTGCATGCCCATGGAAACTGAGGATGTGCTGCAACTTAAGAGCGAGACTCCATCCGGTGCTGAGGGCAATGAACCTTGTGGCAGTAGGGGCAGGCCCGCTGAAGTGAACTCTTCTCCTAGTATGGATGACGAAGAAGGGTTGATTAGGGATGATTTGGATCAGAGGGAAGGGAAGGTCGAAAATGAAGGGAGAGTGTGCACCCTCGATCCTCATCTTGATAAGGATTTGACTGGTGAGGTTTCGACGGCCCAAATGAATGTTGAGTTGATTGAATCAATTGAAGCTTCAGAGAGCTCTCAGGTGCTCGTTGAAAATGGATTTGCTGCTTTCGAAGATCACCGTCAGAAAATGACTCACGTGAGAGATGGGAACTGTATCCTGATATTACTTTTGGTTTGTGGCTTTGTTTGCTTGTAAGCATACATATAATGGTTTGTGTAAATAGGAGAATGCAGATCCTGGTCTTTGTATGAGACTTGGCTAGTCATGACATATGCTTTATATCTATGAGTTTTGTATTTGAAGATGTATTTTATGTACTTATTGTATCTTTTTATTTGTCTTCCATAATTGAAAATGCTAGCAGTGGCAGGTGCCAAAAGAGCACGGATTACTTATGAGGAAGAGCAACCATCAGTCCGTGTTGTGTATAACTCTTTGACAAGGTATGGTCAGAGTAGTGCTAGTTAAAACAGAAGATTTTTGCTGCATGCTTTCTTAGAGGTTTGTTTCAATTTTCAGAGCTAGCAAACAAAAGTTGGAGGAGTTATTGCAGCAATGGTCCGGCTGGCAGGCTCAACAAATTCCTTCACAAGATGTTAGTCATATGAATTTTTTGCAGATATTGTTGTTAGAGTTCTACTCTTTTTTCTTTTTCCTTTTACTTTTGTGCAGGGATCCTTATTCTATAGGACAGAAATGGATGTTGGCTAGATTAGAATTTAGATCACAGTTTCAGACCATTTAGTTTTACTTGAAGATACATGGTACTGGCTGATCTTCATTATTGAGATTTTAGTTTTTGTTTTGTAACTAAGAGCAGAGAAACAAAAACTAACAACATGAGTCTTTGGTTCCATGGATAAAACATTGGTGCCTGTTGGTGTTTTTACTTGGGGTCTTAGGACTTTTACTCTCAACCAACTATATTATCCAAAGTCTATAAGTTTACTTGGCAAAAGAAAAATTTATCTGGTACTTTCTGTTTGCTATTAGCTTTAAAGTTAGGTGAATCATATACTTGTTTTGATCCAGGATCCAAGAGAATTGCTTGAATCTGGGGAAGAAACAATTTTTCCTGCTTTGCATGTTGGTGAAGAGAAGCAATCTGCTGTTGTGAGTAAAATTCTTTCCATCAGGCAACTGATGTGCCCCTGTTCTTTAGACAATAACTGGTACTTCAAGTCAACTGGAAGTACTGGCACTAGCTGGAGTCTTGACAATGATAAGTGTAACTAAATTACCCGTTTGTGTAATTTGATAGGTTTTCTTTAATTATATTATTGACATTAGTATCTTCTGCTAATATAATTGCATGAGTTCCATGATAATTTGAGGGATTTTCTCCATTGAAGTTAAAATAAGCTTCTCCGAGTTCATTTAAATTGTTTAGGATGTTTACCTGTTGCTATGGACTTTTATTTGACAGTCATTCTGGATAGACCTTCCACCAAGGAAAAGACAAAGCGATGGGTTTGTTGTATTGGATGATAACTCTGTGCCTCTTTATGATCGTGGTTTTGGATTCAGTTTAACTGCAGGGGAAGGCTCAAGTAATGCGGAGGGGTGAGCAAAAGTTTTTCTTATTGAGAACAAGAAATCATTTGGATTAAACACATGTTGCCTTCTTTATCCCCCATAGATACCATCACAGAGAACTTTATAAATCAAATACGCTCTCATGTGCATGACCAGTGCTGCCAGAGTTGTATGAGATGCTCAATTGATTCTTACTTATATCCTACTCAAATTCTGGCATAAAAAATTATATGTTCTTTTTTCTTCTGCTTTATGTTAAATGAACATGATAAAATCTGGCCAGTGGATATGCTAGGACATCCCTAGCTCGCACATCTAATAAACTTCCTTCGAATGTTTTGGAATTAGAGCCATGTTGTTATGGATTCTAGGCTCTATGCTTAAGTTCAGTTGAATAGAACAGGATCTTTTACAAGATTTTATTTGGTAGGCCGTGATTGGCTTGCAATGTTATGTATATTTTCTCCTTACAGGTTGGCATACTGGTTTAAATGAATTTAAATGATCTAGAATATCACCAGCACACCATGCTTTGGCTCAGTCACTTGTATGAGCTGATATAGTAACTAAAATTTCTAGTTTGTTTAATTCCTGTGTATCAAGGATCTGTTGGTATCTCTGTTTTCCTGGAATAATTTTATTTCATATAAGACCCTTATATCACATACATTAGTGTTAATGTTGTTAATTATGGCCTTACAGTTATCCGTTGCTTGTAGGGGCCTGGAGATCGTAGATGATGCTGCCCGTTGCTTCAACTGTGGTTCTTACAGTCATTCTCTGAAGGACTGCCCAAGGCCTCGAGATAATGTTGCAGTTAATAATGCCCGCAAAGAACACAAATCCAAGAAAAACCAAATTGCTGCTTCTTCTATTCGTTACTATGTGACCCCTCCTCCTGGGAAATTTGATGGGCTAAAACCCGGTGCTCTTGATGCTGAAACACGGAAACTGTTATGTCTAGGGGTAATGTGGCCTTCTGTTATATCTGTGATACTCTGAAATAATCAATGGATCAGCAAAGAGATTTTAAAGAAGCCCTTTTCCCCCCATTTTGCATTTCCTCTGATAGCAGCATGACAGTCATTAACGTGCTGTGATGATGATTTGTTGGGTTGGTATGTAGGTTGAAAACTGTGGTTAACAAACATTTTTTTTAATTTACTTTTGTGGATTTGAACCTGGATCTGAGTACAATCATGTTGCACAACCTGCAATAATGTTCAGGATTCAATCTCATTTACACCGTGGGCACAATTTTAACTCACATTTGATCAAGTTGAAAGCCTTTGGGCACTGGTTACCTATCTTCTTCTAAAGAGAGATTTTTTACTTATGTCATACAGGAGCTTGATCCACCCCCATGGCTAAACAGGATGCGAGAACTGGGTTATCCGCCAGGGTACTTAGGTACTTGCTGTACTTAATTCTCATTAATATGCTTATGTTTCATCAGTCATGCTTTATAACTGTAATATCTAATTTCGATTTTTAAGTTGTCTCATGTTTGTTATGACAACTTCTGAAGCTTCTGTCCTTGTTGCTTGTCATCTTTCTCCTACATAGCTTCAGTCTTCGCTTCTCTTTATCTTAACCCCATTAAATACAAGTTCTTGTAACTGTTAATTCTAGGACTTATGTTGTTGTTGTTCTTTATATGTTAATTCAGTTCTTATTTTTTATCCTTGTAGATATTGATGATGATGATCAGCATTCAGGAATAGTGATATTTTCTGATGGGGAGACCAAGCACGAGAAGCTCCATGAGGATGGGGAAATCCTAGGTGAGCCGCGCCATAAAAAGTCAGTTGAATTCCCTGGAATAAACGCTCCTATCCCAGAGAATGCTGATGAGAGACTTTGGACCCCGGGATATTCGCGATCAGATTATTTGAGTAGATACCGGTTGCATCATCGGTCAGGTTATTCTTCAGAGCAGACCATAAGCAGAAGCTATCACAGTAGTGACAACACTCGGTGGTCAAGAGAGGACTACTCACGTAATTACGGTGGCCGGTCCAGTTTGAGCAGCCGGGGTATACCTATACCAAGTCCAACTTCTGCTAGTGGTGGGGGCTTCCAGTCTGAATGGGACAGTTGGAGAGGCAGCAGCTCTTGGGAGAGTGAAGATTCCGGGAACCGAGGGCCAATCGATTCTGTATCGCACTCATACCCTAGCAGCAGATCGTTTGAACGCAGTAGGTATGAAGGTAGATGGAGCAATGAGCCTCGAGATAATCGCGATGTAGATTATAGGCTGGACAGCAGGGATGAATCCCGTCGGAATTATAGCTGGAGGTAGAGGTGTTAACCGGTCAGACTCGATAGTTAGTGACTGAATGCCCTCGGTTACTTGGAGCTGTACCATATTCAACTGTTGTATGATTCTACCATTGTTCAACTGTTGTATGACTCATTTTGACGTGTCAGTCTTGAGGGTTTCCTTTAAATTCTGGATTATGTCGGGTTGATTCCCAGACTAACAACTAGGAAGCATGGATCGGATGGTATGCGGTTTGTACAGGTTCTTGAAACGTAGTACCAAAATGAACCGTGTGATAGGGTCGGCCAGTGTGCCAAATTGGACCATGTCAGTGCAAACCTTCAAATCTGGTTTTATCTGTTTGGTTTTTCAATATTTACCCAACAGTATCATAGTACAGAGCCTTAGCTGCCCTTGTAAAAATGGAACTAGCGTATGTCACGCCGTGTTGGTTAGTGCTAACACGTAAAGATGCACATCAAGCCACAATTTACACGCATCAGAGGAGACAGGGGCAGCTACTTGATGGAAGCTGAGCAACTACCGAGGCCGACCCAGAGATCAGTGCGGCACTGGCAACAGCTTGGTAATTGGAGAGCATCTGCTCGAGAAGGATATGACAGTCTCCGCTGATCGGCCTCAATGGAATATACAAGTATCCGTAAGGATCAAACTTGACAGCTCTAATACATGAGAAACCAAATGGTGCACCTTACATAATAGACCCATAGAACTTGCTGCAAACGAACACTGATTCTCCACTTACTACTCATTTGACCGAATGACACAAAAATGGAATGGAATAACAGACATGGATAAACCCAGTGCTAAGAGGAACGGGAAGCAATTAAATTCGTCAGTATTTATGGGAGTTTCACAAGAGAAGAAAATTACAAGCATTTGATACAAATCTAATTCCGAGACAAGCAGAGAGGGTGGAGGTTTGTTTGTTGTGTTTAGTCATTTGTCCCATCAAACCACCTAGAAGAGGTATAGAACAAAGAAAAAAGAACAAATGGAGAGAGGGCCCCCTAAAAATCCTAAACCATTCAATAAAAGAGAGGCAAGAGGTACCCAACCAGACTTCCCTTCCTAAAATCTTGCCTTGAAAGCCTTGAAAATACACGCTTACTACAAGAAACTCCACTAAAAATAGCTCATGGAAGCAGTAGCTCAAACCAGTTGAACTCGAACAGGGATTCTTCAGGACATGAAGAG
Organism: Sonneratia caseolaris; assembly: GCA_900006705.1. Taxonomy (NCBI): domain Eukaryota; kingdom Viridiplantae; phylum Streptophyta; class Magnoliopsida; order Myrtales; family Lythraceae; genus Sonneratia; species Sonneratia caseolaris. The sequence goes on from CXYZ01007946.1 coordinate 1,187,867, forward strand.
GACAATTAATTCTTCTTCATGTAGTGAGGAAAGTCCACAGCTTCTTCCCCATTGACACCTCTCCTGGATGCTCGTACTCATCACCATCATCATCATCGTCTCTGCCCTCAACATCATCATCATCATCATTTCCATTTCCAACCTCCCGAACCCTCTCAGGCGTCCCATTTACTTCTTCACTTAATACAGGATTGGGGTCTAACTCTTTAGTTGTATCCTCCACGTTGGCCCCAGTTCCACACTGCCAATGCAACAGATTCAAATGAGATTAAGATAGGTAACTTCACCAATTGAATTTGAATGGCTGAATGAACAGATCAGGTAAACTTATTATACTGTATAAATATTTTTTTTATTAATCATGCACCAAATAGGTGCCAAAATTCATATACAAAAGGTCAAGCTGTACGGACTATCATGAACATGATATCAAATCAATCATGTTCACGAATCCACAAGTCCCATTACTATCCCTTTGCCTTACCAAAAATGTACATCTCACCCATCTCTCCACATGAATTGTATCAAAATTGTTAATTTCAGGGAGCAGGGCATTATTCGAGAAGCTCAACCATTACCCCTAGGATAGTCTCAGCATCTAAAGGACAGAGTGCATTAGTGTGTCTGAGAGTGTGTACGAATGTGAGAGAGAGAGAGAGGTCACATAAAGTGCAAACTTTTCTAACGTCAAGAGCATAACCATCGAATTTCATGAACTACTCACCCGCACTAAGTGTGTGCTTCCCCCATTCTCACTAGCAATTGTAACAGAGAATGCGGGATCAGCCTTGACATAGAGAATTTCCTCCTGCCTATCACCCCCTACCCCATTCTTTCTCCCTTCATTCTGGTCTGAAGATGCTCTTGATGCAGCTGCCGTGCCTCTTCTGGAAAAAGTCAAGTGACAATCTCAAAAACACAAATCCATAATCCTAGAAACAGGGTTTTGAAGAAATACCGAAAATCCATATCTATGTCACTGAATGAAATAAAATATCAATAGACAATTCAACTGATCATTCATGCTATACAATCATGAAAGAAAAGATATGCTAATGACCAGCTATTGTTCGGAAGTACATGAAGTCCCTCCACAAACTACTAATGTCAGCAATATTGCCAAAAAAACATGTTTTTTCTTGGAAAAGAATTTTTTCTCCTCATAGTAAGAAGCATCCTAAAAGTATCGACAGAAAGCTTACCCCTTAGTCCTGCGGAGGTTGTATCGAGGTTTAACAGGAGATTGTACCACCCCAGCAGATTTCTGCCGCCTCTTGTGCTGCTGGCACTCATTGACACTATCTGAAAGCCCTTCATTCTCATCACCATCACGAATTGCTCTATTCCGCTTTCTACCATTTCCACGTCCTCCCTTCTCAGCAAGACTGGACTCCTCCCTACTATGAAGATTAGTATGAGAAGAATCCTCTGCATTTCCATTTTGCTGCTCACTCTCATCTCTTTCTAGTTCTTGCCCCAGAATGGCTTCTGCATCTTTCACAACTTCCTTCATGGTTCTTGTTCTATTGACCCTAGCCCGCCCCCTCTTGCGAACCTCGCATTTGCCGCTCCTTAAATCCAATGGATGGGAATCTCCTGCAACTTCCTGTGCCTCCATACTGTTGATGTTACTTTGCTCATCAACTGAAATATCTTGCCTGGATGGAAGCCTCTGCACATCCACGGAAGCACTGGCTGCTGCAAGGGAGACCTCAAGATCATTTTCACCAGATGCTTTTGATTGTTCCACAGTATTTACTTGATAGACAGTGAGAGTTCCTTCTTCAATCAAATTCTGAACAGGATGGAGCTCACCCTTCTTGCCAGGGGAGAAATTAAATATCTTTGATGTGCATTTCCGAAGCCAAGACATGGTTCCAGCAGAAACCGGTGTTCTGGAACCAACTCGATGAGGTGACACATCATCTTTTTGCCCTTTGAGGGCTTCTAGATCTTGATTAACTCCTTTTTTATCATCCACAGAAAATTTTGATCGAGGGATTTCTAGGTTTTCAATCTCAGATAAATAATGCATGTCTGTAAGTACAAATTCACGAGTAAGCTCCCCACAGTTACTGCAACTACTCTGTTTCTCAATGAATGAAATGAAGCGTTCCCTCTCCTTTGTGAATTTCTCCCTCTGTTCCTTTAGCTTTTGGCTCAGAACCATGAGCTGATCAATGTCTTTGTGAATTTCAACTTGCTCCTCTTCAAGGTGTTTCTTATTAGCTAAAAACTCATCCTTTTCCTTTGCTATTACCAGACGGTCCTGCTTCATTTCTTCCATTTCTCTTCTGGCTAACTCTCTTAGGTAGCTGATATTGCTCAATCCTCTCTCCTTTTCTTCCTCGAATGACTTCTTCCTGTTGCACAAGTCATTCTCCTGCTCTTCCCATTTATTCTGCATATCACTCTCAAGCTCCTTCTTCTTGAGCTCAAAATCACGTAACATTTGGCTTCTCTCAGTCTGAATCTGCTCTGCAAGTACTGACTTCTCATGCTCTAATCTGGCAGCAGATGTTTCCTTGGCAATGTTAAGATTTTCAAGTTCCCTCTTTATTTCCTCTTCTGTCTCCAGCTTCTTCTTCTGCAACCTCTCCTCTTCAGCTTGCTTTAATTTTTCGAATTTCTCATTTTCCTGGAACAGATCCCTTAGGCCTTTCTCAACTTCAACTCTTTTCCCATCAAGTTCCTCCCACTCTTTCTCAAATGTTTCTCTCTGTTGCTTCAAGTCCTCAGCTTCCTTCAGAAGCATTTCTTTCAGAACCCTGCATTTCTCTATTTCTTGTCTCAGTTCTGACTGCAACCGCAAATGGTCTGACCTTTCTTCCTCAGTTACCTTCAGTTGGTCCTTCTCTTCACGAATCTTCAGCAGTTGTTCCTCATTGCTTGATCTTATCTTCTCAAGACCAGCCTTATAATTAACCAACTCCTCCTTCTCAACAAGCAGCTGCTTTCTCTCAGCCTCCAGAATCTCCACCTCAGATCTTAGCAATCTCTCTTTCTCTTTCAGATCTTTCAGCTTTGACTGAAAATCCTCCTCTTTTTCCTTGAGTTTCTCCGACTTCTTCTCCAGTGCTTGTTCTTTCTTCGCAAGTTTCTCCTCTTTGTGGTCTATCTCTGTTTCCTTTTTCTTCAATTCAAATACCCTTTTTTCTAGTTCCTCATCCACAGCCTTTCTCTTCTGCTCAACTTCCAATTTGAATTCATGCTTCTTTGCATCTAAAATCTGATTGTGTTCATCAAGGAGCTTTTGAATTTCAACCTATCCCATTACACAGCCGTTAGAAAAAAGATGGATGGATGGTAGATTTCAGTCTCACTGACATTCATCCTAGTAAATTTACATTAGTGAATGGCAACTCCACGATCCCCATTCCCCTCAAAATTCTAAAAATAAGCAAATGCAGGGAAGGAGGTAAATATAGGCAAAAAGGAGACTACACGCAGGGATGATGCAACCACGAGATTACCAAATAAGGAAAAGATGCATGGCAGAAAGGATACCACACTACCACCACTTATCACCATGATCCAACAGAGAACATGTAGGAACTCCAAGAGATGTAAAAGCTCACCTGTTCTCTTTCCTTAAGCATTTCTTCCTTAACAAGCAATTCTTTTTCTTTCATTTCCAAGTTGTTCCACAAACCATCATATTCCTGTTAACAAAAGGAAATATCAGTTGATGAATGGACAGTAAATCATAAAGTATAGTAGCTAATAGATGTCCAATAAAAGGAAAGGGCTTGCCTTCTCTCTTATTGCCAATTTTGATAGCCTGCAGCTGATGTCATCTTCTTTCTCTTTCAAAGTTTTAGTAGCCTCATCTATCATCTTCTGCATATCCTCAAGGTCCTTCTCTTTTTGCTTATAAATCTTATCCATCTCATTCGTCCTCTTCTCTCTTTCATTCAATATCCTCTGTCTATCACCTAGCCTTTCCTCAGACTCACGGAGTTTTCTTTCCCAATCTTGTAAATCCTCCCTCTGCTTAGAGAGGGTAGATTCATGGGTCTCCCGCCTGGCATAACAGGAACGAGCTTTGTCAAGAAAAAATTGAAAAAGAATGAGCACTGTTTTCATAAGAAAGGTAAATGCTGAACACATTCAACAAGTCCAATTTAAATTCCAAGAGCACATGGATACGGAACAATAGCAGCTTTTTTACATTTTTTGACATACTCTGTAATGAAAGAAAATCTTTTTCGTTGGAGATCAGTTTCACGAGCCTCAAGATCCTGTTGCTTTCTCTCAATTTCTGAACTCCTTCTGCTTATCTCCGCAAGTTTGGCTTCAGCACTGTGTGTCTTTGCCTCCAACTCTAGCGACTTCTCTTCAATGCTGGCAACCAATGCATTTGCTTCTGCCAATTTTGAATCAGCAGTGAATTTGATCTCAGCATACTCTGAGCGCATCTCCCGCAAAGCCTTCTCCAGCTGCAATGAAGGACCAAGCAGTTGTTTCTAGCATTAAATGAAGATGGAAAATTGAAAGGGAAGTCTGCAAATACTTACATCCTTCACACACTGCTTCTCGATCCCAAGAGCTTTTCTCAAATCATCCTCTCTCTTTTCAACATCTGACATTGCGATGAAATGAGCAGTTTTTTCTCGATTGAGGGCATCCGTTGTTTCTGCGAAAGCGTCCTTCAGTTTCTCATATTCATTAGTCCACTCTTTCTTCTCAATCAAGATAAGCCCCATATTGTACTGGTATTCGAAAAGCTGTAACAGAGATCAAATAGTAATGCATCACGAAGACAGATCTCTCGCCATTACTCTAACCAATGATCACAGACAAATTCCACAAGTTGCCGCCAAACAGCACAAACTTTATTGACGGGCCATCATTAAAACTTAAAGTGGCTACTACAGAGACAAGGAGGGCCATACTAACATCTCCAGCTCAAGAGGATTTCCCACTGTAAGAAAGGAACAAAGAAACAATTCAAGGAAAGACGTTGAACTAAAAGTTCCAACTAACCTCCTTCTCCAGCTGCGAAGCCTTCTCAGCCAAAGCATCTCCATCAATTGCCATACCATTGGGGCCCAAAGGAGGAGTCCTGGGCTCGGCAAGCACAACAGTCTTCCCCTTGCCGTCGCTAGGGTTTGCACTCAGCCCGTCAGAACCGACACCCGACTCTGTCCCGCGCTTTCGTGTGGAAAGGGGCCAATCCAACCAGACCTTCTTCTGGGGACTGAACATCACGAAGCCACCAAATCGGCCAAATTCAACGTCATAGGAGTTGGGTCAATTCCCAAATTCCCAACAAAAAGAAAACAACAAACCCAGTGACCCAAAATCACGGAAGCCGGAAGAACTCCCAAGCCCAACCAAGTATAACAGTCCTGAAGGTGATCCAACCGAAGCTTGACCAGTCGGAGATTTGAATTCCGGCAGGCTCGTGGATGTACGGATGCGTCACCCGAGCACGCACGCACTCCCTCTCTCTCTCTACGGTGGACGGTCCCCGGGGCTCCTAAAGTGAGTGAGAGGGAAAGGAGCGCGGACTCTTCGAGGACTCTGAATTCCGGCGAGTTGGAGCCTTTCAAGTCCGATAACGTCTCTAAGCAAACTTCGCCGAGAGACACCCCTCTCTCTCTCTCTCTCTCTCTAGCCACTTTTTTTCTGCTTTTTCTCGCTGAACACACACACGTTGCTCCATTTCCCCCCTTATTTTACTTATTTAATTAATTCTTTTTTTCAGCCAAAAAATGCACATGCCAGAAAACTAATGAATGATTGTCATAGTCACCTAATAATTCAAAATTCCTATAGATACAATTCAGTAAGTCAAAATTTTGAATTTAAGTTACCGTCATCGTACTTGTATCAAAATATGCGTTGAAAATGTGGTCCTTGGATATGGATCTCGAAGGGACACTGATTCGTGTGTGCTTGCAACGCAATTATTCTCCTGCCGAAGAAATAAATGGGAACAAATTTGGGCAGACAGCGATTCCGGCTATGCAATTACAGTTATGCCCTCCCGGTGGCTGGTTGGCTTTGTGGGAAAAAATCAATCAAGAGAGAACCCTCCACTTCATGTGCGGTGACAAATGGGTCCCTCGAACTTGGAGATTCATTCACTTCCGCCCTCCTTCGCTGTGGCCAATTTTGTTTCGGCAGGCAACACTGGCAACTGCTAAATAATATCGATATAACATGTCCCATAAATAATTTAGTACAAAAGATTATTCATATTGATAGCTCATAAATATATTGATAACCCATTCCTCATCTCTTCATGTTAAAGTACTATATTTGCTAATCCAAGAGCGTGTGCCAATTTGATGACTTTATGATGCATATGCCACCGGCTTAAGTAAGATGTCCAAGATCATTGTGATAATTGTAGATCGAAGGAGGCTCGATTTAACTCGATTAAACATTATTTGGCATTGCAATTCGGTGATACAAGGAGCCGGTTTCCATCATATATATGTTAGATTGAAAAACTTGGCACATCAATGATGATGTCAACTTGTGGGACGGGTTTGAGTAAGGATTTTTTTTATATTGATAGTGTTTAATGTCATAACAATTAACTAATTTATCTGACAATATATTATACAGTTTAGAATTTATCATTAATCTTCATATACTAATATCAAGAGTTTCGAACCATGAATTTAATATACTGCATGTTGTTCGTTTATAAGCGAACGGACTCTCTTGAAGGTAGGTTTAAGCAGGGATTGAATTTGGAACAAAAATTGAAATAGGGGTTGGAATTGGGCCAAGGCAAAAAGATGAGGGACTAATCTGGGATGGATGCCCCACGAGACGATCGTTTCCACAAGGGTACTTTCGGGAATCAGGCTGGCGTCTTCAAACATGGAAACGCACGTTTCCATGTTGGGAGGCCCCCCGCTGACGAGATTGCCCATAAGATTGTACACGAGCGCAGCACGAGTAGACAGCCCGAAGGCAGGGCTGGTACGGTAATTTCAATTCAGGTCTGCGTTGCCTATCTGGCTGGCTGGCTGGCGGGCTGGCTGGCGACGGGGGGAGAGAGAGAGAGAGAGAGAGAGAGAGAGAG
>CXYZ01007946.1:1196696-1226529 GCA_900006705.1 Sonneratia caseolaris
TTTTTTTTTACCATTGTTTCCATGCAGTGGGCTATTGCATTCGGCATATTCTGGTACCCAGGTGGCTCGGGAAACAGCAGAGCTGCGTTACTTCCATGGCATGTATTCCTCGGTATATACATATATGCACTTGCTGTGGCTACAGCTACCACAGGCTTCCTGGAGAAGGCCACATTCCTTCAGACAAACAAGGTAATATCGCGCTACTCCTTGGAGGCCATCCTAGTGAACTCCCTTGGAATCCTGGTCGTGTTGATGGGTGGTCTCGTTACCCTTGCGATCATTGCACCGATCAGTAGCAGGGGTGATACCCACAAAGGTGCGGCCGAATAGGGAAATGAGGAATGATAAACACATTCATTGGTCTGATAGCGGCCATAGGGTGTTCAGGTAAGGCCATACTTTTGTTTCTCTTGGTCTTGATCAGAGAATATTGTCTCCAATAGACGTTTGAGTTTTCCTTCCTAATTGAGGCTGTGATTGTCGGACTTCAGTCTTTAGAAACTAACTGCTGTACTCGAGTTTTATTGACGTCTAATGCTCCTCGTTGCCAAGACTGAATAACTGGAACATTGCACGATGAGGCTGTTTCACTCAAATGAATATGGATATTTTGTGTTTTCCTGGTCAACATCGACAAATGAAGAACATGGTACCTATTCACAGGGAAATAAAGGGTTAACGTGGGGCCTTAATCAACTCCTTTTTCCCACATCAAAAAACTCCCCTTTACTGATTACTATTGGTTTTGGCATTTGCACAAGGAGTCTGCCACATTTGAGTTAAACTCAGAGCAAGACTTGAGTCGGATCCTGCGCATGTGCTTACTATTGTAGGCTGAACAGTTCCGAGGAGTTTACGAATGCAACATCGAGATGAAATGGTGCCTTAGGGCATCATTCACATCAGCAGAAAGAGAACATCAACAAAACGAGGGCGTAGATAACACATGCAGTTCAATACAACTGAAAAACATCGGCTGCCTCGTTAGGTTCTCACTGGAAAATAAAGGAGGAATCGTCCTGGACAGTAAGTTTGTTTTTCAACCCAGAACCAGTCCCAGATGCCCCTAAATCTCCCTGAATTACATGAAACTTGGACATACTGGCCCCTTGGAGAGTCCCAGACGAACTTCCATACCATGGTGCATGTCCAATGGCCGGAAAGTTTCAGAGTCACGAGGGTCTGCAAGCAGCAACATTAAAGAGTAAGAGGAAAATCAATATACGATATCCAGCCAAGTACAATGGCATAAGAACATTAATATGAAAAATCAACTAGAGCATATGTCAGAATATGTGCTTTGTGAATCATATAAATGTCCAAAGTCATAGCTACTACTAACTAATTACGGAAAGGCTTCCAGAGACAATTTTAAATAAGTAGCAAAAAGGAAACTTCCCTGAGGATAGTTGTTTATTACCGTTTAAGTAATCCTCAAAACCAAAGTCATCCAATCCTCCAGTCATAGCCTCCAGACCTAGCATGGATGATGGAATAGCTCCCGGGGGCCTCTGAAATCTGCAAGATTATTCAAGTGATAAAACAGAAAAGATAAAATTCACACATTTTAGGAGGCCAATATTGAGGCAATGCAGGGCTGAAACAGGCTCGCTTCAATCACATAACCTAAATCACAAACTAACCGAACCAGCGATCAGACACTTCAATTGCTTAAATTAGTGATGCTAATCATATCATATACACAAAGCTGGTCAATAAGAGCACCATCCAGATCTATAGTAGAGTCTTATGGATCTTCACTTATCCAACACTACATAGAAATAAAACTCTCAAGAAATTTTCCAAATTTTAATCCAGCCACCATTTCTGCACAAGCAAATTCTGTCAGATGCATGCGCCCATATTCTCCGGCAACTCCAAATTCTACCATTGATCTACAGTTAAAAGACTAAATGGCTCGATCCCCTAAAAAGGTTACCACCATAAAAGGTATGGCCAAATATTCACCACTAGATGAACGTTGATGCAAGCAAACTGGAACGATTCAGAAAAATAGTTTTCACCAATTGTTCAGTAAATATTTAATAGGATGAAACTAACAATATCCATATATATAAAATAATCTTATTGAACTTCCTACCTTGACAGAATTTGTCTATCAAGGTCCATCTTTAGTGGAAAAGCCGTCCCATAAGTGTTGGCAAGGAATCTTCTTTTCATTTCATCTTGGGAATTCCTCGCCTGAAGTAATACATGAAAGCAATTTTTCATAGATCAGTACATATTCATCATGAAGCTCCATCTCAGGGGTAAAAACTCTCCACTAAGCAGCTAAAAGAAGCAAAACAAGGCCTAAAGAATATAATCTTGCACTCAGCCTAATCATCAAACATCGAATAAAACCAACAGGCCTTCCAGCTCAGTCCGAAGCTACGGGAAGTCGAACCATTCACAAGGACCAGAAATATTGCACATTTGTAACATAGGAAAAAGCACTAATCATACAGGAATTGAGCCCAAATAAACATACAGTCGGCTAAATTCGATGAACCTACGAAAAGATCCAATAGCTCGCCAACTTCAGGGTCATCTCTATATGAGATACGCTGACAGAAAAACACAAATTACAGAACCCAGCAGAGAGAAAGAGAAGGAGGGAGATACAGATTGATAGGCGGACTCAAGGGGGTGAGAGCCGACTATATCGCTCTTCACGCCATGGAGGCCGAACCGGAGCGCGTCGTTCTGCACTCCCCCGATTTCGTGCGCGATAGTCTTCGGCGCTTCCATTCCTCTCTTCTCCTCTTCCGATCCGTCTACCGCTAGCAACAGCGACTCTGATCTCGGACTCCGAACTTCTACCTCCTCTCTATCCTGGCTTTTCACTCAAGCAAAAGCGCCGGCAAGAAAAGAGAGAGACTTGTTGGGCCGAGCATGGGCCTTAAAGCCCATTTATTGACCCCGATGGTTGCCCGGTTAAGCCCATATATCAACCTATTCGTTAAGGCTAATGTATGGAGGTAGTCGTGACCACTGGATCCTGTGAGTTTTGGGTCCTTGCTCTTACATGAAATCTGTTCAGATAGAGTTCGTTTGACGTCCACTTACCAACCAGATGTTCATTAAGTTCCAGTTCTCTCTTTCCCTCCATCCATGTGTGTCTCACGAGTTAGTGCCCGATAAAAATTAATATAAACAAAGGAGGATGTTCATGTCATGGAAGTGCTGCAGAGAACTACAGGAGACTTGGAGGGGAAATGATACAGAGAAACCTTGATTGCAGCTAGAACTGATCACTCTTCAAGGATCAGTAGTATCTGTAATTTTAATGCCGGAGAGCTTAGGTGTTCTTATGCAGGGGAAGACTTCCATAACCCCTTCAAATGTAATAGCATGCTCCAGATACGTATGTCGAATGTGTGACATCTTGCCCATATTGTCTTCTTAACAACCGTTCTGAATTTCCGCGGGGGATGCTTCTGGACACTTCCAGTACCCGGAGATTGCTCTTGGAGCTGGCGGAAGATTTTGCAACTCCGAGCACATTTTCGTGCTTTGATTCGATATAGAATTGAGCTGTCTAGCCGGGTGTTCTTTTGGCACGACCCTTGGCTATGGCTCCCAGTTGGGCTTCTTATTAAGCACTTTCAGGATGGCAGGGAGATTTTTCCCTGCAATACCTGATGCAGCTAAGGTGAACCATGTCCTTCGAGATGGTGATTGAGTCTGGCCGCCTTGCACTAATCCTCGGGGGCAGCACATTGTGAGGATGACAGCATCCACTGTGATGTGTTGATCTGGCTTCCCAATAAATAAGGTGTTTTTACTTCCACTAGTGCTTGGGATCATATTTGTGTGATAAGCCCGGTTTTACCTGTGTAAATCTGTATGGTTTCCTGCGCATATTCTATGTGCTTCCTCATAGGTTGGTTCGTCTGGCTCAATCAGTCGACCACAAAAGATTGATCGATGCATTGAAGGTTGCTCCCTTCGAATCTGAGTCATTATCATTTTTTGGCCAAAGAATCGCGTGACCACCTTTTTTTTTTCTCTTGTTTAGTCACAAAACTTTTTTGGCAGGAAGTCTAGCAACCTGCTGGAATTTTCAGGACAGCTGGGGGCTGGCTGCTGCTGCAGCGAGAGAGAATTCCGTCGACTCCTCTGACTACAGTATGCTTATGTCATGTGGAATGAGCGAAAGTCGCTTTTTTTTTTTTTGTTAAAAACACAAAATAGCATTGACAATATAGTGCACATTATAGTGCAGTGCGTTAGAGGTTGCTGTGGCCACGACTCCAGCATAAGCTAGGGTCGTCTGAGCCAAAAGAATAAGAATCAGAAAATTGGAGGAGATAGAGAAGTAAGGGCAAGAAATCTTCACGCTAGTATATTATTATGTTATATTACCTTCATTCTTGTCACATACTACAGAATTTGGACCAAGGTTACAGTTACCCAACATCTCAATAATATAGTAATGATGTGTCGGGTCATTTTCACGAGTCAGACCATTCGACTACCGCCAAAGTATGCCGTCCACCACAGGCGACGAGGTTGGCTATCCACTTCCCTTTGGCTTCAATAGCACTCACATTTCTTGGAGGTGGTAGATTAATTGGAACTTCCATGGGCTGCCCGGTCGTGATTTTTCTCCCATACCCAAGACGCCCATGATCCCCTCGACCGAACTGCAATGGAAGTAAAAAAGCACTAAGTACAGTTTGTTTACTTGTCGAAAGCACTCCTTGCTTCTCTTGAAAGGAAAAAAAAAAACAGACAACTTAATAAGGTAGTAAGAGACAAGCTGTCCGCAACCCACTGCTCATGACTGATAAAATCTAGAAGGCTTATGCTTGTTTTAGATGAGAAAAAAGAAACCAATTTGTGTTTTTTTCCGGCAAAACCAGGTCAATTTGGAAATGGTTTCCCGAACTTCCAAAAATACTCGTCTTTTGGCTTCTGAGATGAAATTGAAGAATATTAATTTTAAAATGGAATTTTCACGTAAGAAATCAGAAAGCTGCAGATCAAATATGAGAACCTTGCATATCAACAGCTCTGAAACATCCCTTCCACCAAAATGAATGAAAAAATAGGGAACAAGCATGTAACTTACCGAGAACATGTGTCCATCTCGGGTTAGTGCGACTGAGTGCGTGCCCCCACAAGAAACCTTTAAACCAAGATTTTGAAAATATTTGTGAGAATCAAAGAACTATGCCCAAGCACGAGCAAGTTCTATGGAGTTTCAAAGCAGATATTCCAGCACCATATACAATTATTCAAGCACACTCACTGAAAAAATGGCTAAGAGATGACACTAGATTTACATTGATGCAGAAACCATGCAACCTTCTGATCACAAGATTATGAGAGGTCTCTCGGACAACCAACCTAGAAATTTCGGCAGTAAACAACCTCACCACAATCATTTGCAGTCCTTTTCAGATCTGTACAACCATGGATTCTAAGAGATTACCTGAACAATATCCTCCCCAGCCAAAAGAAGAACTTTTTGAGGCACCATTTTACTGCTCTTATCATTGTCTCCAAAACCAAGTCTCCCATGTTCACCTCTTCCCCATCCATAAACCTGCCAGGACATAAAATAACACACCACAATTTTTTATTGCTTTATCAATACTAGGAGGTAAAGGAGTTTTAAGTCAATAACTTTTCAAGACAAAGACAAACTTGGAGAGGAAAAGGTATCACCTCTCCATTATCTGTGAGTGCTGTGGAATGCCATCCTCCAGCAGCAATATCAACCTAGACATTGAAATTTAGAAAATCAGCATCTTCTTCATATTCACATAAAGAGACAAAATATAGTAAGAATGTAACATAAAAATTGTGCAATCTAGCATCTTTTTAACAAAAAATCATTATTTTACCTATCCGGATAGTGAGTCATAACACCTTTCTTCTTCTTTTTTTTTTTTCCATTTTAGTTCAAACAACGAAGAACAGATATTAGCAGAATTTAAAAGGACTCCGTGCCTTGTTCTGTTTTTAAAATTCCTCTGCAGCAATCCGTCCAATAATAGTAGAAGTTACATGGAATTATGTCTTGAGAGACTGAAGTCAAATAATATACTCCATCAATTTATTTATTAATCCATCTTATTCATCATATATCTAGAGTTCTGCAACATTTAAATTGTCAATTGCTTAGCGTCCACCTTGATTTAAAAAATGTCTCACATGTCCAGATACATCTTAAGCACCTCAGAAATGTTGGATGGGCTAGAAATGAACAAAGTGCAACTATGAAATGTAAGAGTTCATAGGATGAATATCAAGGAAGGGAACATTGTCAGACAAACCAAGGTGAGACCCTCAATCCCTTGAACAAGAATAGGCTGAGATCTCGGCTGGGTATCTCCAGTTCCAAGTTGCCCGTACTCATTGTTCCCCCAAGCCCATAAAGTCCCATCCTCTTGAAGAGCCAAATTATGAAATGCTCCAACTGCAATAAGCTTTACCTTTTCAAGACCTTGCACTCGTACAGGAACAGATATTTGTTTTCTGCAATAGATGTTCATCAATGGTAGTCACAAGAGAGAAACCATGAAAAACAACAAAAAAAAATGCAAACTAGCATAACAGACTCTTGAGGCATGTTTAGCGTAACACACAGATGGTACATGTTCCATCCATTGCACAATGCCATTCTTTACATCCATTACAAAAGCAGTCTACCAATTACAGTAGCAATAACATTGAAATAACATAATAGCACAGAACGGCAGAACATACATGTCACCAGGTGGCCATGGCTGGCCCCATGTCCAAACATGTCCATCACATGTAAGTACAACTGAATGCGTGCCTCCAGCAGCAACCTACATGAAAAACATTGACACAATGAATAAAAGACAAACGCACATTCTGAATATAGTTTTGCCAAGTGAAAGCTTAAAAAAATTTTGCTGTTGTTACTGAAACTTCTTTAGTAATAGTAAAAATATTCTTGGTCATACCTTAATGAAAGGTAACATTTGAATGAGGATGAGGAAATTACCTGGCGGACGACAAGCTGTGGAGCACATCTTTGAGGAATCACAATGTCCCTCCTCAAAGGTCTCCCTGTGTCATCTTTCTGCTCTGGCTCCTCTCCACACTGTCCATATTCATTCCCACCTGCAAATGTACGTTTTCCAGATCATTCAAAATTTTCCGGATAAAGAATCTTTGATGTGATAGCAGACTAGATATTTTGCTTAAAATTCCTGAGCCTTCAATTGCTTGCTACTTCATTTTATTTTATTTCTTTTGTATATGCTTGTGGTTGATATTATGATATGCATGCGCAGATATCAAGTCTATCAATTATTGGCCTCAGGCATATATGAGCGTCAAGCATATGCATTCTTAACAGACCTCTCATTTTGGGGAGGAAAAAGGAAGGAAACCGGTCATTTGAAACAACAAAAGAACAAAATAAAAGAGACAGGTTAATAGCATACCCCACGCGTAAGCACGCCCTTGATCATCAACAGCCAAACAGTGCCACCCGCCAATAGCAGCCTGAGAACAGGAACCAAAAGTGGAACTTTGCATAAATCAAGCAATAACCTGAACAAAGGGGAAAACAGATATAAAGACAAATAAGCTATGGCTGTTATTACCTGAACAATCTTAAAATTGGATAAAGCCTTAACAGGGCTAGGGATGTTTTCGGTCTTGGTTTCTGGTGGATGTCCCAATGTTCCTCTCTGGTTCCACCCCCACGTAAACAACTAAAATATCCAGATGAAAGACGTATCAAATCAATGCGAAATTATTATATTTGATATGCCCGTTAGTATGAGCATTTTAATGCAGTTCATGTAGAAATTGCTATCTTTAACGTTCTATCAACAGAGTTAGCATATTCATTAAAAATATATATAGTACGGCCAATATCAAAATCTGTGGAAATGTAAAAGCTGATAAGCTCGAAACTGGAACCTACCATCCCATGAGGCACTCATTATCGAACTACCAGTTCACAAGCTTAGGCATGATGAAAGTGCATACTGTACTTATCATTCCTATATCCACCACTAGGTTTCATACCAGGCAATTCAGTTAGCAGAAGCAAAGCTAGAAGTATAAGCTCCTAATAAAATCATCACTTCGATTGAGAGAAGGGGACGAAGCAAGAGTAAAGAGAGGACCTTTCCATCTTCACAGATGGCGAGGGAGTTGCGACTGCCGGCGACTACGGAGCGGACGTTCTCGGATTGGAGGGCTCTGACGGCGCAGACCCACTCCTTCTCCTCGTCGTTACCGATCCCCAGCTGCCCATCTTCTCCGGAACCCCTGATTCAATAGCCGGAACATTCACAGAGTTCTCCGAGGGTGCACGTGCGTCGGAGAGAGACAGACAAACAGACAGACAGACAGACAGAGACTCACCAAGCAATAACAGCAGTTCTGGAGGCCATTAATGGAAGAGGGTGGGGAACAGTGTGGCCAGCAGAGTAGAGAAAAGACGTTTAATGTCAGAGGAGAAGTAGGCGCCTTTTGCTTAGGTAACTTAATATCCGATAATTCCAATTTAGCCCCCTACTTTCGATGCACGTGTCGAAATTCTCCTCATACTTTTACATGTCTCTCAAAATGCACCTCGTCATTTGCCATAAATCCCTTGCATGCACCATTAGAACTTTCGGTCTCGAGATCGGCTTCCTTCAGCCTCAGAGAATTCAGATACCTAATTCTCCTTTACCATCAATAGAAAAAGTAACATATAAAACATTATCAAATTGTCATATTAAATTTGAGACAATTAAAATGAATCAGTATTAAAAGAATTAATTATATGAAATAAAATTTTATCATGAAATAATTCATATTATAGTGTTCTACATCATTTATGCAATAAATCAAAGTGATGTACAGTTAACCCAAATGAAATGGGCAAAAATCCACGGATTGTAGGGAGCAAGCTGGAAACTGAGCCTCCACTACATAGACATGAGCGTATTTTTGTGGATAAGTTGCATTCTTGACCCTGCATATGATAAATTCCAGCTGCACGTATGAAAAAAAGGTTATAATCTTACAGATAGGTCCAATTGATGGATGCTGCAAGTTGGGCCATATTCAAGGAATTAGATTCAGATAAAATTCGTGCATTTTGCCCACTGTAGTGGGTAAGGCCGACCACTTTTCACTCTTTTTCGTCCTTTTAAAGGACAAATTGGGTCAGTGCAGGTGACGCTATCGGTAAACTATGGGCATGGGAGAGAGCCATGGAGTCGAAAACGATGAGGCAACCGTACCCCACCAACACACCCCCACCTAGACCTGGCAAATTTTGGCACGGCCGTGCCGAAAACTTTATCGTGCTGTGCCGGAATGGCCCGATAATTTTATCGGGTGTGCCGGGCCCGATGATCCTAGGCCGTGCCGACACGATAGCCTGATTAATGNCGATGATCCTGGGCCGTGCCGACACGATAGCCTGATTAAGGCTATTTAAATAAAAATTATTAGACAATTAGACACTATTGAAGATTAANTAAAAATCATTAGACAATTAGACACTATTAAAGAATAAAAAAATATCATTTGTGAGTTTATTTATAATTTCAAATAAGTTATGATCAAACGAATTTTTTATCGGACTATCGTGCCGGGCCGGGCCGACACGATTTGCCACCTCTACCCCCGCCCCCCGCTTCTTGACCGCCGTGGTAATGGTCTGTCGAGGGTGACATCAGGCTATTTGCTGTTACCTGGGCCTCTCCAGCTATTACTTTATGGGCCTTTTACTACCAAGGCCCAGGTTCGAGTTGAACGCCCGAAACCTCGAGGCCCTTACTCAGGAGTGGAAAGCACGTAGACAGAGAAGCCCGACAACGATGTTTGCAGCACAAGTTCCAGCGGTTCCATATCGTATGTCAGTTGAGAATTCAGTTAAATAATTACAGATAACTATGGCTGCATATGAGATCACAAGCTGGTACGGAGTTTTTCTCGGAGATCAAGAATGCATCTCCAAGTATTGTACTGATGAATTTTTAAATGATGGAAGATGGCAGAGATCTTGGATTACCTGAAGAAAAACACATATATCCTTGACTACATTTCTGCTGAAAGTCCCAAGTTGCCTGCAGTTAATTGACCAGATCCTTCCCATCTCTGGAAGTACAGTAGCATCTCAGTGTTGACCATATCACCATACCTCAAAATGATCTGTGCTCTCTATCGATATGGACCATTTTCACCAACACGGTAATGTTTGTCTTATTTACTTGGCTCCATCACTGGCTCCCAGTCAGAAGAGCAGGGACTCGGCCGGCGGTGGAGCCCTCAAAGAAACCATCCGTCGATGTTAAAATCAATTAGAACAGACATAATACATAAGTACGTGGTACAACCAGGAAGCACTTGTTCTCTGTTAATTCTGTCGATGACATTCCCCTTCAAGCTGCTGCAGCAACCTCGGATACTCAGAGAAAGTGATACCGGGAGAGAACGGAGAACGGAAGATTTGGAATCAGAAGATTCCAATATCTTAACTCAGCAGCAGCAGCAGCACCTGGCTCACACATCTGTAGAGAACTCGGAGGCTGTACAGTTCCCACCTCAGAACCCACATGCATTCTCGATCCCACCCGACCAATCGACCATCATTCCTCACCATCATGATCAGATGCAGCATCATTTGAGACACGATAATCGTTCATTTGCAACAAATCCTCATCATACCCCAGGCTCTAACATGCCGATTCCTACCACCTGTATGGCTCCACCACAGCCTCAGCCTCAGCCTCAGTCTTAGCCAGTTCACAACAATGGGGCACCCGGCAGATAATTTTTCTGGCGGGCAGCAGTCATATGATGAGCTCTCAGTTTCACCACCACAGCTACAATCATCAACAGCATGAATTACTAGCCGTTCCAGTGTTGCCAGTCCATCAGGCTCTTACTGAGCTTTGGACAACTGGGTTCTTCGACTGTATGGGTGATCCTAAGAATGGTCTGAATCACCCTTTACTTAGTTGATCATAATTTCACCGCACAATATATAGATCCTCACGCTAAGGTCCACACATAAGTGTCATAGGCTCATAGCCCTCGTCAATTTCTAGCAAGTCAGTTTATCTTATGAATAAGGTACTAGCTTCTCTTCCTCTGATAACTACAACTTTTTTGCAGCTCTGATCGCATGTTTCATTCAATGTTTGACGTTTGGGCAGATAGCCTAGATTATCGACAGTGGCAACACATGTATGATTTCATGTTCCTACGGTTTCAAATTTAACGTCACCAACAGTGAACACATTGAGGACTCTTTTCTGTTCATCTAGGAATCCAAATCCCTCATGAGGTCACTAAAACTTCTTATTGGGGTGTAACGTGAAACCCGTTCTGATGCTGCAGCTTGTGCAATGAGTGGACTGATCTATGGCGCGATTCATTGTCTCATCGGGTGCCCATGCATACTGTCCTGCACCTACAGGACGAAACTCCAAAGCAGATTCAACCATGTTGAGTTGGCCAGCCCTGACTGGATCTCCCACTTCCTCTACGAATGCTGTGATCTCTCTCAGGAATACAGAGAACTCAAGAGCAGGGGACTTGATCCTTCAATAGGTGGGACACGACATCCTTAGACCCCATGCATGTAGACTCTGTCAATACGAATGCACAAGGTTTGATGCATAAATCATGAGTTGCAGACGAGCAGCGAGAAGAGATCCTACACTAATGGTTCCTTCTTTATATTGTCTTGATTAGAGCGGAACGCAAACGTTGCCTGGAGCCAAGGTCGGCAGTATCAGGTCGAAATGGTGCCTCCAACCAACCAAACTATGAGAGGCTAAGAGAGAAAGTTATCGTCCACTGAAGATGACAGACATCTCTTTTTCTCAGCTTCAACTATGTCAGAAAGAACGATGCGCCTTTGACGCAATCGTGTTGCATATCTTGACTCTTTGCTTGCATTTCATAGATACAGAGTCCATGCATAATAGAAAGTCGATGGGATTTCAAGCACCGTATCTCGTTTATCGCCAGAAACAACGTATAGATCTTGAAGTGTCACCTTGGCTCAGTGAAGCGATGCTTCTCCAGCGGGCCTTGACCCTTTTTTCAGATGATTAAACCAGCCTGAAGGCCGGAAAGAAAAAGGATAAAATAAATGATACAGTAAATTTAACTGTACAGAGATTGGATAAGGCGATAAGGCAGAACCATTCCCACCATTCCCAGTGAGACTAATGGCTTTTATTGACTTGAAGGATGGACGGTCATCAAAAGCACACTAAGTAGGCCTGGTGGTCTCGTTGTTGGACGAATTTGTGCAACTGGCCATGAACTGAAAGACAATTAAACGAAACTAACAGCATTTATAGTTAATTCTGGATTGGCACCTCAACTAACTATACACAATTCTAGAGAAAGGAGGGCTTCTAGGTCCCCATCTCTCTCTCTCTCTCTCTACTATTCTAACTTTTTATGGGTTTCATTTGTAGTCAGTCGCGGCACAATATTCCAAGAATAGGTAATATGAGATACGGGTGGGCACGCTTTGCTTTCGATTATCGTTGGTGAGCATGCTTCTTTATTTCACTGCCTCGATAGTCCAAAGTTGGCCCCAGAAGTCGACTCGTGAAAATGGAAAGCGAAAGATTCTTGACCAAGAAGAAGAAAAATGCCATTGGGAGACCGTATTGGTCTTCACTTGATAGCTGGAATGGAATCTCATGGAATACCCTCGGGGGAATAATATATGGAGATGGTGCGGTAAAAAGATAGAAAAAAGAAGGAATTTGCTTGCTTTTAACATCCCAACTGCATAACCTAGGGCTCCTAGAGAGACAACTTCGCCTCCCTTCCAGGAGATGTTTGTACACTCGAAATGAGGATGAAGTGAACCATCATTAGCTTTTAGATTCACTGTAGATCACCAATTCTCCGAGTCTCTCATTCCGATTTCTCTGCCAGGCTCAGATTCATGTGGATGGGCACGGCTCATGGACAGACGGAAGAAGGAGGATGTTAAAGGAGAACTTCACCTGAGGGTATAATTAGCTAATCAGATGGCATTGGAATGTGATTCATTTGAGGTCTCTATAGAGAAGTCAGGCAGGGGATTTAAGAGCACTAGTGGACTGGGATCCTACACGGATACGCGGGCCCTTTCTAGAAGCTGAGACCGTGCCGGGTATAAAATCTTTCGAATGGACCCATCGGATATTGCAAGCTTTCCTAATTTTCTAAGATTCTTCTGGTGAAATATCATGTATATGCTATTCGACTAAAAGGTGAAATCTTAGAAACCAAACATTACGTTGGATAGAAATTGCAAAACTGTTTGTTGCACGCATTATCAGGATTTCCTCAACAATTACACGGTAAGGAAGAGCCAACTCCATCGGTAGAATTCCCAACAAATACGTAATTTCTGTATCTGCGTTGGGGTTTACTCGTACCACATCCGGCCGATACAATTACTTGAGAGAAGAAAATCTTGATCAGATCGATCCAATCTGGGGTCGTTCTCTGTGAGACCAGAGAACTGCCCATTGAATTCCAACTACAGGACGAGCATCCAGACCAACAACAAGGATACGCTTGAGATGCCTCCTTATCTCTCTACATACAGGTGCATGAATTGCACAACTTGTCCTGATTTACGACCTTGATTCATATAAAGGAAGATCTGATCGCAAGAGATATGTAGATGGAGAGATTCTATGTGGATAATATAGTAGGATCAAATCTTAAGGCGATTCACATATTGCACTGTTGACTTCTTGGTTCTTCCATTGTATTTGTACAAGGGGTCGGTCGTCAGCAAACCCGAGTCACCTGGGGACACGAAAAATGTCCAACCACAGATTTGGTTTTCGGGTACTTTTTTTGGCCCGATTGTGGAAGTACCATGTCAACAGTTAGTGTAGATGATGAGCATTTTTAAGGTTGCCATGTATATAGAGCTCTCCTGGATACTTAAATGATGCTTTCTCTTCAGTCATTAGGTGTGTAATAACAAAATGCCAACATTGAATTGAAGAAGGAGATTTAATTCTAGACATTTTTTTGGAGTTTAGAACTGGTTTCCTTAAATCTAGTAAATGCACTTGGGAATGGAACTAGGGGGTACGAGACAGTCACGACAACCAAGCTCGGAAAAATGTCAAGTTGGGTTAAGTTGATGGTCCACTTGTCGATGACAGTTGTAGCCGATCCAAAATACGGCGCATTGTACCCGTCGGGGAGTAGAAATTCATCCATTGACACGAACATGAAAACGCATATATTCCTTCAAGAAAGCGATGCGCCAGCGAACAGTGGGGGGAGGAGAATAATGATGAATAGTCCACGTGTTAAAACTAGTCGGCTAGCCGGTCCCAGGTGGTCTATTCACACACGTATATGCCATCCATCGGGATAATGAGTTGACCCAAATCGATACGGTTAATCTTCTTTTCCACCAACTTGGGCACACGTGCTCGATCGTGACGATCATGGTGTTGCTGTCGGTGGGAATGTCAAAGATAATAATACTTCATTTTCTTTCTTTTTTTTTTGGGTAGACAAAAGGCAAGAGTGAGACTCCTTAATTAGAGATCAAAAGGAACATATTCATCGCTCTTCACTTGGATAATGACGCCGGTGTACTCCTCCTTGTTACGGTTTTCCATGTCCCTTGAATGGTTTATGATAAGTATCAATTTATTACCCCCAGACGCAAAATGGAGGAGAGTACTTTGGACTTCTTCATAAACACTTAAGAATATTGATTTTCCTCATCGCCCCATTACTAAGATGTTCGATTAGTTCCCGAACATATGAGTTGATAAAATTTGTAGAACGTCAAAAAGGTAAAATTCTTGTAATCCTGGAGTGATTGTATTGGAGGTTGCAATCTAGGAAAAGGGCTGTCCGTTTCATCAAAATCTCTCGGTTGCCGAGCTCGTTGGAGAATCCAAAGTGATGACATACGATACGCACGGAGTTCCATCGCCCACTTGCCCGTTGAAAATGAATGGATGTCTCTATTCCGCTTTCCGGAGTCCGCCGTACAGAGCACTACCTAAGTTCTGCCTATAAGATGCAGCGCGTCCGGTAGTTCTTCTCTCATCAATCAATACGGTCCATCTCCACCAAAGAATTTGATCGAAGAATAGCGAGAAAATTTTTTTTTTGTCAGTCTCACCACTCTGCAGAAACAACGATGGCTCCAGTACACCACAGCAAGTCCTTGAACCAGCAACTCGGCATGACTTGCCACAAACATGGGATCCTCGTCGAAGAAATCGAGGGGCTCATCAGGGTTTACAAGGATGGACGAGTGGAAAGGCCTCCAGCCATTCCCAGCGTCCCTTGCAAGGGACCATCTGATGCCGACATAGAATCTCGGGACGTCGTGCTCGACAGATTCACCAACCTGTGGGTGAGAATCTACGCTCCCAAACGCCCAGGGAAACTGCTTCCTCTTCTGATTTACTTCCATGGAGGAGGGTTCTGCGTCGGTTCCCCCGCATGGAGATGTTACCATGAGTTTCTGATAACCCTAGCTTCCAAGGCAAACTGTGTGATCGTCTCGGTAAGCTACCGTCTTGCCCCTGAGAACCGGCTCCCCGTGGCTTATGATGATGGACGCAGCGTGATTGCCTGGGTCAAGAGGGTTGGTTCCGAGGGGTGCAACGAGCACAGGTGGTGGCTGAGCCAGTGCAACTTATTGAATTTGTTCATAGTGGGGGACAGTGCTGGAGCTAACATAGCATATAATGTAGCGAGTCGTGTTGGGTCAAGTGGTACTATAGCCCCACTGGTGCTGAAGGGTTTGATCTTAATTCAGCCGTTCTTCGGTGCTGAGGAAAGGACCCAGTCGGAGAGGCTCAGTGCATCCACTCAAACATCGAGCTCAGCCCTAACCCTAGCAGCTTCCGACACGTACTGGCGGCTCTCTCTACCTCTCGGGGCTAACCGGGATCACCCCTGGTGCAATCCTATATCGGCCGGAGTGAGTGCTTTGCGCAACATGCAGGTCCCTTCTACAATGGTATGTGTGTCAGAGCTCGACATTCTCAAGGACAGGACCCTCCGGTTCTGCGTTGCACTTGCTGAAACGGGTAAGCCGGTGGAGACTGTGATCTCAAAGGGAGTCGGTCATGCGTTTCAAATCCTTCAAGAGTCAGCATTGTCTAGGAGCCGGACACAGGAACTAATGTCCCATATTAAGCTCTTCATCAACAAATAGTTTTTGTTGATCGATTAGTCTTATGGTCTCTTTCCGCTGCATAATATATCTGTTTGCCCGTGGTTATGGTCATATCTTGCTAAATTGGTGAATTAGTTTATGTTCATCTAAGAAATTAATGAATGTCATCTTTTAAATTGAGACGCATATGTGGTTTATATTGAAAGTATGTATCATGTAAAGCGAGAAAGCTCATTGAGAGCTTCATCCTCTGTAGTGGACCAGTACTGGAAGAATCCTCTCTTTTTCTCTGCTCTTTTGGTTTTTTCTTTGAGGTTTGAAGAATATTTTCTACGTTGGATGTGTGGCACAGATTCTGGTCTTCTTTTCTTATCAATAAAATACGAACTTCTATTCAACAAGCATCGGGAAGGTACAACCACAAATATCGATAGCATCAAACCACCAAATCGAATTGGTTCTATGAGAATTTCATCCTTCACTAGGCCTATAGGACTCTAACCTGAATTAGTTGGAACTTATTAGATTTTTGGGATTGGTCCATCAACAGTGTAATCTGCTTTATCTGTCTATCTTATAGAAAAAGTAAGAATCGTTTATACTCTTGTACAGCCTAAATGATATTCCACATCTACTATTAGAAAATGGGATCTGTCCAATTTTAACTGGCCAGGACATATAGTTGTCCTGATCAGATGATTAAACAGGGAAAACCAATCCTGAAGAAATATGGGCACCGGAGGAAGATCTTGCAAGTCCTACGTAGTTCCAATCCTTCCCAGAAATTGCAGCAACTAAACACTACTGCAGGCAATTGCAAGGGAAACAACGCCATGAATTTCAAGACTCTCCCTGATCAGTAGCCTGTAGGAAAATTGATACTATGGAGAGAGTAACGTTCCCCATCTAAATTTCTTCAAGACCACTGGGAAGAACATCGAGGAGTTACCCAGTGGGAAAATTGTTTAGTACTTCGAGTGAATCAGATGTGTCGTCGGGTTCTTTGTTATGTTCTTATTGCTGCAGTTTAGTACTAGTTCTGGTGTTCCTTTTTGTATATTCGTAATGCGCTTCCTTGTAACTGTTATTACGGATCGGAAATTACTTATTCAGAAGAATTATTTAGCCTGACAACGGGGCTCTGTGTATTAAAGGACACTTATATCCAGCAGAGATTCTGCTGCTTATGAAGCTAAATTCAGAACAAAGTGTACCAATGATAAATCAATAGAAGCAATCAAAAAAAGTGAGGTGTAATACAAACAAAAACTGTATCAAAATCGGTCTAGATCTCACCCACTTGAAAATGTTGACTGCACTATCTCCCTTCCATAGTATATATCATCAAACCTGCTCCTAGGAATCTGTTGCATTCGATTTATGGAAATGTGATGAGCAAAAGTTTCTTTTTCCATCCAATAATTACTGATCTGCAACGGTTGTGCACTGCACTGCTCTGAGTAATTCCCGGCCCTGAGATATTTCCCATTCAAGGAAGCCCAGCGTGGGAACTGCCACGGTCATCATGATGATCAGGGCAATCTGATTCGGACCACGATAGAGAGACAGCAGCCTTTGCAGCAGCAGCTGCATAAGTGGCCGACTCGAATGCATCCAAAGCTGCACCAGCTACATCCCTATACTTCTTCTGCACTGGACTTCTCACTCCATGCAACTTCTGCTCATCCTCATTTGCTGCTGCTTCTTCTCTAGATACACGATTTAATTCCAAGCTCTCGCTACCCAAATTTGCCTCAGGTTGCTTGAGCATGCCATCGGTTTCTTGGTTTTTCTTCTGCATAGTCATTACCATATACGTGCTCATCATTCTGAAAACAAACATAATATTTGGATATCCACTTTTAACGTAAAAATCTTTGTCTTCAGAAGAGGAACATACCTTTTCCATGTTTACCAAATGCAGGGGTATTCTGTTCTCTGAGGCAATTTCTTTCAGTGCCATTAATCTGCTGTCAAAGCTTGGTTGTCTCATCGATAGCTTCTGTATAATCTACGAGGCATTAGTGAGTGTTACTAACTGAATTGATGATCCTTTCGACATGGCAAATTATTATTCCGTGTTGGAGAAGTTTCAGTTCCTCTTTACCTACCTCGGGATTCACTCCAGAGTGATCAGGCAGTTCAACTGCACGAGCTATGACCTCTTTGCCGTACTTCCTTGCGATGGTCAATCGGAGCTCCTGTAGCTCTGGGAACTCCCCGCACCTTGACGCTGCATAAACTAAGCTTGCAATCGATTCCCTCAGCTCATCAGGAAGTCCGCTGTAAATTCCAAATTCATGGTCATAAGTAAAAGAGAAAGACATCCACTGCTTGCTATAGTCAGTCAATTCGAGCTTGGTATATTGAGTTTGTTCATTACTGAAACCTACTCGTGCTTCTTTATGAGGGGTATCTTCTGCACAAGAATGTGGCAGTAAGCTTCGGTCACAGAGAACACATCCAGCATGTTCCGCTCCTCGATCACGTACGTGGTCTGTGAGGTAAAAATCCAGATCGAGCATGAGGATGTGGAAGCTAACGGCGACAGACATTGACATATTATCTGGAAATAAATAGAAGTACGAGAGAAGACCCGAAGGAGAGCACGTTCTAGGTGTCCTAGGTTCAGGAGCTCAATCACGTCTGATCGTGCATGGGAGAACCGGACCTCTCTCTGCCTCTTGAGGATCGCGATCCTAGAGATGGCAAGCTTGGAGAGGCTCTTGATCTTTGAGGTTCGCCCGTCTCTTCTTCTGAGCAGAAAATCCATCGCCGCGCCGGTTTTCCCTTCCTCTGTGAAAAAAGTACAGAAGAAGAAACTCCTGTCCTGAGGTTTACTTTTCTTGATGTGCAAGGTTCAACATGAGTTTCGTGAATCAGGCCAGAAAAAAAGTTCATTTATGTGTCATCATACGGAGGATGGAAAGGTTGTCGGTCAACAGAATGGGCCAAGTTACCCAGTCTGGTCAATCTTTTGTGGCTCTTCTGTTTTTTTTTTTTTTTTTCATTTTTGTGTTATTTCTAGAAGGATGGTATGCATGAAGTCAGAAACTCCATCTTCTTGTTCTTCTTCTTCTTATTATTATTAGTTTTCTGGTGAAGTTTTTTGACATGGAGTTTTTCGAGTTGGCTGATGGATCGAAGACAGCTGAGTTTGATCTTCACTGTGTAGCAGAGAGCGAGACAGTTCGAAGGAGGGCAATTGAACAAGTAAGATCGAAGGACACTCTCGAGGAACCCTGTCCATGAATTATATTATATTGACGATGACTTTGCCCATCTTTGACTGTTGAATCTTCTATGAGAACTGGTCAGGGCAAGACACTTCCTCCCAGTTTATTGGTTATATAGGTCAATGGTCTAAGACGACATAAAGATGGAAGCGGAGTTTGTTGACTAATATAAAACATTTGTCAATTTAACACGTCATTTAGTATCGGCCCACAGTTGACCTTATTAATGACCGTGGTTTGACCGTTACCAGTGCTTTTCCCTGAATTTGAAGGATTCGACCAATAGTTCCGAGAACGATCTTATTCTATTTAACATTTCAGAGGTATTGGAGTTTACATTCAGTCGGCCGAATGAGATATGGTGCAGATGCAGATCTAGATGCTTCTTTATTCACAATTCAGTAAGATTGAGTCGACCCTCCGTCACCACCAATCCATATTTCTAGAAGAAAAAAAATATTTGTAGAATCAAATCATACAGAGCTGAATCACTGCAGACCGTTAGTAATAGAACCATACACCCCAAATCCCCAGTTTTACCCAAGAAATGTTAACTTGTTTCTTGGCGCTAAATTTTCTCCCTATTATTTACAAAGAACCCTCTGAAACACCTGAGCATATTCAAACTATGACGGATGTCCTGATTCCACTCTACCGTCCTCCGCATCCTACTTACAGACAACATGCAACAAATCTCATCTTATTTACTTTGCCAAAGCAGTGCCTCCTCCCTCTCTCCCAAAAAAAAAAAGTGAAGATCCTTATATGAGGAAATTGGTGATAATATAGCCCCCCTATGTACAACTTAGCAGATGTGATACTAAGCAGCAGCTGTGATGCTTGAATTTCGGCGATCTCGGCCAAGAATATCAAAGCCTTCTTCCCTAATAGCAGCAGGGATGCCAGAACCTGGGAGATCCCTGTTTTGAATATCAAAACCCTCTACTCTAACAGTTGCAGGGATGTTAGCTTTTTTGATTTCCCTGCCAAGAATATTGAAACCTTCTAGTCTAACAGGAGCAGCAGGCTCGGCCCCAGATGGTCTTCTGACACATCCTTTATATCCATATGGTAGTGGAGAAGGTAAACCTGGTGGCGGAGCATCTGAAAAAACTGTAATTGGATCAGACACGTTGTACCTGAATCTAGCATCTTGGGTCAGGGGGTTAGCAGCCCTGCTTGGGGGAGATCCAGATAAAAATGGTGGTGATGAAGCTATTTCAGATGCATCATGCGGCTGCACCACAGAATCCTCCTGCAGAAATTATTAACCAGTTTAGTGCAATTAATAATTATGAACACTGTAAAAAAAAAACTATAATCGAGTTAAGAATAGTTAAATGCAGGTTGACCATTTGCATTGTGGGAAGATTTAAATTCAAAGTGCTTAATAGTTAAGATGTGCCAGAAGGCCCATTTTCTTCCTAGCAGATGCTGTTGGAAAATTCCAAAGCAATTATCCCATATCTAGCACGTGTAAGGAATAGAACACCAGGCAAGTTAAGCAACCTTGGTGAGAATAAGATCCAACAGCTCCAGCCCAGCCTTCGAATTGCATTGCTCGGTCTCATGGCTGTTCATTAGGAAGCAAGCCGTTCATTTTAGTACCGATAATGATTACTATAAAGCAAGAATAATAGATGGCAATAAGACTACCATGAATTCACCTCATATTGCATCTAATAGGCTGCAAAGAACTGAATGATGAAAGGCCAGTTCGTCTTGGCCTCGGGCAAACAATGGAATCCTTTGGACCTAACATAGACAAGAAGCCTCTAATCTCCTCATGAGATGCACTGAAGGCATTCTGTTGGAAGCTTTGGCAGTGCTCCATTCTATGGTACTGGAACGCCTACAGCAACAAAACAGAACAAATATTAAATGGCATGATCAAGCCATATATATATCACAAATACACAATCTGAAACTGGCTAATCCACCAATACACACGTGTAGATGAATATGTCATTGAGTTCTCATGCACTAACTACTGAGCAATTAAAAAAAATAAACAAAACTTTGATTATGACAGCAGATCTGTGTTTACATTGCAAGAAGTCTGTAAAATCACAATATAGAATATTCAAGCTCAATTCAATCAATAGTTATATAAGCTCATCTACTGAACAAATCATACTAGTTGCTGAAATGTGTGAGTCAAGCGAAGAGATAGAGAAGCAGGGGCTGCAGAAAGTTATTTAAACAAAAAAGAAGAAGCAGATCTGGACAGAAAACGACAGGAAATTGCATATATTGGAGCATAATCAATCGCAATGATTCTTCATTACATAACAGACATCAAAAGCAGAAGTCATTACAAAAGTATGTTTTTCCAAGTAAATCAAGACGAGATGGACGCCAGGTTTGCATTCAGGTTCTTGCACTGCACACAACGAAATCTCAAAGATCATCTCTCTCATGGATCCACATAAATCAGGCATCGGACACAGCGTGCAAATCCGGAAATAGAACAAAAAGTGAAATAAAACGATGATAAACACTGGAAGGAGCGAAGCTTTGTGAGAACAGATGCAAAATCAAAGAGATATTGGCATTCAGACCGCTGTCAGAAATCCGATAGATAATCTCTCTTGTAGATCTACGCAGAAAATCGGTCAAATATACAGACAAAAATCTCCCAACTGATGGAGCACATTCTCAAAAATTCCAGCTCCCCACTGCCAAATCCAATTAAACTACAGAGTGAAAAGAGCATGAGATATCAAGTGAACTGCCGAAAGAGAAGATTCAAACAACCGATCTGTATAACACGCGAGACTGAGCTTCGAGAATGAGAAACAAGCTTGAAACGCGATCACTCCAACAGAAATCGGGAACAGATCCACTCAAACTCAGAGAGAGAGAGAGAGAGAGAGAGAGAGAGAGAGAGAGAGATAGACAGTACCTTCAGAAATGAGCACGGGAAGCGACGGGGCCAGTCAATGAGAACCCCGTGAGCTGAGGGTATTTATAGGGTCGATCGGGAGCTCTACATCTTCAACGGGACTAAAAGCCGGTCAACGGCGTAGTATTGGTATTTAACGCTATGGTCTCCGAATTATTTAATATGATTGACTCCGTTACCAAAGCGTTGACGTCGTGCTTGGGTCGGTCAACACACTTACGATCCGACCTCTAAATCCACTATTAGGAATAAAATTCCTCAATTATTGTATTTCCAATTCTCAGTAAACAAGTAAATCATACGGCATATACTGTACGTGCAAGTTAAAGCCAAAATTATTAATGCTCATTTACTCAAGAGCACTGGCAAGGGAATTTCCACGACTTCAAATACAGATTATTGTATTTCTTTCGTGGTGCAAAAAAGAAATGAAAAAATCTATTTAGAAAATGGGGCGAATTAGAAATTGACTCTTTGACCGAGTTATTATCCTCGTGACTGAACTGAGAGGCAACCGCACCATTAAAACTTTAAATTTATCTTATAAAAATATAGAATTTAAATATTATAAATATAAAAAATTACATATTATCAAAAAAATTTAACTGATGGAATTGAAATTAATAGAAGAAATTTAAAAATTTTCAATACGGCACCTTTATTCTGTTGTCTAGAGCTGGCTGTGGCAGGCATCCAAGGAAAGGCGCACCACCGGCTGACTTCCCCCCACAACCCCTACTGAGATTCAAGGCCGATCAATCAGCGGGTCATCAGATTCCGTGTTTACCGGAAGATTTTGAAGTCGAATTTACGTGGGTGCATCTCCTTCTCTCGTTTGAATTCACCCACTTTGACTTCGGNCCCTTTCATATTTTAATTGCTGTCATTTAGATAGTGTTACGTATTGTCGAGCATGAAAACTTTACTAATGGGTTCAAAATGATTATTTGATCTTGACCGGTTGGTTCCACCAATGTTGTTAGAAGCCCACGTTCCAGGAAGGTCGCTGGGCCTACTTCTCCTAGATTGAATGTGGGCCGAGGCCCACTTAAATACAATTGAGGCCCAGCTCTAGCCCATGTAGCTTGGGTTGGGGCCTCTTCTTTTTTTCCAAATTTATCTGCAACCCATAAAAAACTTAAATAGAAATTGAATTTGACTTTACTCTGTCTATGTGGACTACACATTTTCATGGTTCATATCTAGCCTTATCCTAAACTTATACTCAATAGAACGGTTTAAAACTTGGATTAGTAGGGGTTTCATATGTTTTTTTTTTATTTGCTTATATGAGCTTCCAAATTCTTATTTCGATATGTACCACCTAATAAATATACAACTCGATNTTGGATTAGTAGGGGTTTCATATGTTTTTTTTATTTTCTTATATGAGCTTCCAAATTCTTATTTTGTATGGACCACCTTATAAATATACAGCTCGATAAGTCTTATTAGTTCATGTTTAAGTACAAAGATAAAACTTTCTTAATTACAAATTTTCTACATTTCAAACATCAAAATTTAAAATTTTATTAGAAGAATGATGAGGTATCGAATTATTTGAACCGATAAACACATAAATATATATAGATTTTTGAATGTGNGAATGATGAGGTATCGAATTATTTGAACCGATGAACACATAAATCTATATAGATTTTTGAATGCGGTAATACTGACATATGCTCATGGAGTTCAAATAGCTGTCTGAGGGATAGTGATATTCATGATGTCAACTGTTATACCACGTTTTGTTAATGATGGAGACATCTAGACCTCTGTTAAACCTTGGGGCTATCTAATCATTGAAGGCTAAGGCTTCTCTTGGTGCATGTCATTAATCACATCATCTGGCAAGCACCCGACAGTTGACGGCTCAAATCGTGAAAGTATTTTCTGTAAATTGCCATATCGATAGACATGATCAAGCAAATGTACACTAGCATACATATATTGGTTTGCTTGTGGAATCAATATTCCATGCTAATATATGGGGCACTTACCTTTCCACTCCATGTCTCATGAACTTCCATTTTCCATCTTATGTAGTGCAGCGGAAGGGCCACCTCGTCCCCCTCGATTTGGCGTAGATATGGAAGAAGACCATCCCTCGATCATGCACTTGAACCGACCCACAAAAAGCTTTAGAGCTTTTGATTCTTCCCATCATATGTTCTTTGTGCTAGTACACATATGTAACAGCGTTGTCTTTGCCTGTTCATATGCCATTTGAATCACTTCTAGCTTTCAGGTCTACTTCAAATCACAACCCAAAAGGAATATGAGGGACCCTATTCACGTGGCATGTGGCTGGAGATGAGCCATGGAAATGAAAGGAATCGCATATAGTGGGGATGATCGAAGGCTTGGTGCACTTGTGGTGCCATGTCCTTGGGCCCTCTATAACTTTAGGAGACTTTTGCTTTGCAGGACTTGTCAACAATCTACCCTTCACAAAAGTGACAGGCTTTCTAGATGAGAGAGCCGTGAGAATGTGCAGAGAATGATCAGAAGGATGCACGGAATCTCAACTTGACAATGGCTTGATCTCTAAGAACCAAACCGAGTGGATCATCTGTATCTAATCGTAGTACAAATATGCGTAATATGCTTAGTATTGTTTCAAAAAAATTTCATGTATAGAGATATTCGGCTACTGTGCTGGGCATGTTCCTATCCAAAAACTGTAATTCGATCCCATTTTGCACGGGACCTTGCACAGAATTTTGTTTTTGGAGTGATTAGCCATTTGGGAAAATGGGTTCCCCAAACGTTTTCCAAAGCCAATCATGCTCTCCTTCACCTTCCATTTAGCATTTCGGGCTAAATGAATAGCAACTACGAGGCACGGCTTATCAATTCACTTCTTTCATGTCTTCAGTCAATCATTCACTTTCGTTTTCAAGAGATAAAGTTGATATCTAGTCTAACTAGGCCAACAGCCCATCAACCTCATAATTCACATGGATGGTGGCAGGAAATTATCTTATAAATATGATCCATACTCGAGTCAGTATACACTCAGATAAATCATTTCATAACCTGTTGAAATAAGTGTTGAACATATAAGAAAAGATTATCAAGTGAACTCATCGTATAAATAACATTTCAACCTTATACACATTAGGTGTTGGATATCCATGTGTAATATTTGTCTCAACGGATGTGACACAAAATCTCACTTATACCATCATGTAGATACATGTACAAACATGATATCTATCTATCTATATATATATATATAATAGAATGAAATATGAGGCTGAAATTTCTTATCTAGCTAGCTAACAAATTATAAAAAAGAAAACAAGGTCACCTCATAGAGACATGCTTTGCTGTTACTGGGGTATGGGAGGAAAGGTGTGCCAATAAAGCTTTTGTGATATCATACTTTTCTACTTATATGGAACGATTTTTTCTTTTTCTTTTTTTTTTCTTAATTTTATAACTCAAGATTCTTACTATAAAAATAAGAAAAGTTTTATCTTGATATGAACTAATTAAATTTTAATTAGAATGATGAACATTAATGGAAGTATATATAATTTCATGGGAAAAAAGGAATGAAGTTAAGATTTCTCGACCCCAATTCATCAACGAGCAAGCCACTCCCCACCTATCAACTTCGGTGCAACCAACTTTAACTGAGCTTCCCCACTCAACCGCCCTTAAAATCCCTCAGCATCTCCCTTTTGCTTCCTTGGAATGTAACCATAAGATAAGAGCAAACTGGTCGCAAGATCTCAGATTGAAGTCGTCGTCGTCGTCTTCTTCACCATCATCATCATCA
Organism: Sonneratia caseolaris; assembly: GCA_900006705.1. Taxonomy (NCBI): domain Eukaryota; kingdom Viridiplantae; phylum Streptophyta; class Magnoliopsida; order Myrtales; family Lythraceae; genus Sonneratia; species Sonneratia caseolaris. Next base: position 1,222,763 of record CXYZ01007946.1, read on the forward strand.
TCTTCTTCTACTTTAACTTTCATTCAAAACCCAAGATGATAATTCTCTGCTGTTACTGTTCAAGATTGATTCTTTTCTCGTGTTATTATGCCCCCGTGAGAATGTTTCTTCTAGCCTTGGTGTGAGTCCGTTGAACTTCCTCGCTGCACGCCTTGAAATTTCTTCACTTCCCTCTTCTTGATGAACAGGTCGTATTGTGGGGTTTGCTTCCAGGGGTTGAATTTGCTTGATCAATACATACGCTGTGCTGTAATCAATTGAGGAGACATGGCGATAGACCTGTGCTCAGAGAATTCATGCATGAGTCCTCGGCTTTCATTCTCTCATGACCTCTCCCTCTCAGACATCTTGCCCATAGAGCACCGCCCCATACGATCAAACTCCACAGGGCCGCACTCGAGCTTTGACTTTGACTTCGTCCCGATCGACCAGGAGCCCTTGTCTGCAGATGAGATCTTCTCTGACGGGAAACTGCTCCCCACCGAGATCAAGAAAAAGCCAACCGCCCCATCGTCGTTGGCCCAGAAAGGCCATTCCAGGGCCGATCGGTCGGGGAAGCAGAGCAGGTTCTTGGGGCAGAGCAGCGAAGCAGAGGAAAAGCCGAGCCTGGGTTCGGGCTCGGGCTCGGGCTCGAGGTCCTTCTGGAGGTTCAAGAGGAGCACGAGCTTGAACTGTGGCAGCGGCCATGGAAGAAGTCTAGGCCTGTGCCCTCTTCCTCTCCTGTCAAGGAGCAACTCAACCGGGTCCGCTCCAAACGTCAAGAGCTCAACCTTTTCCAAGGAAAACAGCGATAACAGCCATCCCAACTGCAAGAAGCAGTCTCCGAAGAACACCAACACGTCTTCTCCACTGAAGCCGTCCCAAGCTGCCTCTTCACCCTTCAATGGCGGTTACCAGAAGCCACCGCTGAGGAAGGCGAGTGGCATAAATGTCAGTCCTGTGTTGAATGTGCCTGCTGGGAATCTGTTTGGGTTGAATTCAGTGTTCTTCAGTGGGAAGGACAAGGGTAAGAGGAAGTGATCTGAAGGTTGACTGTCTTGTTTGTTTTTCCTTCTCCGCTTCCCCCTCCGAGCACGTTATGTGAAGGTTGTGTTTGATCAAATAAATCGGTTTTGGTTTATTATTTCCATCTCTTTACCAAGGGCTGCTTGCATAGCTCGTCAACTAATCAACTATGGTGCCATCACGAAGATGCCGGGTTTGATCGTCGAAGAGTCCGGTTGAGTTCTGATTCTGTTAAAAACTCAGAGCACTGTCGGCATGTTGTCGAGTATTCATCTTTATCTACATTCCCTGGTGCGGGGGCGGCCTTTCGGTGTTTCGCCTTTCAATTTGTATGGACATTGCTTACATCCTCTATTCTATAGCAAATCCTTTTTTTTAAATAATCATTTCATATCAATTTCATCTATTTATAATATAAGATTCAGTTTTTTTTTTCATTTATAATTTATAATCTTATGTATTTTAAATTGAAAATTTGACTTTTTAGAAAATACAACGCAAATAAAAATTAGTCAAAATTTGGGTTTGAGAATTACGAGTTTAAACAATTAATTGTAAGTTTTGATTAATTAGCGAAGCTGGTGAATGTTAATTTGGTCCAGTAATATGAAAAATAGTAGATTACATTTTTTTAAAAAAATCAAGGGGTAGATTTGATTGATTAAGTGGAAGAGAAATTATCCATTGCCGTTTAGTTTCTGAAAACGGTCTAATTTTAACTATTTTTTTAATGAAACCGTCGTTAATTCTCATAAATATAATTATTTAAGAATTTAAATTCACAAGAATGATTAAGAATTTATAATTTATCTAGTCGAAAGTAGAAAGGCCGATTTATTTAAGGCTAATCATTCATATCGTGTAATATTTAAGTGCAGTATATTTAAATGATTTGTATAAAAAAACTTATAATCTATAATTTATTCATTTAATTTATATAAATAAATACATTTAAATGTGTCCAAGTATATATGCATATAATTAGTATGTTTAATATTATAATAATAATAATTCAATAAAAATATTTATGATGATATTATTATAATAAAATATAATAGATAAATTTTAATATACTTCATATAATAAATTAAGTTAATAATACTCATAATCAAATAAATGAATATTTTAATATACATTTATATATATTTAATTAAATAAAACTAATTATATTTTATTGAATTATATAGATTTAAGATGGCTCAACTCCAACATATAGATGTAAAAAAATTGCTAGCCCTAATTGGTTAAAGATGAATACTAATTCTTATTTGGTCTATATTCGCATTCTCGGTGAAAATTGTGAATGCGATGCTAAATTGATTTTAAAAAAAATGATCAGCTGATCCCATAAATATCAACCGAGTGCATAGTTTACCCGGTGAAGTTCATCCGACAACAATGGCATGATCACTCCACTTGACACTACCCCTTTTGGGCTGTTAGCACAGATATGCTTAATTAGGCTTAATTATGTCTGATTAATGTGTGTTCATAAACACCAAGAGGACAAGTACAGAAGGAAAAATACATGACAGGTTAATTCAGTTAATCAGCTGTCCTTTGATCTCTTTTCTTCCACAAGACACCAATGCATCCCTACAGTTGACGCAGTTCGGGTTTCCTGTGAAACGGTGACTTGCTTTTCTAAGTCTGACAATGCCTCCCTTCCTGCTCCTTTTGGTACGTCTGCTCTGATTCTCTCCATGACTCCCTTTAGGTATGACTTGATCGACGCTTACCCGCTCTCTCGTCGGACCCTTTCAGAGTTTTGATTATCCGTCGACCCATCAGTGCATATCGATCGAGAGATGGCAGTCGAGACTCCTTGCAGCCCAAGGATTTCATTCTCTTACAACCTGTGTCAGCCGGATCCGAATACTTCCTTGGACCCTAGAGTTCCCAGCTCGACCCTGCTGGACTCGGTCGTCGATTTCGAATTCTCGGTCTCCAGGAGCTCGGATCTCAGTCATTCCTCGGCAGATGAGATTTTCAGCAACGGCGAGATACTCGCGGTCGGGGTCAAGAGGCCGGGGAATCTTCCTGCCAAGTTACGGATCAGTGAACCGATCAACCAGCCGAATTCTCCTTCGCCACCACCAGAGCCTCAGCCGCGGGCCGTCGCAGGGCCAACGCCTTCCAGGTTAGTAGAGATAGGGGAACCAGAGGAGAGGCCGAACCGTCATTCCCTCTGGCGGTTCTTCAGAAGCCGAAGTGCTAGTTCTGCGAGTCCGAGCAAGCTGCCAAGCTTATGTTTCTTCCCTCTCATGCGGAGAAGCCACTCGACCGGTCCCAACGGTTCGTCGTCGAAAACAAGTGATTTGTCAGGTCGGAAGGATACTTGCAGAAAGCCGAGTCCTCTCAGACCATCAAAGAAGAAGAAAATCAGCTTTGGATCGAGAAATGGACGGAGTAGAGGCTCGATAACTCCTGCTCTCAAAGTTCCTCCGGCAGATGTACTCGGGCTCGGATCCTTGTGTCTAAATAATAAGTGCGTCGTGCAAGAGTAAGCCCTAGCTAAAACTTATGATACGCATTGAGGGCATCTATGTATTGTCCGGCCGGCAATTCGGTCGATCATCTTCATGAAACATAACGCCTACATTCAAACGTGGCTACCACCGCGTAATGTTAAATAAATAAGTTGCAAGAAATGATACTTTAATGTTGTAATACGGTTCTTAATTTAATAACTAAAAAAGTTGTATATTTAATTTTTATTATAAAATTTTTAGTACAATTTTTTTCATCTTCTTTTATCTCTT